>CM066980.1:4438475-4944341 GCA_033971965.1 Cucurbita ficifolia
GAAAAATAAAAGAGGAATCAAGACTTACCACAAGTTGGGTCTGAGGGTTCATGTCATGGTCAATGTTGAGAATATTTGCTTAAACCACCGCACTTAAATGGTGTAAAAGTTCTCCAGTTATAATTACATAAATTACAACGATATGGAGAGAGTAATAAAAGTAAAGAGCAATAAATGAAAAGATACTTCTGGCAAGAAGACAAATATCTACATATTTGCTTATAATAAAATATCAAATATGATATATATAGTAAATTATAATTTAATACTAAATATCCTTAACAAATGTGTGGTGGTCGATGGATGAAGACTACAAACTTCAACCAAAAAATGAAAAATGAATGGTCAATCAAGAGAGCCATCATGATCAAAGTTGAAAGGGCTAACCATCGATGCGTTGAGTTCGTTATCAAAACAAAAACTCAAAGGGACATAAGCTCCACATTTCAGATGATGTCGCTTATATAGGTTTTTCATCTCATCTCGTGTGCGCAATTATGATTTTGTGAAAGAAGCTGACTTGGCTCAACTTTTATAGTCGGAGAGGGTTTCTATTTTTTTTAATTAAATGATTATAGTTAAACTCCTTAATCAATTATTTCCCTGTATTAATTTTATGTCACTTCAGTATAGATCTAGAGTGACACTCTTATGCATTGTAAGATAATTTGTGTCCACCGATATAACTATTCCATGTAAATCGATCTTTCACAAGATATTTGTAATTACAGCTGGATCAAAAGTTAGTTTTACCCCTTATGATTGCATCTTACACCTCAAGTATCATCCATCCTAAAATGAACAATTGCTTTATAGTCTAATCATAAACAAATTCCATCTTGGACGAGTAAAAAGTATGAGGCCCAATTGTTTAAGTCTCAAAAATCAACATTTCAAAAAACTAATCATCTATTTATCTTATATGGGAATGAGGGAATTTCATCTTATCAAATTTAAGTTCTTGCTTTTCTATTTGGTCAACTCTCCAAAATGGGAGACTTACTACATTAGCCGTAAAAGTCACTCTCACACTACAAATCAAGGGATAAGCCCTCACCGATAAGAGTTCATGACTTACTCAGAATTAAAATCGAGCCGCACGTAATTCTTTTGTAAAATATTGATATTCTCAATTAATAGATTTATAAGGAGACATTAAATATTTTGTGGTATGGTCATATAGAAATATAGAAACTTATTGTGTATGATATATATCTCTATTCACATATCTCCACAAGAATGATTTGGATCAGACTATTTGTAACTATTACATTTGATCATAATAATATAGGATGTCATACGAAATAACCCACGTCTTCATGCATACAAAATTGAAATGATGAAAATCTCAAAAAATTGCCCCTAGGCTTGTTCATTTTGATGGGAGTGAGAATATTTGCTAAAACTACTGTACCTAGATGGTGGTGAAAATTCTCTATTTATAATCCTTTACATAATCAAATAAATTATAAATGATATGGAAGACTAATAAATAGATACAAGATATTTTCTTATAATAAAAGAGGAAATATGATACAGCGAGTCAAATATCTAGATATTTTCCTATAATAAATAGTCAAATATGATACCTATGGTAAACCATAATTTAAGGCTAAATGTCCTTAACACCGCCTCGAAAGTTGAGCGTCGGATTTGAATGGACGTGAAGTTTGGATCTGAAAAATTCAAAGAGAGGTCGAAAAATATTTTTTGTGAAGATGTCAGCAACTTGGAGATGCGAAGGTACATACTGTGTGCGAAGTTTGACAGCGATAACAAGTTCCCGAAGAAAATGATAATCTAATTCAACATGATTGGCTCGCTTGTGAGAAACAGGATTAGAGCTAAAAAAAATAGCACTTTTGTCGTCACATAAGAGTAAGAGTAAGGGCTGCTGTGAAATAAGAATTTTAAGATCATGCAAAAGATTTGTAACCCAAAAAAGTTCAGCAGTAGTCGTGGCAAGAGCACGTTACTCAGATTCACAGCTGGAGCGTGAGACAGTAGGTTACTTTTTGGCACTCCAAGAAACGAGATTGTTACAAAGATAAATAGAATAGCCAGATGTAGAACAACGAGTATTGGGACAACCAGCCCAGTCAGCATCCGAATAAGCCACTAGCGCACTAGGAACAGTGGATGGACGAAAGGTAAGACCAAAGTGGACTGTTCCCTTGACTTAGCGAAGAATATGTTTGATAGCAAGAAACTGATTTACAGTAAGGGCATGCAAAAGTTGACTGACGGAATTGACAGCATGAAAATATCTAGACACGTAAGGGTCAAGTACTGAAGGGCGCCAACAAGAGACAATAAAGAGTAGGATCAGAGAAAGGAAAAGCATCCGCAGTCAAGTGTTGAGAAACAACCATGGGGTGTGGACTGGTTTGTTATCGAACAACTGAGCATGAGTAAGAATATCTCGAGCATATTTTAACTTACTAATAAAGAGACCATCAGGAGTGGGCGAAGCTTCAAGACCAAGAAAGTAACTGAGAGAACTCAAATCCTTGCGTGTAAAGCTGTCAATAAGAGATGAGTTGTTGCCAGTAACAATAATGCCATCAACATAAAGAAGCAGATAGATAAGATTAGATTGCTGATGAAAGACAAAAAGGGATGTATCAGCGCGACTGCAAGATAAACCAAGTGTGAGAAGAAATGAGCTAAAACGCTGAAACTAGGCACGAGGAGCTTGCATGAAGACATAGAGAACTTTCTTTAATAGACAGACATGAGTAGGAAGTCGAGGATCAATATACCCAAGAGGTTGTTTCATATGAACATGTTCAATAAGAATGTCATTTTGGAAAACATTCTTGACATCAAGTTTCTGAAGAGGTCATTTACTTGTGATGGCAATAGAAAGCACAACAAGGATAGTGGTAGCTTTGACAACCAAACTGAAAGTATCGATGTAGTCGAGACCAGGAACCTGAATATAACCTTTGGCAATAAGACGAGTCTTGAAACCCTCGACGGATCCATTAGGCAAATATTTAATGTGGAACACCCATTTAGAGCCCACAATGTTGGTGTTGGCAGAGCGAGGAACCAAATTCCAAGTGTCATTTTGTTGTAAAGCTTGAATTTCTTCATCCATGACAGCATCCCAAGGAGGATTCTTAGCCGCAGATTTGAATTCTTTTGACTCAGTGGATGCAAGAAGAGAAGAAAGAAGTCCAGATGAGCCCAAAATACCAAGATTTGCTAGATGACAAGTCTTGAAGATACTAGCTTTGGCTCGTGTGATCATAGGATGAGAGCCCAAAGAAGAAGAGGAATCAGCAGCAGGTTTAATAGAGGTCGGATCAGAAGTCGAGGGTAGCAAAGAGGAACCTGCAAGAGAAGTATCAACGTGCACAGACTCATCCACAAGGTTAGAACAAATATCACACGAAGATGAGCTGGATCGAGGAATGTGCAGTGAAAAAGTGGTGGGGGGATGAATCAATATGGTAAAGATGCGGTTCCAAGAAATTTAAAATATGAAGAGAGGAAAGAGGTTGGACCTGGGAGCTAGGGACAGCATGAAAGTGAGTTTCATCAAATTGAGTGTGGCGGGTGATGTATAGCTTAGTGGTGATGGAATCAAGACAACAAAACCTTTTATGAGAGGGACTATAACCCAAAAAAATGCAAGGAATGTTGCAGGGAGAATCGGAATATAATCACACAAACAAGGATAAACATGACAACCAAAGGGATGAAAATTGCCATAATGCAGAAAGTAGCCATAGAGGAGTTCAAAGGGTGGCTTACCTCCAAGAAGTGAAGTAGGCAACCGGTTATAATATAAGTTGTAGTGTTGAAGGTGTCAACCCATAAACGAGGAGAAAGATGGGAGCGAAAGAGAAAGGTCAAGCCCGTCTCAGTCACATGACGATGTTCTCTCAGCAAGACCATTTTGAAGAGGTGTATATGGATAAGAGAGTTGATGGTGGACGTCAAAAGTATGTAAGTGAGTTTTGAAACAAGTGCTAGTAAATTCAGCACCTTCATCGCTATGAAAAACCTTGATACGAGCAGAATATTAATTTTTCCAAAAAAAAATTAAATTGAAGAAAAATATCAAAGAAATCAAATTTAAATTTTAAATGGTAAAACCAAGTGAATCGAGAATAATCATCAATAAAAAAAAGATAGTAAAGAAAACCCGAATTAGATTTGATAGGGAAATGACCCCAAAGATCACAATGAATAAAATCTAACACATGAGACGACCTACGTTCACTACGAGAATAAAGCAATGGATGACTTTTTTTTTTTTTTTTTTTTTTTTTGTAAGCTGACAAGTACTACATAGTGATGGAGAGGGAATAAAGACGTAGGAGAAAGATGACATTTTTTATTTAAAAAAGAAATAACATAATAATTCATATGACTCAGCGAGTATGCCATAAATCATATGAAGTACTAGATTTGTTTCTAAGATCATAAAATAAATCATATGAAGTACTAGATTTGTTTCTAAGATCATAAATAAAGGTAGAGTTGGTGCGCTCCATCACATAGCCCTCCATCCCTTTTATCGATTGTCACCACCCTTCCTATTTGACGATTCTGGATAGTAAGAAGATTATTAATAAATGTAACCGAGAGAAAAATCAGACTTAATTTACTAATTGAAAGAAGTATTTTTTTAGGGAAATGTGGGACAACCAAGACAAAGTGAATATTTGGAACAGGAGAAAGAATACCAGTGTGGGTAATGGGTAGGATGCACTATTTCCTACGATCACAGAGTCCTTACTCGTGTAATTTTTAGACTGATCCAAAATAGATGGGTTAGCGGTCATATGGGCCAAAGCCCCAGTTTCCAAAAACACGTTAGTAGCCTCGAGTCCAGCAATAGAACAGGACGTGTTGAAGGCTTCAGCAAGGTAAGCATGACCAGAATCAGGCCGAACGTACCGTTGGTTGCAGCGGTCACCATAATGGCCCTCCGTGCGACATATTTGGCAGCGAGGTGGTCGACGATCCTGACTCGAGTGGGTTCTTCATCGGCTAAAAGAGTTGTTTTTGTGGGAATGAGAACGACCTCACTGGTTGCTAAAGGAAGTAGGGTGACTTCCATGGGTGCGACCGCGATTAGTGGTTGTGAATGTCTTAGGAGTGGAGTCAAAAGACTTAAGAGAGCGCGGGAAAACTCAAAACTTTCAGCTTTAGAGACTAAATCTGCAAAACAGGGAAGAGGGGTGAGAGCCATTTGAGCAGTAGAAAAAGCTGAAAAATCGATGTCGAGCCCACGAAGGAACCAGTACACTTTATCAACGTCCTCGACGGGTTTGCCAATGGCATGAAGTTGGTGACAAATTGTTTTGAAGGTACGGGCATACTCAGCAACAAGTTTAGTGTCGCGTTTCATCAGCTACAAGTCATCCTTGAGTCTCAGTTCACGAGCTTTTCGATTGATGGTTGAACATAGTTTCTAACGCGAGCCAAACGTCATGTGTAGTAGAGAGACCAACAACGACAACAATAGCTTCCTCGGTGAGAGAGGAGAGTAGGAGATAGAGAAGTCGTCAATCGACTTCTTTCCACGCCAATTATTTGGTGTTGATTGTTGAGAAGATTTCTGGTTCAAAGCGAGGTGGTGGAACCATAGCTCCATCAACATAGCTCAGCATGTCTTGACTCTCAAGGAGAGGGAGAAGTTGGTTTTTCCAAAGAAGATAATTGGAGGAAGAAAGTTCGATGATGATCATATGGATTAGAGTGTTGAAAGTAAAAAGATGAGAAGAGGATTCGAAAACCATAGAGAAAAACAGGATCAGGGTTGTTAAACCGAAGGGAGTCTGATACCCGTGAGAATATTTGCTAAAATAACCCCACCTAAATAGTGGTGAAAGTTCTTCATTTATAATCATGTACATAATCAAATAAGTTACAAATGATATGGAAAAGTAATAAATGTATATAATATATTTGTGTATAATAAAATGGCAAATATGATACCTATGACAAAGGGGTAATGGAAGAAAAATATATAAATATTTGCCTTTCATAAATAGTCAAATATGGTAACTACACTAAACCGTAATAGAAGGCTAAATATCATACAAGATAGGGAGGCTTGTACCTTTCAACTTTGCCAAAAAGAAAAAAAAAATCTCAATCCCACTCCCCTAAAAGTCCCTAACTCTCCCCCAGCTATCTCCTCACCCGTCTCAAATCCACTAGATGGAAAGTCATCGTTTCATAGAAAGTCATCGTTTCCCGACTATCACAATAAGTTCTTCACATTTTCATCAATTTCTTTGGTTTAGAACAAAATTTTGCATTAGTTTTCCAAATTCTAGGTTAAAAGAGAAAATACTATCAAAATAGGCTAAGGATCGATAAAAAATGGTCAAAAATCAGATGCAAGAATAGAGACATATAGCAAAAGAGGAAAAAGGAAAAATAGGATCATTACACCTTGGTTCGTCTCAACTCTATTTTTACGACTTCCTCGATTATTTTGTGCATTTTGAACATCGAGATACCTTCAGTAGCATCTCAACAACGCTAACCTCTCGAGTCTTGTAGCTTAATTCCTATTTTTTCACTTGAAATCATCCATTTTTGTCTAATAAACTCTATTCTCTCTCCAAAATGCTAGAATTAACAAAATTTAAAATTTAAAAATCAAAATCAAAATTTTGGTAGTTTAGAGTTAATAGATATTTTATAAAAAAAATTAACAATTATAAAGGCATTGAGTTATGGCCATTATTGCCTCTAGAGAGAGAAAGAGAGAATGTGTATGCAAAGTTTAGTGGACTCCATGATGAAGATAATGTAAGATATTCTTTAATTATATTTAAACATAGTATCAAAAACTTAGAATATAAATTACTTGATTATTACTATGAAATTTTCCTACCTCATTAAAATAAATATAATTATTAGCCACAAAATCATTTAATTAAAATATAAATTTATCTAAATAAAAATTAAGTCGCTATTTCATTGAATAATAATTTTTTCGACCATTTTTAAGAATTTTATAAGTTTTCACTCGTTCTTTAGTTCAACACGTAAGAAAAGAGAATTCAAATCTAGCGGTATTCAAAAAATTAGATGATCTTAATAACTCGATTCGATTCCACCTTAGTTGAATTATGAATTTATTTGTGAAAACTTTATGAATTGAATGGTTTCATGGTTCCCTTAAAATTAGATTGGGTCAAGCCAACCAACACCGTTAATTTTTATATAAAAAAAAATTAGGTTTTTGCTTATGATATGATCATTTATGCCTTTATTTATTTTATTTTTATTATTATTTATTCTCCGACCATTCTTAAAAATAATTTTTAACTATTTGTAAATTAATTTTTTTTAAATATATATTGAGATTGAGTTGTAAATTGTAACGACCACAATTTCCTATTAAAACCAAGGTCGTCACTACATGCATAACATTATAATGCATACAAATTTTATTTAAAGGAAATATTTAATAGTTAGATCATGGACCGACACATTTTTATAAAATCATTAAAATACTGTAGCAAAAAATAAATAATACGAATTTAAATAAACTAAATAAAATAAAGTATTTGTTGGGATCTAAATTAAGGTCTATGAAAGAAAAACAATATGGATGCATCTACCTTAGCTTTGGTTTCATGGTTGTCACTGCTGTCATTCGTGCGGAGGGGCGTTACCTTTACTTTAAAAATAAGAATAGCTTATAACTCGAGTATTTTAAGAAATAATTAGTGAGTTAGATTAACGAATGCAATCACATGCAATTATGTCTGAGACCTACCATTTTATAAAACATCATAACATGACCTTGTCTCTAGTTTTTCAATCCGGGCACAATTGTGAGAATATTTGCTAAAATATCATACTTAAATGGTGGTGAAAGTTTTCTCCTTATAATCATTTACGAATAGAGAAATATGCGTATAAATGAAGGGCAAATATTAGATATTTATGTATAATAAATGGTCAAATATGATACCTATGGTAAACCATAATTCAAGGCTAAATATCCTTAACAAATTGGATGGGCAGTACTTCTCAACACATGACCTACGTATGCGCATATGGATCCACAAGCGAGCTCACATACGTACCTTGAACATGGCCTTCAACTAGCGTACACTCACATTATCGATATACCACAGATGGAAGGGAGCACACATAGTATTGCAGTGTACACAATGCCACGTCACACAATACCCTATCATAATATAGTAGAGTACACATCGGTACTTAGTATCCACAAACAAAATATTCCAAATAGAAATTAAAATTTTGATAGATAATTAAAATGGAAATTTAATTACTTACAATTATACTTTTTCAAATGATTAAATTACACTTTTTAATGTAATATTGACACGTCATTACCACAAACAAAATATTGCCACATCACACCAAATCAACCAACTTTTATTTAAATGAACTTGCCATGTCATATTTTCTATAATGTGTATTAAAGATATTAAATAATAAAAAAAAAGAATTTTTGAATAATTAAAATCAATAATTTAGGGATATTATTTGAAAATGACATATGGTGAAAAGGGTTTTATTTCCATAAAGATAATCAATTAATTTAATGAAAATTGAGTGATATGACATTTTAACTTTCAATTTGGGTATCTTATGTGCTGAAATTTAAATTCATATTTCATCTAATTGGTTGTTTTATTATTTTTATATGGAATATTAAATAAAATTCATTTTCCTTTTATTTTTTAGTACTTATCTCTTATAATGTCTTATCCTCCACACTTTACTATAATCTTTTATTTATTTATTTATTTATTTCTTTGTTGCTCTTTGATATTTTCTAAGATTAATCCATCCAAAATAGCTTACATACACTTCAATAAATTTATAGTAAATTTATAAATTTAAATATTTTCAATCTAGTCCTTGTGTTTTTAAAATATTCATATAAGGGTGACTATTTTTATTTTTATTTACAAAATTTAACATAAAATTTTGACCATTTTGAAGGTATATATACTAAATTGTATTAAATGTGAGTACAGAGACCAAATTAAACTAAAATTGAAAATTTCGAGGCTAAAATAGTATTTAAGCTTATAACTCACCCTCTATTTTCTTGTTTCTTTTATTATTAAAAAAAAAGTACTATTTTTCGCCTTTATATTTTCAAAATATGTTTAAATTATCATTAGTTTAAAGTTTAAATTATTAAATTATTAATTATTTTTAGCAAAATTTAACTATAAATTTGTGAGGATCAAGTTTGAAATATCTGGAAAGTACATTTTTTTTACCAAAAGAAATAAACGCGAAAATTCTTAAATTTTTTTACCCAAAGAAAAAAATGCGAAAATTCTTAGATTTAAATTTGTGATAGTTATTTTATAACATTTAAAAATTAGGGATTAAAAACACTCCACTTATTTTAACTATATCTTGAGCGATTTTACATTGAATATGAGTAATTTCGTATCACATTACTATTCAATAATTTCATATATAATTTTTTCTTTTTAAGTTAGAAAAATATTTCAAATGTTCTAATGAATCGGATAATCATTACTAAATCACGTGCTTAATATATTCATTATAAATATAGAATTTTCCTATATATATATATAACAAATTCATTGTGATATGAATATATATGGGATACAAATCTTAACACAATGTATGTATCTATATATATATATATATATTATAGAGATAATAATTTTATTTATTTATTTAAAATATGTGTCAATTTTATTTTATACTTTACAAAAAAAAAAAAAAAAATCGATTAAATTACAAATTTAGTTTAGTTGGTAAATTTTGAAGTTTCGATTTATTTTTTAAATTTAGTAAAATTGTAATTTTAAAAGTTAGACAATTTTTGTACTAAAAAAAATATTTTAAAGAATGGTTTAATTAAGAGGAATGGTTTTTCTGGTCCCACGTGATCCGTTGAAATAGTTTGATCGTGTTCCATTGAAATAGTTTGATCTGTGGATAATATTATTGTGGTAAAGGTCGAATTGTCAACCAACACATAGAGGTGGTGGTCATAAGTCTACGTCATTTCATGAATTTTCGGTCGATTGGAAAAAAGACAAAAATAAAACCGTAAACATAATATATGACCCAAGTAGAAATGTATACATTTGTCTCTTTCATTGGAAGACAAAACATGTCAAGAACTAGAGATTCGGTTAGTCGAGATTTGCAAGTTGAAATGTCACTTCGACCATCATTGATTTAACAAATTATTTATAAACATAGCCTAAACAAGCCTCGCTTTCACATATATGCACAATTCTTTACTGTTTCATCGACCTGTATAAAGCTCAATTGATAAAGACATTGGTAATCTCAAACAATGCATGAGCATCACAAACAAATCGACGGTCATGATTTTCTTATAGAATTCAAAGCATGTTTTAGCTCATCCATTTGAAATTGGGGCAACCTAAATTTGATCAAATCGTGTGTTCATATTTAAATGTTGAACAGGAAGAAGGGGGCATCAATATTCTTACAAGAAAAGTCAAGAACTTGAATTTAAAGATTCAAATTGGTCTACCTTCCAAAATTCAAGATGTGGTCATTAACAAGAAACAAAAAAACATTAATGAATGGTCAAATCCTCCTTGGGAAACCTCTTCTCATCTTGTTTCAAAATATTTTATACGAATTTTTAGGATAAAGATGTGAGATCTCACGAGATGGAAACGAAACATTTCTTATAAAGATGTGGAAACCTCTCCCTAGTAGACGCGTTTTAAAATCGTGAGGCTGATAGTAATACATAACGGGCTAAAATAGATAATATCGGCTACCAGTGGGTTTGAATTGTTATAAAAGATGAACAATTCAAGGATAAAAGTTCTACTAGTGGTGAGTTTGAGTTGTTATAAAAGATGAACAATTCAAGGATATGAGTTCCTACTAGTGGTGGATCTGAGTTGTTACAAAAGAGGAACAATTCAAGGATAAGAGTTCTTGGGTTTAGGTTTAGTTCTGAGTGATTCTAGCATTTAATCTGAATCTATGTCACAAAATTGGATGTGTGATCAGATTGTGAGATGAAACTCATTCAATTCTTGCATCAATCCCTAATAAAGTCTATTTCTAAAGATGGATTTGATGATGAGGTGAGGGTTTAGTATATTTGAAGACATCCTCCAAAACCAAGCTCTCGTTAAGAACAAACGAAAGAATACGAGTGGAATACCAAAAAAACTGTGAGATCTCACATCGGTTAGAGAGGGGAACGAATCATTCTTTATAAGGGTGTGAAAACCTCTCCCGAATAGACGCGTTTTAAAATCCTTGAGGGGAAGCCTGGAAGAGAAAGCCCAAAGATGACAATATTTGTCGGTGGTAGGCTTGGGTTGTTACAAATGGTATCAGAGCCAGACACCAGGCGGTGTGCCAGTGAGGACGTTGAGCCTCAAAAAGGGGTAGATCGTGAGATCCCACATCAATTGGAGAGAGGAACAAGTGCCAGCGAAACATTCTTTATAAGGGCATGGAAACCTCTCCCTAGTAGACGCATTTTAAAACCCTTGAGGGGAAACCCGACAGAAAAAACTCAAAGAAGATAATATCCGATAGTGGTGGGCTCGGGCTATTACAAAAACCAACCTCTAAAAAGAGCCCGTTAAACCTAAAAAGGGCTTCAATCAAGCAAACTAAGACCAAAGGGTAATTACAAAAAGCTTTACACACGGAAGCCCAACAAGAGGTACAAAATCTAACAAAGGATCACATCTCAATGCCAAAATTCTATTGTTTCTTTCTCTCCAAACACCCATAAAATAGCACAAGATCTGGCAAACAACAAGCAGCAGCAGCAGCCCTTTTCACAAGAGGGGGGCATAGCCTTTGTAAGAACTAGTGGAGGCAAGCTATGAGCATTGCCCAATTATATGGGGCGAAAGGTTTTGTAAAGTTCATGGATTCAGTGTTGCTTTCATGAAACACAGTTACAAATCCATACATCTGAATTATAATCAATAACTATAGAGTGAAGTGTATTCAAGACAATTGGTGGCACCAAAATTGCACAAGAACAGGCATCATTAATCTAATCAAATCATCAGTAAACTTCTCATAGAATCACCTCATTGATTGTGTTGATTTTTGTCAGTTTGAAGGGTATTGGTAAGTTTACCTGCCTCAGCTTTTTCAAACAAAGCTTGCTGCTGCATCACTTTAGCCATGTTCTTCATAGTTCTTTCTTCTCCTTCCAGTTGTACTTTCATTAATGCCTCTGCTTCTTTGTCAATTGGCTTGAAGTATTCTTCAATGGCAGACTCCTGCATATATTGTACAAAGTTTTGTCATAGGAATTGTTGTATATTTCTGGTAAAGAAAAAGATAATAAGAAAGATGATTGTGCCTCTCGAGGGCCCGATCCGTGACACCTCTCGTACACCCATCTTCCCATGTTTAGGCTGCCCGTTAATAACCCTCCCAATGACAAATTCTATCCCACATGAGTACTGGATATACTGTGAGATCCCACATCGGTTGGGGAGGAGAACGAAGTGTTCTTAATAAGGGTGTTGAAACCTCTTCCTAGCAGACGCGTTTTAAAAACCTTGAGAGAAAGCCCGAAAGGAAAAGCCCAAAGAGGACAATATCTGCTAGCGGTGGGCTTGAGCCATTACAAATGGTATCAGAGCCAGACACGAGGTGATGTGCGAACGAGGAGGTTGAGCCCCGAAGGGAGTGGACACGAGGCGGTGTGCTAGCAAGGACGCTGAGCCCCAAAGGGGAGTGGATCGGGGGGTCCCACATCGATTGGAGAAAGGAATGAGTGTCAGCGAGGACGATGGGCCCCGAAGGGGGGGGGTGAATTGCGTGATCCCATATCGATTGGGGAGGAGAACGAACATCTATGGAATTGAAGTAACAGAATAAAACTTACTGTTTGCTCTAACTTTTTATTTAGAGTTTGCATCTCCTCAACCATGCGACGAACTTCTCCTAAGATAGCCTGTTCTGGTATCTTTCTTATGGCAACTTTTCTTTCCTCCGCCTGGCAAGAGGTAAAAACACCATTACAACATATAACATTTGTTCGCAAACAAGTTAGGAAGTTTTAAACACACATAAACATAGCCCCTTACACATGAAAACTTAAATATCCACATAATGCCAATGAAATTCTGATCAAAATGAAGGTTTGAATAACTCAGCAGCAATCTTCAAATGGTTTTAGAGCTCCTCCATTGCTCTGAAGATTCCAAGAACCCGAACTCAATCCATCTCGCTTTTTCGATCCAAACCATACAAGTTAAGTTGTCCCTAAACTCGACCATAAGTAATTTGTCTCGTCCTCCGAACAAAGGAAATACCAAAAGTGGGAAACTATTAGTTCCAAATGTATGGCTGATTCATTTTTAAGTGGCTAATGATAATGAAGTTGCATTTAGAAAGAAACTCATATTCCTAACTTCACTATAAAGACACGACAAGTTAACCTAATGACAAAGAAAGTAACCTTGAGAAATATATTGATCGAACCAACAAAAGTATACCCTGAGAATGGTCAAGAAGATACATTTTCTATCGTGTCAACCTAAAGCTGTCGTTATACTGATAAGAGATGTATGGATTCTCGGGAAGAGAGGAGCCGAGGTGGTCCCCCAGACCGCTCGGTTCCCACGAGTGAATAGAAAGTTGGATCTAAATTGGATTTCACCTGAATCGACCCATCTATCCTCTTAAGGGGAAGTTTGGTTTCAAACACCGGTTCAAACAGGAGAAGTACGCCATATATAGCTAATCTCTAGGTATTATATTTTCGACCAAAAGGTCATGTCCATGGATTCAATATACATTTCCTAAATTCAGTTTTCACAGCTGACTACATTTCACTCATCTCTGTTCCTCAATCATTCAAATTGAAAATTCTTGAAACAGGAATAATTTCTCATTTCCCAGCACAAAATGGCAGAGAATTGTGCATTTTCGCTCATTGGATCCTAATTTCAGTGTACATGATAACCAACTCCATCCATTCAAAGCCAAGAACACCATGATAGAACAAAAACCCAGGAATATAAACAGCATAATCAGAACAAAATGGAAGCAAAATCGAAAGATCCAACACCAAGTACCTGTTTGAAACGCTTTTCGATCTCCAACCTAAACGATCGAATCCGCCGCTCTTCATAGCCGGAGAGGACCCTAACGTAGAAGAGGGCTCTTCGTCCAAACTCTACAAGCTTGTCCATCCAAATCCCTGGATCAAATCGAAGGGAAATTCACAACCAATTTCGAGAGTGAATTTCGCAAAAACAGCAGATGGATTTATCCATGATAATTTCAAATTCATGGATTTATCCATGATAATTTTGCTTTTCGCTTATGGATTTGAAATTCATGTTTGTTCATTAATAAAAATGTTGAATATGTTTTAACTTTATTAGACACCAAAATATTAGATTTGAACTTTAACCACCATATAATTAAACTACGATCATGTAGACCACCCTTTGGAGACTAATTAACACAAATTTTTAAATTAAAACAACTTATTATATATTTTTAAATGTTTAAAAATTTATTTAGACATAGAAAAGTTGTTTTCCATTATGATTATAAATTCATCAATTACACAAAATAGTCGAAAAATAGCTTTAAAAAATGTAATTATAGTTCAAATTATACGGGAAGCCAAAGATTATGAGAAGAGTCATAAAAAGAAAAACAAACGATCTCTATCGACAAAAGATGTGTTATAAAATGTTGCATATATACATACATATATATATATATATATATATATATGTGTGACAAAAATTCCCTTTTGGAGTGTTTGAATGATGCCATATAACTCGAATTAAAAAACAATAAACTACTAAAAGTAAAATTCTTTTTCTCTAAACAAAAAGGTAAAAAGTGATTCAATTTTTTAAAGAAACTTTTGGGAGAAGGTGTTATGTTAATCAAATGGGATTGGTTCTGAATGAAATCACCTAAGACACCTGAAAACCCACGTAAGGAATGACAAAAATTAAGATTAAAAATCCTGTCCCTCTCTCTCTCTCTCTCTCTCTCTCTCTCTCTCTCTCTGACATCCCTTTTTCCAGCATAGGAGAGACATAAACATACAAAACTGATATGAAATTTAAGCCCCTTCCATTGTCCAATCCAAAACACACATCAATCAGTTCAGTTATCACAAAATCCATTACAATCTACAAAGAACATCCGAACATATTGGGGTTAACTATAACAGAGACGGAGACGGAGAGTTCTTAATTCCCACGCTCACTCGTTCAGAGCCTTTTACTTCATTATTCAGTCCCTCCTCTTCTTCTTCCTCTCACTCTCGTTCTTCTCAGCTGAGTTCTTAAGCTGCACCATAGTAAACAAACATTTACAACAATTCCCGTTTCAGCTAATCCACCAATTTCAACACAAACACAACTTACCATTATAATCAGAATTCGGACAAAAACAGCGACGAAATCGGTAAACAGAGTCAATGCGTGCTTCACATAATCCATATCTCCAAGATGTGCCTTCTCAATTATCTCCTGAGTATCAACTACCATGTACCCCACGAACACCAACAGCCCAAAGTACAACTACAGATGCAACAAACAAACAAACAAACAACACAATATCAAGTCAGACCAGGACATATTGCAATTGGCTGACTGCTTCCATTACTTCCAAGCCATGGAAGAGATATAAACAGGAGTATCCATACCTCAAACTTGAAAAGGGCAGTAGAACCACCGAATATAGAGGAGGCGAAATGTAGCCAGAGTAGCATCGATACGCCAGAGGAAAGTAAGCCACCGAGATAAAGGAATTCTCTTCGTCTTGCCAACAAGGCTGCTGCTGAGAAACAACCAAAGGCAACCGCAGTTCCCACAAAAGCGCTCACCAGAACACTGGAAACAACCAAATTTGTGAGTCAATACAAAAATAATCAGAAGCAAATATTGATGCCCAAAATCAAGTGAACATAGTCTATGGGATCCCACGTCGGTTGGGGGAGGAGAACGAAGAATTTTCTTTAAGGGTGAAGAAACCTCTCCCTATCAAACGCGTTTTAAAACCTTGAGGGGAAGTCCGAAAGGGAAAACCCAAAGAGGACAATATCTGCTAGCGGTGGGCTTGGACCGTTACATGGTTAATGCCCACTGCTGATATATCAATCGTGTACCTACATATAGCTATTCACATAAACAACCAGCTAAATTTGATTTTACCTCGGGTCAATCTCGACAGCCAGATGAATCAAAGGACCGATTGAAGCTCCTTCAAGAAGGGCAGCCCCCAACAAAATAGAGGCCCTCCTTTTCTGAATACAAAAATACGTGACACAAAACAAAAATTAGAATGTTAGCAACAAAAACAAACAGAGAGAGAATGCATATACAAACAAGACAAATATACAAGGGAGAAAAAAGGTTATAAAACAGCTTACCTCTTCATAAGGAGGGGTGGCCATTAACCATGTGATACATCCAATAGATGCAAGTGTTGTGAGAATACCGCCAATATTCCAAAGTATATGTAGATAGGCTCCAGCAGCAGATGCCACTAAAGCACAACCAAGAGTGAGGTAAACCTGCAGATTTGAAGTACTTAGCATCATTAGTCCCATTTCATAATAACACATCGATATAGGAACATATGTAAACAACAAAAGAAAGTTAAAACTACAAAGAATCCAATGAACTAATTGGTTAGGTTCAGCCAAGAAGAACCAGAAGTTTCAACTCTGAGGTAAAAACTGAAAGCCGAAAGGTACATAACATAGACAGTGTTTTTCTATCAATTCGCCCAAATCCAATCGAGAATTTCTTCACCCAAACACAATTAAATTCTCTGTTCTGAGGATCATATGAACCCATAGTCCCATGTTCAATAATTCATGTACCATTTAAATTTCTCTACCAAAAACACCATTTTTTTCTAATTTAAGAAAGAAGATAGTGAATCAACCAAGATTGTGGAAAACCCTAGACCAAACTTGAAAGATAATTCATCAAATTCTTGTCTAAACCCGTTCAAAATTAACCACCACGCCCATGAAAAGCATAAAACAGGAGTCGAAAATATCAATTAGAAACATCGATTCCATAAAACAGGATAAATCAAGATCCACGCTGAAATATATACAGAAAGAAGGCAAACAAAACAAATTTTTACAGAAACAGACCCGCTGAAGATGAGATTGAACGGCGGGCGAAATCTGCCGGAAGTTCTTGAGGGAATCATAGCTCCAACGGCTTCTGGATCCGGATTGAGAATCGAAGAAAGAGGAGAATGCGTCCATGGCGTTGAAACAATTTCTTAGCGAGTACGTCAAACAAACTGTGCGTGAAACAATCTCTTCACGAATGAGAGATATATAGAAATGAAGTCAAGTTTCTAGATTATTCGGATTCTCTATTTTGCCCCTGTTAGTTTAACCTATTTACAATATATGGTTTTTTTATTTTAATATATTATATGTAATTTAGAAATAAAAATATATGGTTAAATTATTAAAAATGCTTGTATAAAATATATTCATTAATTTTAGTATTTGTATTATTATCTTTAAACTTTAAAAAAAAATTAAAATACATTAAATATCATAATTTTAAATAATTAAGAGAAAATTTATTATTTCTAATCATATCCAAATATATATAAAAGAAATTCCATTTAAATAGTCAATTTTTTTAAAGTTATCTAAAGCCGTCCTCCCAAAACTCAAAAAATTATGAATCATCAAATATAAAAAGAGTCGATAAAGGAATACCATTTTTGTTAGAATTTATGAATTAAAGTCTCGTAATTAATTATTTAATTTTTAATAATAATTTAAATTATTTTAATTGTAATTTAACATCTATTATAGAAAAAAATCTAAGGTTATTAATGTAATCTTTGGTATAATTTATATGAGAGAAATCATGTTTAAGAAATAACCTAAATGGTCTACCGTCTATCGACTAGCTTGTTCACAATTTTAAAATGTGTCTTTAGAGAGAAGTTTCTTCACCCTTATAAGGAATCCTCACTGGCACACTACCTGATGTCTGGCTTTGATATCATTACGTATCATGAGATATTAGGGCATCACATACATACATAACATGACATCGTACATCACATATCGTACATAAATACAACAAAACATTATGGCGGATGCGGAGGCCACGGGGCATGCGCCATCATCACACAATTCTTCCAATTCCAACAATAGGATTACTTACGGAATATTTCTTATACTAAGTATTTCTTAAAATACTCGAGCGATGTGCTATTTTTATATTTCAGGTAAAGGTAAAACGTTCTTGCATGAATGAAGGTGATAGGATAGTAGTATGCAGTATTTTCCGTTAGTAATTTTATAGGTGACTTTTCATTTTCGTATTCAAACATTATGTTAAAGGTTTTATTTTGACAACTTTATTTTTATTTCTTGTTTTAAACTAAACATAGAAGTCTATAGTTTTATTTGAAATGTTTTATTTAAATTTTCGCATATGTCATTAAAAGTATGCATGTAGTGACATTTCTGATTTAGGCAAGAAAATTAGAGGTGTTACATCATTCATGTAAAGACATGTGAGTAACGTAGTTTATATAAGACTAGACTATGAAATAACTCTTTTTATAAATCCATTAATTAAGAAAATTAATATTTCACACCGTGATCATATAAGTTGTGAGGGGCTGATCCTTTGATATACATAAGTGAGAGTGCTTTTGTAATTGATTCAATAATTTTAATATAATTAGACGAGATGAAATTTCACTTCTTCTCATATAAAGGTAATCAGACGAGTAATTCACTTAAGTATTGAATTCAAGAACTAAGCAATAGGACCCTTTCACTAACTTGAGAGGAACTTAGTTTATAACTGAATTATAAGCAAATTGTTCATCAGATGATAAATGATTCTTTTACCAAAGGTAAGGTGAATTTTTTATCCAACTGTAATTGCAAAATAATCGTAAATGAGCTGCTGGTTTAATAAAATTTATATTATAATACAGAATAGTGTGGTTTTATATGTATACTGAGGTGACTTATATTAAATTAATAAAATTTGATTTATTAAAAAAATAGATAATTATTTATGTATCATTAATCGTTAAACCGTACATAATAATAAAATATATTAAATATAAAAAAGAAAAAATAAATATTAAGATAAAAAAGAAAATATCTGTATTGTGAAAAAAGAACAAAATAAATTTATTAAATTTGACGCATTAAGTACTAAAATAACTAATTTATATGAGATACACTAAATAAATATATATTTTAAATTAGTTGAATATAGTGTGATAATTGTTATATTTATAATGTTTTAAATAAAACGTAATAATTAATATATTATACTAAATATCGAAATATATTTAGATTTGGTAAAGATTCTCCCATTTAAAAAAAAAAAATGTATTATTCGAAATAATAGAGAATTCTCTAGACTTATCCTCTCAATTTCTGGGAGATTTTTTATTTTTTATTATTTCAAGCGAATTTAATGCTCAGTCATAACCAGGAAGATATTAGGGAGAAAATTCTAGAGGTTGGAGAGAAAGTTCCAAATCTTGGAGAGCAAGTATTAAATAAAGTTCTATATGGTTGAAAGTATTTTTAAATTATCAAGTTAATTCTTTTTATAATTTGTCATAAAAATATTAGTTTTAATAAAATGAAAAGATTTTAACAAAAATAATACATCAATTATGGATCATAACAAAAAATGGAAATAATAAATAAATAAAACAAAAATACATAAGACTTAGATGACCGACTTGTTTCACACGCAAACCTTGACTTATTTAGAAGGCTTCAAATGGGGATGCCCACCATTTTTTTAAAAACATAAAATTAAAAAATATTCGTAGCTTCAAGATATATGACTCACTTCGCCTAAAATTCTCAGAATAAAAAAAAAGCACAAATTAAAAGTTGACAATGAACAGGAGAAGGAACCAAGAACATAAGTCCCTATCTTATTTCTGCTTAAAACCCCAAATAAAAGCTAACAGAGCCCTTTTTTTGTGTATGTAAACAAGGAAAATTACAAGAACAGCCTACCACAATTTACAATATATCCACCACAAAGCCTCCTTCCAGGTTACAGCAAAAGCATAGCATTTAGCATTTAATCCCTCCTCTTCTTCTTCTTCTTCTTCTCATTCTTCTCTGCGGTGTTCCTTAGCTGCACAATAGTAACCCAATTGGTAATGGAAAAGAAACACAGTAATGTTTATAAACTTAAGCATTTAGCACCTCAACTCACCACTATAATGAGAATTCGGACAAAAACACCGATGAAATCGGTGAAAAGGGTCAGGGCATGCTTCACATAGTCCATATCACCAAGATGTGCCCTCTCAATTATCTCTTGAGTATCAACTACCATGTAGCCCACGAACAGCAAAAGCCCAAAGTACAACTACAAGTAAATGCAGCAAACCAAATGAAATTGAGGTCAAGCTTTCTGCAAGGGGATTATATCTAAGTCCCAATTCAACAGTAATATACGTACCTCAAATTTGAAAATGGCAGTAGAGCCACCGAAAATGGAGGAAGCGAAATGCAACCAGAGTAACATTGATATTCCAGAAGAAAGTAGGCCGCCCAGATAAAGGAATTCTCTGCGTCTTGCTAGCATGGCCGCAGCTGAGAAACAACCGAAGGCCACTGCAGTTCCCACAAAGGCACTGACCAGAACACTGGAAACAACACCATTTACAAAATCATCATTCCTTAAGGACCAAGAATGTAAAAACAACTCCAGCCAATTACAGAGACCGAATAACTAGATGAGCAAATCACAAAACTACAGTCAAAGGAATAATAAGAACTATTCACTACTCCAAAAGATGGAATAAACAAAGAATTCATAGCGTACCTCGAGTCAATCTCAATAGCTAAACCAATCAAAGGACCAATTGAAGCTCCTTCGAGAAGAGCAGCCGCCATTAGAATAGAAATCCTCTTTTTCTGATGACAAATAACAAGGCATAAAACAAAAACATGAATATTAAGAACATAAAATAAACAAACAGAGAAAGCATAAACATAAATTACACATACAACAGTGAGGTAACAAAATGGTTAAAGAAACCTACCTCTTCATAAGGAGGAGTGGCCATTAGCCATGCGATGCTTCCAACACCTGCAAGCGTTGTGAGAATACCGCCAATGTTCCAAAGGATATGCAGATAAGCTCCAGCAGCTGATGCAACTAAAGCACAACCTAGAGTAAGGTAAACCTGCAGATTCGAAATACTTCACAAAATTAATTCTATAGAAAGAGAACTCACAGATTAATTGCATGTAACATCCAACAATTCAAAAGAAAAATGGAGCAAACGAGAAAAAAAAAAAAAAAAAAAAAAAAAAATCTATCGACAACACCATGAATCATCAACAACCGACCAATAAAATACATTCTTACAGAAATCTTCGAACCTAAATCGAAAGTTTATTAAATTCATTTCGTTTAAACTCATTAGCACAACAACAGCCACGTACACGAGAAACATAAACCGAGGAATCCAAAATCCTAATTTAGAACCATCGTTTCTGGATGAAATCAAGACAGATACAGAAATACATAGAAGGAATAAAAGAAAAGAATAGAGGAACCGACCATCTGGAGATGAGATTGAACGACCGGCGAAATCTGCCGGAAGTTCTTGAGAGAATCATAGCTCCAACGGCTTCTGGATCCTTCTTGAGAATCAAAGAAAGATGAAAATGCATCCATTTGATTGCTTCGAAAACTTACAGAGCAAATACGAACGACGACGAACCGAAATTAAGGAAATCGGAATTCATTGAAGAGATATATAAGAATGCAGCCAAGTTTCTAGATTATTCGGATTCACCATTTTGCCCCTGTTCTTTACAGCTATTTACCAGAAATGGTTTTTTTTGGTATTTTAATTTTAGAATATAACATGTATTAATATTGAATATAGTTTACAGAAACTTATAGATTCATCTAGATTATTCAAAAAAGAAAGAAAAAAAAAACACTGAATTCATATGATTTTAAGGAGAAATAAACGGTTTGGATTGGATTAGGTTAAGTTTTGTTGATTTATTTATTTATTTATTATTTTTTTTTTTGACAAAATCGAAATTTCGAGTTAGTTGGGTGGGTGATATGAACAATCTATTTTTTTATTATTTAAAAAAATTATTTATCTACCATACTTACATTAATGAACAAAATTTCATAAAACTCAAATATTAAACATTTAACTGCCACAATATATCATTAATATTGGTTACGAATGTCAAATATTTTTAATTTTAACAATAATTTTAAAAGTAGGTAAGGTTAGGTTGAGTTCTAACACTATTTTCCGAATTCGATAAAAGAAATGTCAACCTACAAATCAATTCAAATTTTTAGTTTTTCAAAAATTCAATCTAATCCATATGTTTTTAAATATTATGGTTTGTGTTGAGTAGTCTGGAGTCATATGAACCCCTCTAATTTCTATAGAGTTAAAATGACTGACTTGTTTAATTTTAATCCATATGTTTTTAAATATTCCATTGGAGTATCTATATTTTAATAAATATTACTTTTCTTTTTAAATTAATTTTTATAAAATATGAGATAATAATAACAATAATTTTCATGCCAAAAAAAATTCATCCTTCAATTTAGTGGTAGAAGAGGTTGGGATGAAATTCGGGCTTTAGAAGGTGAATATTTCGTTGGGACATAATCGGTATTAATGAAAAAGCTAAAAATTTGCAGAGAGGCAGGAGGAGGAAGACGCTAGCGCTTGCTGTACATGCGAGCACTTGAGAATCTGTGAGTGGTGGGGTGCGACTGGGTACACTGTCGACACGAGGGAGAAGCTTACAGAGCGCGTGAGACCTTATCTCGTCTCTTGGTTTGTTTCGTTCGACTCCTCTAGACCTGTTCTATCCAGGTTGACCTATACTTACCTTGAAAATTGTCTTTGATAGGTGAATTTACACCATTGATTCTGTCTATAAGAGCTCTTAGCCAAATTGAGTATTGGGTACTGAGCGGCCATTGCTAGTAAAACAAAGGAGAAAACGCGCGCTAACAATCTATTCGGAGGGGACCGCCACTCGCAGGCTGTGTAGGCGTCAGAACACACATTACTAAAATCACTGGAAGGTGTTGGAATCCCGGAACAAATCTGTCTACAATTGCTATAACCGCTAGAAAGAGTCTCTCGAGTTACCCCGTCGTCATGCTTCGCCGTCTGAACAAGCAATGAACCATTCATGGTTTGTGCAATTGTGGGTGTTCCCGAGCAGACACCAATTAGTGAAGCTACATCGACGATCCCTTAGCTTCTGTCGCAGTAAGGAGTGGGATCAAAGAGGCAACTGTCGTTGCAGTCTTCTACAGGAGGAGCAATTGTCGTAACAACTCATGGTGCCGGAAGTCACGACTCTTCGTCTTCTGAAATAGAACAAGCAACTCCTCATCTTCCCCACATTAGCACGGCACCGAAAGTCGCAACTCTTCGCCATCCAAAATAGTACTCGCAACCGTCTCTTAAATGTCTAAAATAAATGAAAATTTTCTGAGAAATAAAATAAGCGGTGGGGACGGGGACGGGGACTGTCCCCAACGTCTCCATCCCCACCAGTAGACAATTCCTCCTACGCAATTTAGTAAGTATGAGTCAAAATTGGTTATTTGCTTTTACTTGCACCACAAGAACCACTTCTAGAAACATCTTTACATCTAAAACACACAAAATCTTGCAGTTTTAACGACACATCAAGAACCATCAAAATTTCCAACAAAACTGGATGTTGTTTTGTTCAAACAAACTCAGCTCCACTGGTTGTTCTGGTGGGGGTTTTGTTTGAAAACATGAAGCCATTTGTTAGAACTCGAGCGCGATATGACCTCAATACCTCGGACTTCTTTTGTTCAGATCGTGTTCGTGTGCTTTCGAAACTTCACCAACTAGAGAAGATATCCATGAAGAATCAATCAAATGCCACGTTATCTCAACCATGACGGAGATTGACTAGCCTCTCCTTTTCCTTTGCTTTCTTCGACATTCCAAACAATCCGAACACGGAGCAATTTTTCGACCTACATTACTTGCTTGGAGCTTGCTGGGAGGTACTTTCAGGTCTTCCAATAGTATTTGGCGAAGCTTGTTATTGTCCTCTCTTAGCTCTTGAATAAGTTTCTGATGCATCATTACCTGCACGTACACGGACCGAACAAGTCGAATCGATTTTACGAACCAAAAGATGTAAAAAGAAGTGATAGGGAAAACATATTCTTGGAAGCGAGCGAAGATTCAATGATCCAAACGCTTTGTTTCTGAAGTGCTAACGTTTAAATGGGAATCGTCGGTCGCTTAGGAACAAACAAATTCAGATTTTCACTCATTAGATAACTAGTCCTTTCCATGATATGCATCTAACGTACCATTTCGAATAGTTGGTTCTCGAGCCGTTGGCGTCCGACCTACAATGCAAGAAACATCAAGTAGTCCATAACAAATTATTAATCAGCTCAACTAAACCCGTACGAGATTTATAGAAGATCAAAACGAAGGGCCAGTATGAAACGAACGATAAGATCCGCAATGCTCGTACCATACTCAAGCTTGCATCGTTGTCGTGCTAAAACAAGAACAATGTATGTGCAAGAAGTGTGTTTCATAAGCAAATCACATCAAACATTCACTGTTCTTATACGAATATTTTTCTTGAATGCACATAAGAACCTTAAACCAAACATGTATTATCGTACCTCGTCCTGCAGTACCGTATCCCCTCCTTTAAAAACAGGATTTTGCAAGAAACTGTCGATGACCTTTTCGGTTCGAGTTCCAAAAGATCTGCTCGACCGAGAATTTCCAGACTGGTTTTCTGGGGCAGTTTCTGGGACTTTTTTTGCAAATTTTCTGATACTTGCAATAGGTTGTTCATCTGTTGAGATGTTCGTTATGCTCGTGGCAGATCGTAGTGATGCTGGTACGACGCCTTGACTAATCGGAAGACTAGGATTATTTCCTAATTTTGTCATCACCTTCTCCATTGCTTGCTACCAGATTTGGGTATCAAGCTTCAAACACATGTAAATACGAAGTCACAACGGGAAAAATACGATGGATAAGAGACCGAGCACCTACCGTGACAGAAGATTGTGCTTGTTGTAGAAATGAAGGCTTGATAGCAAGGCCTGACATTCAAGAAACGACATGTCGGTTAAGCAACAGATGAACGTGTCGGTTTAAGAGATATTGTGGGACATACCAACACCAAAACCATGGCCAAAACCAACTCCACACCCAATTCCAGCTTGGATGTTCTTAGCTCCCAATTTCCTGAGCTAACATGTTGTATTTGAGAGATTTTCAATGGTCCAACATTTTAGATGGCAAATAAATAACGCAAAATCCATAATGTTTAAGGAAAAGACAAGGATAAGACTCACAGAGTTATTTAAATGCCTGGTTATACCAGAAAATGCATCGGTTGCGCCTCTCGTGGCACTCATAACATCGTTCACGACAGGAATTGCACCTGAAAAAATGAGTATCGATTTCATATGTGTTCATATAGTAGCAGTACTGCCCAGTAGACATGTTCATCAACCAAGGACCAAATATATATATATATCTCTTCTGTTCCAGTATAAGTTCAACGCTAATTTTTAAGTTCAATCAAGTTCAGGTTTAAGGTTGAGTCTTTCTCTTTATTATCTCATTCAATCAGGTTCATAAGTAATAGTCCAGGGGTTCCGTTGAATTAATCTGGAGTCTTTACTGACGAAAAAGAAGAATCAAATGAAATCAGGTTAAGCCCACCACTAGCAAATATTGTCCGCTATGGCTCGTTACGTATCACCGTCAGCCTCACAGTTTTAAAACACGTCTGTTAGGAAGAGGTTTTCAAACCCTTACAAGGAATACTTCGTTCTCCTCTCCAACCAATGTGGGATCTCACAATCCACCCCCTTGGGGGCCAGCGTCCTCACTAGCACACCCTCCGGTGACTGGCTCGGATACCATTTGTAACAGCCCAAGCCCAAGCCCACCGTTAGCAGATATTATCCGCTTTGGCTTGTTACGTATCACCGTCAGCCTCACGATTTTAAAATGCATATGCTAGGGAGAGGTTTCCACACCCTTATATAAGGAATACTTCGGTTCTCTCTCCAACCATCCAACCAAGGTGGAAGATGGTGCAGACCAATTTAAAAGCATCACTAAAAGTATCATCCTTACCTGGAAATCCCTCGTCTGTGATGTTAAATAGAGAATAACAACATTTTTTAATCAAGAAACTCAAAACCCACATAGAGTTCCTATCCCATTGCCCTCCCTATAAAATTTAGTATAAGAACAATCTTCATATCAGAATCAGAACAGAACCCTTTAATGAAAAATCTATATGAAACGAAATGAAAGCAGAAAACAACTCTTCTCTGTAGGTTATACTTAATCTGTTAGTGCAAAAGAGAAAGCTAAGGAAGAAAGTGGTAGGGAAAATTTACCCATGTTTATGGGGCGGCCAACGCCGATACCGACGCCACAGCCGACGCCGAAGCCTGTAAATATTTGACCCACTTTCAAAGTAAAGGGATTCTCTATTCGGATTCCTCGAAATTGCCCTTTCTCAGAGCTCCCCGTACCCTTAATTTCTGATACATTTCTGGTTTCCATTCTTCAACGAGCCTTCAATTTTTGGATTCTGTGTTTTCAAAGGTCGCTCGGGTAGTTGGAAATGAAAGCGAACATGAAGCTTCTCGCAATCTTTAATGGGCTTGTTCGTGTGGGCCTTCCCTCGGCTACTTTTTGGACGTGAAATCGCTTGGTCCATGATTCTTTGGTCATTGGGATCGCACACAATTAAGTATCGAACATGAAAGTATAGTCAAAGTGACTAAGCGTCCAACAAAGGGACTCTAGAGAAAAAGTTATCTCCAATTAAAGAGAAGTTGTTCGAGCTTCGAAAGCTCAAGAGAAGGAGGTCTTAGGAGATGCTCTATAATGTACTTTATTCAAAGGAAGAATTGTTAAGAATGATTGAGAAAAGTAGTCTCTATGAGCTGTAAGCTTGGAAATATAAAAAGATATAAAATCTAAGTTCGAAAAAAAAAACCAACAACCATTTATTGCTAATTTTTTTTAAAAAAGTTTTGCGACACAATTATACTTTTTTTATTTTTTTATTTAAATGTAGTTAGATTTATAATTATTATTTTTGTAAAGGATAAGAATATTGTTTAATTTGTTTTAAAATTAAAGGTGTTTTTAAATTAAAAAAAAAGCTTAAAGTATTTTTGGATATTTAAAAATAGTTGAAGATATCAGTGAAATTTTTGAAAAATTCATGAATATTTTTTAAACACTTTTGAAAATTAAATAATATTTTTGAACGGGAGATATTTTAAAAATAAAGTATTGACAATTTTCATTCAAGACTAACGTTAAATATATATTTTTAATTTTTTAGTATAATAATATTATTGTTTCAATATTTTTATTAATTTAGAATAAAATTAAAAAATAAAAAGTTCCTTTTTTCAACCAGGCGTGTTACAATTCTCCCAAACAATAGAAAGAAACAAACGATAATAATAATAAATTTGTTCAAAGACACGTGGCAATTACTTGGCATTGCCATGTCATCGAGCGTTTGGCCACCTGGGTTCACATACTTCACGACATTTTCGGGCCTTTTATAAACCACGCGCCCCTCTCCTTTCTCTTCATTTCTTCAATTTCTTCTTCTCTCTATCCCTCTTTTTCTCTCTTCTCCGGCGACCGATCTTACTCCGGTCAAGTTTTCGCCGGCAGGTCCTCTCATCGCATCGATCTCTTCTCATATACTAACCTCCGCTATCTTATTAGCCATGAATCCGGAATAGTAAGCTCGATTTTTTCTTCTTGTTTTTTGGTTGAATTTGTCGATTGGAAGCCCTTTTTTTGTTGTCGTTTTTGCTGAATTGGGTTAGATCTGGTCGATGAGGAAGATGGAACTTCTTTTAGAAATATGTTTTGTGTTCCAGGTTTAGCTAATTGGGGAATTTTCGATGGTGGTTCTGTTTGTTATGATTTTGTTGAAATATAGGTGATAGATTTGAGATCTCAATTTGTCTACCGCTTGTGAAAAAGACCCTTTGAATTTCTTGTTTCTTCTCGGAATGAAGGTGTTTGATTGTCAATTTGGTTGGCGATTTTGATAATCAACTTGTAATATGAGCTTGAATTTCTTAAGGGTTGTATAATTTGTTTGATTCTTATTTTGTTTGGAGTTATTTCGGTAATTTCTTTAATTTAATTGCTCGTTTATATGTAATCTATGAATCCTCGAGGAATTTATTCCTCTTTCGCTGTCGAAGTTGGTAGTGGAGTGCGAATTTGGTGCAATTTTTTTACTCCGTTCTTGTATCTGCAGCGACTATTTGTTTAAGCTTCTGCTTATCGGAGACTCGGGAGTTGGAAAATCTTGTCTTCTACTGAGGTTTGCTGTAAGTTGTCTCTACAAAACTTTCTTCCAACTTTTTCTTCTTATTTTCTGTTTCCTGTTGAGTTGGTAGATACAGCTTGAGGGTAATACATATGGCTTTGCTGGACGAAATTCGCAACGAACAATGAAAACGATGTGTTCTTTGTTGGGTTCCACACAGTTTGGCTTTTACTCAAATATGGAATCATTTCCCAGTAGTTAACACCTAATCCATTTGTTTCCTCCCTTTTTCGTATACTCAAAGAGAACTCCATTGTTCCTTTCCTTTCGAGGTGGTCATAAATACTGTTCATGCAGGACGACGTATGTATAAGTTATCGTCACCGAACGATCTCCTAAACAATTGCTATCGGTTATCACAACTAAATAAGTTGTTCACAGTGAGTAATTATCTTTATATTTCATAGAAATCCTCGCTTTGTGTAATAGCGACTCCCATGACTTCTGTATTGGTTTCGAGTTTCGAGTTGCTCCCGATTGACATTTATTGTGTTAGTTTGAAGGTAGTTGTTGATAAGGTATATTATATATCCCCTTGTTCCTTAATTAATTCCTTCTCTTTTTTCAAATCAGGATGACTCATATCTAGATAGCTACATTAGCACCATTGGAGTTGACTTTGTAAGCTTCTATCACATATTTGGTCTTCTATTCTGATAATTACTACATGAATTTTTTCAGCTCTAATACTTGAAATAAATTATTACTTGTAGAAAATCCGTACTGTGGAACAGGATGGAAAGACCATTAAACTTCAAATTGTAAGTTTGAATTTTTCAATTGTTCTTGCTTTAATCGAAGCATAGAGGACTAGTTACTTAAGTGACTGTTTTATTTGTTTAAAAAAACCCTTTGTAGTCTGTAATAATGCTGTTCTTCTGTTGGTAAAATCAAATTTAACCGTAGATCTTTAGGAAGGGAGAAAGAAAGAGAGTGAGAGTGAGAGAGAAGAGGGGTGGGGATGCATATTAATACTGCTTAAGAAGCTTTCAGTGGTTAATATTGCTGTTTTTTGGTCTTTGCTGTTAATTGGTAATTTTCACCCTGAACTGTAGTGGGACACTGCCGGTCAAGAACGTTTTAGAACGATTACTAGCAGCTACTACCGTGGAGCTCATGGAATAATTGTAATTGCTACACTCTCTTCATTTTTCAGTTTCTTTTCCTGCCTTTTTCCATCTTCTTAAAGTGAAGTCTGTTTGCAATGTGCTGCCGTGTAGGTCGTGTATGACGTTACAGATCAGGATAGCTTCAATAATGTTAAGCAATGGTTGAATGAAATAGACCGATATGCTAGTGAAAATGTGAACAAGCTTCTGGTTGGTAATAAATGTGATCTCACTGCAAATAAGGTCGTCTCTTATGAGACAGCGAAGGTAGTAATTTTACTTGGGCGTCTTTTACATAAAAGTACGAATTTGGATCTTGAATATGAAAATCAAGACTAAAGTTCGATAGTGACATCAATTATTTTCTGAAGGCCTTTGCGGATGAAATCGGGATTCCATTCATGGAAACAAGTGCTAAAAGCGCCACGAATGTGGAAGAGGCTTTCATGGCCATGGCTGCTGAAATAAAGAACAGGTACGAACACTGGCAACTGTCCAAACATCTCAATTTTTCATCATTCCAAATCGGGGTGGAGACAGCGTACTAGCTTACCCTTTTCCTTTTTTCTGTTTTCGTTTTCGATTTCGTTTTCTTCAATTATTATTAGAATATTCACGAGTGTCTTAACTAGTTTAAGCATAATGTAAGCTATTCCTTCTAAGCCTTTTCAAGTTTTCATTGGCTTCTATGATCATTAGTCTATCCCAAGCCCGATTAGTTCTCGAGCTTATGAAGTTAATCCAAGCTTGGAACTTGAGCTGAACCTACCTTTTTAGCACTATGATCTTTTACTAGTTATCATGGAGAGGTATGAAATGGCCTCCATTCTTTACTCCACCGGCAGTAGCTCCATTCCTGACACGACGGCGCAACGCGTTCCATCTATATGAAGCAGCAACCACCCTTCTTTACTTGATTTCGTTGTTTCGGGGTTCATTTTTGTAGGATGGCGACACAGCCGATGAACAATGCAAGGCCACCGACAGTGAACATTCGAGGACAACCTGTGAATCAGAAAACTGGTTGCTGCTCTTCTTAAAGATGAATGGCTCTTATTGAATGGTTGACAGATGGTGATGGTGATGTTTATGTATGGACGGTGATATGTAAGACTAGGTGTCTCTCTCTCTCTCTATGCTTTTCGTATAAAAAGATTCGTCGGTCGTGAAATGATTTGCCTTTGCCTTTTATTTTCTCGTCTTTTGAAGTAAGACGAACTATGTTAACACTTCCATTCTTTCGAATATATTTGTTTCTGGATCAAACATTATTCAGGTGTAAAATTTAGATATCAATGAACAGTAGTAGTATTTGCTTCATTGTCTATATCATTCATTTATTCATTCATTCTTAGTATTGTATTGTTGTGCTGCAAATTTACATTAGAACTTACAGAGCTCTTTTTCACGTGTATGGAGGTTTAGTCCTTACTTTCAGACTTCCATTGGATGATGTTAGCTTTTTCTTTCCCTTCTTCAATTAGTGGAAGCATTAAGATTGAGCTCTAGATGGCTCTTCTGTATTAAAATCGAGAAGTTGTTACCCTCTTATAAAAAATGCTTCGTTCTTCTCTCCCGTTATCCTCTTCAACGGGACTATGAGAATCTACTTCCTGAATTATTATAAATCAACCAGTCGGATTCACATTTTACCCAATCTTTGCTGTCTAGTCCGAAGTCGGATTCACATTTTACCCAATCTTTGCTGTCTAGTCCGAAGCCAATAACCGAGAGAACCCTTAATACTACATAATACTACATACAAGAATTTTCATAAATTTCTCCGGAATGAATAATACATGATTCTACCTCGATAAACACTAAGAAAAGAAACAAATTATTTAGTGCTTCATTGCGATATTGGTTGTGAATTGCGTTGCTACATCAGAAGAAGGATAGCTATATTGGTTCGACCATCATAAAATTGAAATCTCACAGGAAAAAAACCTATAATTTTAACTCCTTTGGGTGCAAACTCTAATAAAAACTCTAATAATATATCTAAAAGAATTATTTACATAAATAAATTTTTTTATATTCATAAATATGTTCAAATATTTATTCCGTTTTTTTCTTCGAAAAATATTAATTCGCACTTTAAATTGGAGAGAATTTTTGAGTTTATAACTTTTAATATTAAATTTTTTATTATTTTTTTAATGTTATGATGCATTATGAAATTTCACATAAAAAAAATTTGGATATAATAAAAATTGAAAACAATTTTCAAAACATCCTGAAAACGATTAAACCAATTTTAGAATAAAAAATAAAAAATAAAAAAGCATCATAACCAACTTGACTACAACAGTCATTCACTAAATTAAAGTAAAAAAAGAAAAGGCAAAAAATGAAAACTGAAAATAAAAGAGGAAAGGTTTTCCGTTGCCGGGACTTGAACCCGGGTCTTTCGGGTGAGAGCCGAATATCCTGACCAACTAGACTACAACGGATTTGTTGGTTGTTCTTACAAATTAAATTTTAATTTAAATAAAACAAAGAAAAGGCAAAAATGAAAATAAAAAGAGAAAGGATTTTCCGTTGCCGGGATTTGAACCCGGGTCTTTCGGGTGAGAGCCGAATATCCTGACCAACTAGACTACAACGGAATTGTAGGAAGTCCTTACGAATTAAATTTAAATAAAAAATAAAAAAAATAAGAATAAGACAAAAAATGAAAATAAAAAGAGAAAGGGATTTCCGTTGCCGGGACTTGAACCCGGGTCTTTCGGGTGAGAGCCGAATATCCTGACCAACTAGACTACAACGGATTTGTTGGTTGTTCTTACAAATTAAATTTTAATTTAAATAAAACAAAGAAAAGGCAAAAATGAAAATAAAAAGAGAAAGGATTTTCCGTTGCCGGGATTTGAACCCGGGTCTTTCGGGTGAGAGCCGAATATCCTGACCAACTAGACTACAACGGAATTGTAGGAAGTCCTTACGAATTAAATTTAAATAAAAAATAAAAAAAATAAGAATAAGACAAAAAATGAAAATAAAAAGAGAAAGGGATTTCCGTTGCCGGGACTTGAACCCGGGTCTTTCGGGTGAGAGCCGAATATCCTGACCAACTAGACTACAACGGATTTGTTGTCCTAATTACAAATTACAAAGATAAACAAAACAATTAAAATAAAAAGGGTTGAGATTCCATTGGAACCCGTGTCCTTTTTAAATAAGAGCCGAATATCCTAACCAACTAAACTACAACAAATTTATTATTCGATCGAATAGAAAAAAGTAACTATGAACATTGAAAAATATATATTGCACAATAGCAAAAAAAAAAGCGTTCTTAATCTATAATTAATTTATGATTTTTTTTTTTTGTATAATTGTTAAATATATTATATTATATATTTTTTATTTTTACTAAAATAAATTGAGTTTATAACTTGGAAGTTATTTTTAATAAATATTTTATCTTGTTCAATATATTGATGCATTTTAAAATTGCACATTTTCAAAATTTGGAATATTCAGATCATAAGATTACAAAAAACAACTTTCAAAGAAGAACCAAAAAACTAAAATTTGAAAAAAAGAAAAAAAGAAAAACCAACAAAGTAAAATCTGAAAAAAAATAAAAGAAAAGAAAAACCAACAAAATTAATTTTGAAAATAAATAAAATAAAGGAAAATTTAAAAATTAATAAAATAAAATAAAAAGCAACAAAATCAGATTTGAAAATAAAACAAGAAAAGAAAAGAAAAGGCAACAAAATGAAAATAAATAAAAGAAAAGGCAATTAGATTCTATGAAACTTTAATAGCTTCAATGAAATACAATGCCTTTTATACAGACAAGAATAGAATATAGATATATTTATCCTTGTTTCTTTTTTACTATGACTCTTTTAGTACTTTTATAATGCTAAATTTTCATTTGAAAAATAAAATTAAAATTAAAATAAGGGAACAAATTAGTCGTGGAAGGACAAAAATGGACATTTTGAAATTACTCATATTTTAATTTTATTGATCATTTTTGCAGTTCAAACAAGGAGACAGATCGAGACATTGATGAAGAGGCCGTTGAGACAGTTGAGACTACTGAATATATATAGTGGAGTTGAGAAGATATAGTGATTGATTTCATCATGCGTTGTTGAAGACGAAGAAGGGTTACACAGTGATATGGGTAGTTATCAATCGACTTCTCAAATCTGTGCATTTTATTTCGAGTAAGTCTAGTATACAATGATAAGTGAGCCTAGTTATATAGAAAGGACATAGTCCGGATACACGATGTGGTAGTCTACAGAGGGTTTCGGGATGCCCGATTCATTTCCCACTTCTAGAGGAGCCTACAGAGGGTTTTGGAAATACAATGACGTTTCATCTCTAGACAAAAGGACAGGCAGAGAGGTTGAATCAAATTCCGGAGGATATATTTCGGGTCACTGCTAAATATTTTGCAAGAAACTAGGATGAACACTTGCACCTCATAGAGTTCGCCTACAACAACTACTAAAAGGCAACCATTCAAATGCCACCGTCTTATGGCGTTGTATGGACAGAGGTGTCGTCTCTTCTATTTTAAAAGGAAGTAGTCAAGCACCAGCTATTAAAGTCAAAATTAGTTCAACTAACAAACACTACTGTGCAAAAGATTAAGGTGAAGATATAAATTTGATAGAGTCGAAAAAGCATTATGCACAATCTCATAGGAAGTTACCACATTAAACTTTAGAGACAAATAGGGAAGGACTTGGGTATTGTTGGATATCAAGTCTTGTCTCATACCTCATGATGGTGGTTTCAGTGGTAGACTTCATTCTTAGATGATTAGGAGGCTTGCCAACTCACTCTTAATCATGAACTCATCCTTAAGGGGGTGAGAGTCTGTATAGTAGTATTAAATATGGGGTCACCCCTTGCGGGTCCTATTATGATGTGAGGATTAGTAGTCAAACTAGTTACTCCTATTAATGAATTTATCTCAGTAATGTGGATTCACAATCGTGGTAGTAGATTGACAAGTGTTGGATTAACCAAGGTCATGCCCTTAGCACAATATGTGTCAAAGAAAACTCGTAGGGACAATCAAGAGATCTTTAACTATTTGTTGGTCGTGAACTTGCCCACTAGGGTAAGGGTCTATAGGAGTATAGTTGCTTGGCAAGCACAAGGGTTGCTCTTCCTCTTGATTATAATCACCAACTATAATCTCTTTTAGTTGACCAGTATCAATTAATATATTCATAATGTTCTAGTAGTTCAATAGTTGAAAACAATTAAAGATTGTACCTCACAAATACATGATACTAAGATGTGTGACACGGATAATGACAATTCAATATGACTAATCTAACTTACCCTAAGACTTCATAATGCTGTAAATAATAACATATGGATACTTTCAACACTAATTTAATAAGTGTTTCGGGGACGTATTAGTTCTACAAAAAGTAATATCAAGGATACTACTAGGTTTCTTCTTAAATTGTGCAAGTAATGGTAGTTTGGTTGTACTATAATTACTAAAGCCAAGCTAGAACTAGTTTCAAAATGTAACATTTGCTTGCTCTTCATTTTTCATTTTCTTTCCTTTAATTTCCTATTTAATTAATAAATTAGAAAACAAATCCGTTGTAGTCTAGTTGGTCAGGATATTCGGCTCTCACCCGAAAGACCCGGGTTCAAATCCCGGCAACGGAAATTATATTATTTATTTTCAATTTTTCATTTTGTTGCGTTTATTATTTTTATAAATTTGAAATTTAGTTGATAATATTATCCAAAAAATCGTTGTAGTCTAGTTGGTTAGGATATTTGGCTCTCACCTGAAAGACTTGGGTTCCCTGCAGCAGAAACTATTTTATTTATTTTCAATTTTCATTTTGTTGTCTTTATTTTCTTTATTTAATTTGAATTTTAATTGATAAGGATAGCTTGTGGTTTAGGTGGTCTGATATTTGACTATCAACTTAAAGTCCCGGGTTCAAGTTTTAGAAATAGAACACTTTTTTTATTTAGTTTTTTTCATTTTTCTTTATTTTCAATTTTGATTTTGTTGGGTTTCTTTTAATCTTCTATTCTTTTTAATTTTCAAATATTATTTGTTTTTGTTTATTTTAATTTTCATTTTGTTGCCTTTTCTTTTTTTTAATTTTCACATTTATTTTTTCTTTTATTTTAGGCCTAATCATCTTAAAATTGATTAAATTCTTGGGGTCTAATCAATGATTTTTAATGATTATTATCCCATTGAATTCACCTTAATGAGCTTTATAAATTTGGTAAAGAGTCAAGAGTAATCAAGGACGAAATATACTACTAAAACTCAAGGAAACTAATGAGAAAACTAGGCAACACATGTCAAAAGCTAAAGATGAACCGGTTCGGGTACCCTAATTGGACCAATTTTTCATATTTTGATCCATTTGACTATTAACTACCATTTTTCGAGCCTATTTCAACTATCCTAATATTGAGTATGAATTTAGGGCCTAATCGAGATATTTTGGAGGAAAACACCCTAATTTGGCAACAATCAAGCTCGAGTATAGGTGAGTAGCTATTTGAATCTAGCATATTTGTGCATTGCTTAGATAAGCATGTTTGTGAGTTATTATTGAATTTATATTTTATATTTTATTTGAATATGATTAAATTGCATATATTGAGGTACATTAAGTGATTTATGGACATGAATTGTTATTAAACTTAGGATTGATATACGATCGAATTGGATGTATTGAAACTCGTTGTAATTGGCATGCAAATAGTTGTTAAGAATTCTTATTTGAATTAAGTTATAATAAGAGTATGAATAAATGTATCGTACCTTAGTTTGATACCAACAAACATGGACATGGATTAAGAGATTAAGCTGATTAAACAACTAATTTAGTTTGGGTATACAATCAAGGATTTGAGTAAATTTTGAAGATTCATGGAGATTTGAGTGTTGTTTTGGCAAATTGAAGCATAGTTTAAGTTCATAAGAATGAGGGTTATGCTATTATGATGTTAATTTGAGAAAAACAAGCTAGAGGAACCAATTTGGGCAAAGAAAATAAAAGTTGAAAAGGCTCCCATATTTTTACAATTAAATTCTCGATGTATAGTGCATAATAGAAGCTAAAACTTAATTTCAATAGGTTCGTATGAATTGGATCTACAACATTTAAGAAGAAACCCAGAGGAGATAATGAATGTAGGAAGAGAATCGAGCAAAGAAACAAGCACGGAATATATCGACAGAAGTAAGTAGCTATTTTGAAGAAAGATATGGACATTTGCAAAGTTGCTCGAGGAAGAAGGATTGCACGTGGTCGAGGGTAATCAAGCACGGAAGGCGCATGTGCGGGTGTGGGTGTGCGTGAGCTAGTCCTTTTTAGCCTGCTTGACTTCCGTTTATTTGCTTTCCAACGTAATTTCAATATTTGCCATAAAACTATTTATTATAGGATTTATTGGAGGAATTTGGAGAGTAATTGTCGAATCAAGTGAGATTTACGCTTGAAGGAAATATATCGACAAAAGTAAGTAACTATTTGGAGTTCCATTAAAGTTTTGACTTATAAAATGGTATGATTGGAATTTTAACCGTGTTAGTATGTGCTATTATGAACATGATTAGCGAGTAGATGATGTGGTTGTATGATTGGATTATGAACATGTTGAGATACATTCCGATCTTGAATGTTATCCTCTTTAGTTTAAGATCATGATCCTGACTCACTAGGGTCCATCGTTTTTAATGATTATACATTGTGGGGACCATTTGAGGTTGCCATATAGACCTAATGGTGATTTTTCCTTGAGAAGCACATGTCCATACGTGAGCTTTATCGGTTGACAGATGATAGACTGGAGTGGCACATAGGCTACTAGTCTACGAGGCCCTACGAACCACCAGACTGATGTGTTGAGTGGTAAGTGTGTTTAGCCACAAAAAATTATAATATACGAACTCGGAGTTTATGAATAAGGATACTTATAGAAAAATAGAGAGAAGTTAGTCAGAATACCTAGAAACTCCACTATAGTAAATGAAACACCAAAACTCCATGGAGTAAAAGAAAGCAAATAACCTTAAAGGCACACCCATCACTAAAACTGGTTTGTGAAATTGCACGAGATGATAACTCGTGTTAGATTTGGTGTTGGCGTTCAAAATCCACCATTTCCGTTCAAATTTGTTCCTACACTCCCAAAATAAGATTACCTACGAGTTTTGTGAAGGAAGCAAGTGTTGAAAATGACCCTAACCTATATGCCCAATTCGATCCACCATTGAAGGAGCTCAATGAAGCTTGAAAAATCCAATATGAGGTTACATGCAAATTCTTCGTGCGAGACTTATCCCATTTGTTTTCTGCACCTCCAAGAAACATTTCCATAGAAGAATTCGTAGGTCAATAAGTTCAGGAGAGTGTCCAATCGAAGAAATTCATTTTCGAGTAAAATATGGGAGTAAATCTCTAATCCTTACTTTCAGTCCCTCTCGTCCCAAATTAAGTATTCCTTTAACTTTACAGGTTTAAGTTGAACATTTTTTTATGAAGGAATCAAGGACCAAACTCATCCTGAATCAAGCTGTTCAAGAAAATCGAATACTGTGTTACCAAACCGAGGAATTGATTTTCAAAATAGGCCACGGAGGACGAAATTTCGTAAGGAATTTGTGGCTTCAAATGGTCTCAAACGCTCTGACCAATAAGAAAATTCAGTGGTCTACTGCTTCGTGGAAACAAGATTTTATCCAACTTTGACGAGCTATAACTTACCCCACAGTACACCAAAAAGGAAGAAATCAATTCTTAGATCTTCCATAGTATTCCAACTTTAAGTTTCATGAAGAAATTGAAGGGAGAAATGCTCTAAAATAGGTTGAAAATAGATTTTCAAACGTCCACCATAAGTGGCACGGGTCTTTTTCCTTTTTATAAAGAAGATGATGACGTGACTCGTTTAGTCAACCTAAAAATTGATCCCTCCTTTTTTTTTATCTATCAAATTAAACGTCTTTTAGATTGGTTCTCATAAAATTCTCAATATTTCTAGAAAATAGACTTCTTATAAAAGGTGTGAAAGAAAAGTTGGATTAAATCAAATACTGGGAGCTCGAGAATCGAGACCCCGAATACGGACTAATAGTTAAGTAGCCGTTCTTACTTTTCATAAGAAATACTTGTAAGAATTGTCTGAAATTCAATATGAACCTTTAAGTTAAAGTATGATTTAAATGAATATGGAAGAAATAATCAAATAACTGTGAGTTAAGGACCTAAATCGAGCATTTTGCTCGAAAATCAAGTAACGAAAAAAATCACTAAACGAACTCGGTTACCCATGAAATTTTAATGCTATGCATAATATGACATGTTAAAATTTATATAACATTTGGTGGACATCGGAAAGCGATGAGTAACTAAACCAAGTAATGATGCAAAATGACCATAATGCCCCTACACTAAACTCCCTCCCGTTCATGACACGAACGACCTCCAAATATGATGAAACTTTATAAAAGACCTTATTGTAAGATTTTTAAGTTCGAACCATGTAAAATTTTATAAAAGACCTCATGTAAAATCTTAGAAACGTTGGACCATGTTTGAAGCTCAAACAAAGTTTAAGGTGGTAAATGATCAAAATGCTCCTAAGTACCCTTTAAGATATTTCAAGGTCCAAACACCCTCCAAATAACTCAAAGTTTTAAGTAAGGCTTCTATATAGAGACGTGAAGGTTTAATCAAGATTTCAAGAAGTTTTGATCAAGTTTAGAACTTAATAAAAAGGGACAAGACAACCCCGAATGACTCCTAACCTCGATTCATGATTATTCTAGAATGTTCAAAGAATATGTTAGACTTGTGATACTTTGAATGACTTATACATGTTATTATGAAAGGTTCATGAAGCGAGGAAAAGGAATCAAACGTCCCTATCAAATAACCTCAAGAATTATGCACTTAAATGAATTCCTTTAAAGACATGAAGGTTATTAAGTACCGTGACCTCGGTGTATTATAAGTTTATGTTATGCTTAAGGTGTTACCCTACAATTAGATCTCTAAGTTAGTACTTGATTTTTAAGTACTAAAGAGGTAATCTTATAAAAAGATTTAGGATAGCGCATTATTTTTAAGTAACTAGAAGGCTACACTTACTCATGAAAAGTTCAAAGGTTAGCACCTGATTTTTAAGCAATCACGACATTATCTCGTGTTAAGTTTTAGGATAGTTTTTGGGTTCTAAGCAATCAAGAGACTATCCTAACCTAAGAAGAGCTCTTGATTTTTAAGCCATATGTTGCTATCTCATAATAAGCTAGTATACCTTAAGGACACGAATAAGAACCTACTTTTTTCAGTTAACTAAAGAGTTTTTCGAGGTCGGAAGTGGGCTCTGGAGTATGTGCCTTCGACAAGGCTTACTAGTCATCTCCAACACGGTTTTGTTTTAAATATTTTGTCTGTTCCTTATTTTGTATTTTAAGTGCTTATGTATGAACTCTATTTTGATATAAATTATGTTTATTATTATTTCGCGAAAAATTTGCTCATCTTTTTACACCATTGAATCGACCACAATCGTGATTTGTGCTTCAAGAAAACTCGAAAATCGGGTCGTGACACTTACCGAGACGTTACAAGTTAACTCATCACTAATAGTAAGTTATCTAGAGGACATGTACCTTATAGATCATAGAGTTGGATGGTACCAGAGATTAGCCGCACCGTTCTATGATATGAATCATTAACAAGGAAATAATAAAAGTATAACTAGATTACTAGAACCCTAGTATACCCAAACATTAAATAAATAGAAGAAACTTTCATTTCGAATAAAAAACTACTAACTCACCTAATAACGTAAAACATTGTCAAATATTTAAGTCTTAAAAGTCCCTCGATGATTCCATTATTCTTCTTTCTTCTTACTTCTTACTATGGTCTACATACTTTGATGGAAAGGTTGGGTAGTTGTGGAGATCGTAGAATAGAAAGAAGTACAACGTTAGATTCATCTCCTTATAGTTTATTGACATTGTTTTAACGATATGTCTCGACTATTTATTAGTTTATAATTAATGACTGAATAGTCGGTTCAAATACTATTTTAATTTTTATATTTTAGCTTTGATTTATTTTGGTTGATGTACTTTCCACTTTTGTTTATTTCAACTCTGTACTTTTAAAATGTCTATTCGTATACTCCTGCTATTTAAATGTGATCACCGATTAAAATTTGAATAAACATACTAGGATCAAAGTAATATTATATATATTCTAGTCTTCTATATAAAAAAACGCACAATAATGTGAGATACTTTGTATTCCAATTCTACCCTTGAGGTTGTTATCTTAAGCCACAAATATGTTATAAAGAGATACATTTAAGTTGAACCTATCAAAATTTCAATAAAATCTACATGCCTTATTCTAAATAAATAAAAAAGAAATGAATAAACGAAAATCATTTTATTTTATTTCTTTTCAGTTTTTTATTTTGTTAACTTTAATTGATAAACAAAATTAATAAATCCGTTGTAGTCTAGTTGGTCAGGATATTCGGCTCTCACCCGAAAGACCCGGGTTCAAATCCCGGCAACGGAATCCATTTTACTTTATTCTTTCAATTTTTCATTTTATTATCCTTATCTTTAATTTAATTGATAAGGGCAACCAACAAATCCGTTGTAGTCTAGTTGGTTAGGATATTCGGCTCTCACCCGAAAGACCCGGGTTCAAATCCCGGCAACGGAAACTATTTTATTTTTTATTTTCCTTTTTCATTTTGTTGCCTTTCCTTTTCTTCTATTTATTTTCAAATTTTATTTGGGTGGTTTTTATATATTTATTTTAATTTTTGATTTTGTTGGATTTCTTTTTAATTTAAACATATTATTTATATTTATTTTCATTTTGTTGCCTTTTCTTTTATTTTTTTTATTTCAATTTTTTTTCCTTTCTTTTATTTATTTTCTAATTTAACTTTTTATTTATTTATTTTCATTTTGTCGACACACTTGTGAGAATATTTGGTAAAACCAACCCATCTCAATGGTGGTGAAAGTATATAATAATAATTTTTTATAATATAAAAATATTATTATTTAAATAATAAAAATTATAAACGAATTTCTACCGGACTTTTTTTTAGTCAAATCGATTAAGATTCTTCCCATCTTTCATTATTTAGTTGATTTTTCTCAAAAACAAAACTTTGTGACTTCCTTGTTGAAATAGATTGTGATAGTGAAAAAGCTTTCAACGCTGCCCGACGCTCTTTGCTTTTCCAAAGATTTTTCCGAATTCGTTTTTTTGATATAGACATTTGCATAATCAAATAAATTACAAATGACATGGAAAGAGTGATAAATAGATACAAGATATTTGCGTATAATAAAATAGCAAATATGTTACCTATGATAAATCGTAATGGAAGGTTAAATATTCTCAATCATACAATATTTGCCTATAATGAACGGTTAAATATGATACATATGGTAAACCATAACTCAAGATTAAATATTTTCAACACCGCCCCGCAAGCTGAGCGTCGGATTTGGACGAACGTGAACCTTAGGTCTGAAAAATTCAAAGAGACGTCGAGAAACATTTTTTGTGAAGATTTCAGCAACTATTTGCATAATCAAATAAATTACAAATGACATGGAAAGAGTGATAAATAGATACAAGATATTTGCGTATAATAAAATAGCAAATATGTTACCTATGATAAATCGTAATGGAAGGTTAAATATTCTCAATCATACAATATTTGCCTATAATGAACGGTTAAATATGATACATATGGTAAACCATAACTCAAGATTAAATATTTTCAACACCGCCCCGCAAGCTGAGCGTCGGATTTGGACGAACGTGAACCTTAGGTCTGAAAAATTCAAAGAGACGTCGAGAAACATTTTTTGTGAAGATTTCAGCAACTTGGAGATGGGAAGGTACATATTGTGTACGAAGTTTGCCAACGATAATAAGTTCATGAAGGAAATGATAATCTAATTCAACATGTTTGGCTCGTTTGTGTGAAACGCTAAAAAAAATAGCACTTTTGTTGTCATGTAAGAGTAAGGGCCGCTCTAAAATAGGGACCTTGAGGTCATGCAAAAGATGTGTAAGTCAAAGAAGTTCAGCAGCAGTCATGGCAAGAGCACGATACTCAGATTCATAGTTGAAGCGTGAGACAGTAGGTTGCTTTTTGACACTCCAAGAAACGAAATTGTTACCAAGATAAATAAAATAGTCGAATGTAAAACGACGAGTATCATGACAAATAACCCAATCAGCATCCAAATAAGCCGCTAGCGCACTAGGAACAGTGAATGGACGAAAGGGACCAAAGGGAGTGTTCCCTTAATACAGCGAAGAATACGTTTGACAGCAAGAAAGTAATCTGCAATAGGGGCATGCAAAAATTGACTGACAGAATTGACAGCATGGGCAATATCTGAACGCATAATGGTCAAGTACTTAAGGAAGCCAACAAAAGATCGATAGAGAGTAGGATCAAGGAAAGGAGAATCATCAGCAATCCGGTGTTGAGAAACAATCATGGGGTGTGGACTGATATTTTCAAAATTGAGGGGTATTTGATATGTCTAGACTATTTGCTAATTATAATTAATAATCGAATAATCGATCTAAATACTATTTTAATTTATTTTTAGTTTTAATTTATTTTAGATATTTTCTATAATTTAGTCTATAACCAGTTACATTTTCAACACTTATACCAATATCTCATTACAAAAACAATAACAAAACTAATTCAATTTATAAATGCTACTCTTTATAATATAATATATTTACACATCATATGACCTAAACTTAACGGTTGGATTCTCATTCTCCGACTCTTTTTAGCTCATTTGAGTTAATACTTCAATTACCGGTGTCACATGACCTACTCAATGACTGATTTGTGCTATCTCGCTTCATCGAGCTTATTTTAACTATTGGTGTCACGTGATCTTGATCTTTTGAGCTCGTCCTAATAATGTGGTATACTAGAATTAAGTTAATCTAGTTATGTTTTTTGTTATTCCTCAGTTAATGATTCATATCATAGAATGGTGAAGCGTGACCTTCGGACCATCCAATTCCCTATATGGTCTATAGTCTCCAGACAACGTACTACTGGAGATTAGTAGTCACCAAAATAGTCACTATAATGTAACGTACAACTCTCGTGCCCAACAACTATCTCAATATTATGTAGATCTTTGTTCCTCTAAACAATACTCACAATAAATTAATAGCACACATATCATATGCCTCAACATCAATGCTTACAAACACGGATCATAGACAAGATAATACAAATTGCATAACTAAATCGTTTTCTCCATCCAAAGATTCATAATGTATACTTTAAATTCACCATACTCGAACATCTTCTAACGTTTATTTACCTGACAATTACAATTGAACGAGTATCATTACATCCAATTCAATCATATATTAACAATAAAACTAATAACAATTCGTATCATGCTTATTCTATAAGCTTATCTCTATGAACAATGCTTAAATGGGTCGATTCAAATGGCTACTAATCTCGATTCAGTTTGGTTTTAATCAAATTATGACATTTTTCTCTTTCAAATTCTTCAAACTTCAATGAAACCCTAAAATCGCACGATTGAAATAGGTTAAATAATTGGATACTAACATAGACTTAATTAATAAAATAAAAAAAAAAGATTTTCCATTGCCGCGACTTAAACCATAGTCTTTCGGGTGAGAGCCAAACATCGTGGACATAATTGTTGGCTGTCCTTACCAATTAAAATGAATATAAATATAAAAATAAAAAATGAAAATAAAAAGAGGAAGAATTTTCCGATGCAGGGAGAGTTCTTTTAGGTGAGAGTCGAATATCCAGACCAACTAGACTATAACGGATCTGTTGAGTTTTCTTACCAATTAAATTTTATGTAAACAAAATAAAAGAAAAGAAATAAAAAAAGTAAAGAAATAAAAAAAGTAAGGAGTTTCCGTTGCCGGGACTTGAACCCGGGTCTTTCGGGTGAGAGCCGAATATCCTGACCAACTAGACTACAACGGATTTGTTGTCTTAATTATGGTTAAAGTAATATAATAAAATAAAAGGCAACAAAATAAAAATTGAAAATATAAAAAAAGGGAGGAGGATTTATTAATTGGTATTGTCAAATAAATTTAATGAATTTGAATAACCCTATTAACCTTTGTTTCTGTTTTAACATTTTATTTGAATTTGAATAATTTCAACTTCAATGCAATCTCAGTCCAATAACCATTTATTTTGGTTCAAGAGAACAAAGTCAATCCATCCAAATAATCACAATTTATTATCTTTAGGAGTTTTAATTTTTATAATGAAATCACAAAAGGGTATATTTGACACATACTTGATAATAGAAGGGCAGAATTGGAATACAAAACATCTCTCATCGTTATGTTATTTATAGTTTACACGGAAGAATAGAATATCATAAGATTTAAAAATACTACTTTTATACTTATAATTTTTTACTCTATTCTTTTAGTTCTTATACCTAAAAAAAATAAATAAATAAGTGGTTATTTGGATTTCTATTTGTCAAAATATAAATTTACGACTATATTTTAATAAATTGAACATATGAGGTATTATATCTAAATTTCAATCAATAAAATAAAAATAAAGATACGAAAATAGTCCATTTTTTTAAAAAAAAGGCCAAATAAACGAAAATTAAAAGTACAAGAACAAAATAAGCACCCAACACACGGGATCGTAAGATCAATCCATAAGATCAATCCATATACACCTTAGTACATGTTCTTCGTTACTATGTACTTATTTCAATAATATCCGTTAAATGTTCTCATAGTAACCTTAAATTTTTAAAATAGTTTTCAAAAATGTTTCAAATAGCGCCTAGAAATCTGATTATTTTGCAGAAAAACTCCCTTTTCTTTTAAAAAGAAAGAAGGAAACAGATAATTGGAAAGTAAAGAGACAAAACAAAGAAAACACAACATTTTGATGCACAGAAGAGAACCTCTCACGTCCATCAAACACCAATGAATGCCAAAATCTGAGATCTAAACTAAATAATAACAACAATAAACAATCCTTCAACAAAAATCAAAATTGATGCATAACTTAAAGAGCGTTCAAGACACAACATCCATGATTTACACTACATATAGCAGAATATCCTGTTCATAGCAGTTTAGTTGTAACTCAAAAATCCTGATCTGATTTAATATAATTATCTCATCAATAAACTTTTTTAAAATGTAGTTACCAAAATAACTTCTCACTTGGCACTCATCAATGAAGGGAACTGCCCCTGATCTTCAATCGACGGGGCCGCCGCCGCCGCCGCCGCCGCCGCATTCATTCTGTTGCTTCCATTGTTGAATCCACCTCTCGATCCTCCTCGCCCACGTCCTCGACCTCGACCACCCGGGTTGTAGTACCTCTCGCCTTCAGCTGGCTTCAGGAACTCAGTTATAGTCACAGACTACATCACCAAGAATAGTAACTTCAATTAGAACAATCACATAAAAACTGAATTACACAGGTTGTTAATATCTAATATGTTCATACTTTCTTAGCTTTTTCCTCCTTGTCCACAATGTCCTTGCGCTTATCCTTATCAGAGCCCTGACCATAAATTCTATATGATTAACAACAAAAGCAGAGCTGAAATGGAATTGTAATAGTAACAGGAAATAAGATGTCACCAATTTGGCGAAGATTTCTTCGTTGCTCTTTTTGCAGGAAAGCTGCTGCATGTTCTCTAATTCCTCATCGACCTCGGCCTTCCTCAACTCGGTCTTTGCCAGCAGTTTCCTACTCTCTTCACGGAGCTTCTCATACTCTTTCAGGGTCATCTCCTGTAAGAAGACGGTCGAAGCAATTTTATAGCCGATCAACTTGCCATACGAATCATATATCGATGCTAAAAACTAAGAGTTGTTACCTTATCCTCAGGCTCCTTCTCTTCTGCTTCCTTCACAGCCTCCTCTTTGTTGTTATCATCTACGACGCCATCCTCTCCCAATTGTTGCTCTGGTGCAACATTCTTCTCGTTCTCAGCAACAGGCTCTTCCACATCACTTACATCCATAAGTCGAGAAAATATTAGAGTCATGTTGTCAAATCAGTTAATGTCTCACAATTTGATAAGTGAACTTACGGGGCAATTTCATCACCAGGAGCTCCCCAGTTCCTACGACCAGCCCCATCACGCTTAAACTCATTGCTGAAATCAAAACAATCAGTATAGGGTAAGATAACTACAAAAGTAACTGCCAGGAGATTGATCAAACAGGAAACTAGCTATCGCAGTAAAGAATATACTAACCCACGTCCAGTTCCACTGCGGCGTTCATACACTCTTCGGGGCTGTTCCCCTTCTTCCGTTTCCCCATTGCTGAAGCCACCACGACGAGGACCACGGAAGGAACCACGGGGACCACCATAACCACGCCTTTCAGTTGCCTTTTCACCATCCTCAGGTGCCTGGTAACGATCAGAGAATCCGTTCTTGCCACCGTTTTCATTGTTGGCTGAGTCTCTATTGAATCCTCCACCACCACGCCCTCGTCCAAAGCCACGTCCACCTCCACGACCACGGCTATTCTCATTCTTTGATTCCCTTACTGGTCATAAATAAACATGAAAATAATGCCCAAAAATTAAACAAACCCATGGCCATATTAAAACAAAAATAAAAAGAGTTCAACAAGATAACATTCATGCAGTTCCAACTTCCTAAGCTTTTTAGCACTCATAAAAACAGTACCATAACTTTCAACTTTTCACCAACAAAAAGGAACAGCAGTTATCTATGGCATTCGATCATATGAAATATTCTAAAACAATTGATTAACAATTCTCAAGCTAACTGTTTCTTTCAAATTTCAATCCCTTGTTAAAACTTGCTCAGTTCAAGGATGGGTGATAAGAAATAATGATTTTTTTGAATCATTGTCAACGCAGATATGTCATATACTCGAAAAAATCATTATCAATACACTTACCTTCAAATTACAATTACTAGAACAAAACTCAGCCTTGTCAATCAATCGAAGAGCTTGAAAAGTACCATGCCATATACAATCAGTTCAATTCAAAAAAGAACAAATAACAAGCAAGAAAACTACAGAGGAACTTCACAATACATCCAGCCAAGCAGTAATACAGCATTGCAAAATAAACCAACCAACAAGAACTCGTTACAGAAAGTCCATAAAACGGCAAATATCATTTCAATTGAAACACAATAGGCGAACGGATTGAAAAGTTCATCGTTTCCACTTCACATCCAAACAAATTATAAAACAGGAAAACCAGACAAACAATCAAGAGTAAGAAACAAAACCCACCAGCCTGAGCAGGAGGGAGCGGCTTGGAAGGAAGGTTAGCCGGTTTTGCAGGCTGAGCCAGAGCAGGAGCCTTCTTGGACGGGACAGCCGGAGCGGACCGCTGTGCAGAAACGAGCTGATTAGGGTCCTCGTTGTCATCGTCGACCAAGAGATCAAAAGGATTCATGGTTGCCATATCCGTTCAATCTAGAACTGCAACTCACACGCAGACGATTAACTGAAAGTGAAAATCAACTCACGAACGGAAATTCTTCAGAAATTATTACAATCCATAAAGAACAGCCGATTGAAGATAGCAATACAAATTTGGAAAGTAATTTGAGGTATAGAAACGGAGTGAGAGCAAATGAGTGTGAAAGTCAGAAATTGAACAATTGGGTAAAAGAAAACCCTAGCCACGGCCGCAAAGATGAGGCTGGAATAAACCCAAACTTAAAAACCCTAATGGTTTTAATACTCTACACTCAGTTTTACTTAAACTTGCAATAATATATATTTTATCACTGCTGGTTATAATAATATCAATAAAAGAATTTATTTAATAATTCCTAATAAAATATATGTGCAATTAAATTCTTCAAAATTAAATCAACATTTTTTTAATTTAAATTTATTTTTAAATGAATTATTATTATTATTATTATTATTATTTAGTAAAAAGGTATATAAATGATTTTATTATTTTATTAATAAATTTATTTTCATATTAATTTAGATATTTTCAAGGGAAGAGACAAGCTTATAAAAATAATTGATTATTCGAACACTTCTGTTATTTTTAAAATCATCCAAACTTATTTTTCCAAAAATCTATAGTCATAATCTCTCCTCTCAATAAATAATTAAATATATTTTACATTTTATATTTTATATTTAACATATCAAATATATTAAATAAAATAAATTAATTAAATACTTTAATCAATCCATATTTATTCATTAATTATAGTTAAACTCTTATGTACTATAGGATAAATTGTATCTATGAATATAATTATTATAAACAAGTCGATCTTTCTCTAGTTGTTCATAATTATAATTAAATTAAAATTTCATTTACTTTTGGAATTACATTTTTTAATTCATTAATGAACAATTTGTTTATGACCTAGTTATAAATTATCATTCGAACTAGTGAGAGGGTGAACTCTGTTGTCTTATCTCAAAATCATACTCGAGGGAATTACTCATCTCTTTACTACGCATGAGAATGAACAAATTTCATCTTGTAAGATTATATTTGAACTCCCTATTCAGTTAAGTCTCAAGATGTAGACATTGAATCGACTACAAAAATCATTTTTACATGAAAATTAAACAACAAACATTCGCAAATAGGAGTCCTCACTCAAAATTAAGTTCAAGTTGCATATAATGATGCTGTGAAAGATTAATCCTCATAAATAATATATTTATAAGGAGAGATTAAATATTATAGATACTTCATTCACATGTTTTTATATTAACAATTTGGATCAAATCATTCGTAACAATTACAAAATGAATCGTATCATTAGTGTTAATAGGATAAGGCATCCAACTTTATCTATATACTATAGACCATTTGAGTTACTACTTGAACATAATCTCTGGTATGTCAATCACATATGGTTCAAAATTAAACTAATCATCTTTAATTTTTTATACAAGATACATTGTATTTAATCAAAATATTTAAATTTAATAATTATTTACAAGATTTTATGGCATAAATCTCAACAATAATAAAATCTCAAATCTATTTCTAAGGTTGGATCATTGGTTTGTTCTATTAGGGTACCTCCAGCTATTCTCTAGGCGTGAATTTGTCTAAATTAACAAAGGTCCACACATTATCGTAGTAGTTGGTAGGCACGAGGGACATTCATTCACAATTATGATTATTATACTATATAGAGACTGTTAGAGAGTCGTCAACTAATCTTTAGTTATGATCTACCTCGACTGAGAGGGTCCATATACGTGCTAAAGCTAGAATGATTATGAATCGAGTAGCTTTCTATGATTAGCGGTGACCATTGACTAAATTTTAAAAAGTTGGGTCATTACGATTAGTTATTAATTTACTTATTTATTTTATGTAATTGAAGGTGCAAAGCCTAATTATTTTTGGGTTTGAAAAATGTGACATAATAAGCAAGTAAAGAGATGGTGCATAGTCATGGGTCAAGCGTTATGAGAAAGCCATCAACACGACGGCCCAAATTCTTTAATTTTAAAATCCAATAAATGGAGCGGTTTGACATTTTTCGCCTCCCAATTTGGAGTCTTAAATGGACAAATTTGAAGCCATCGGTCATCTTCCTTGGACAATTTGGTCCATTCAACTTTCTTCTTCATATTCCATTGTATTTTATGGATACATTAAATAATTTCGAAATTATTCTGATTTAATCATTTTAATTAATTACGATTAAGTTGGTTTTTAACTATTAAAAACATGTTTTTTTAGTGATTTTAATATTCTCAAACCTATCACAAAAATAATTTCTTATATATTCTTACATTTTGATAAACAAAAAAATAAAATAGTAATTTTATAATTAGATATACGATAATAAATAAATAAAATGTAAGCCAAATTTTACGAATATTATTATAGCAGGTTGGAAATCATGGTTTTGCTTTGGGCTTTTCTAAAAGACCTCAACCAATGGAGATGTATTCTCAGACCACATATTGTTAAACTAAAAACAAAAATAGAAAAAAATGTCAATCTTCGAAAAAAAATAATTTAGGTTAAGACTTATTTCCCAAATATAATTTGAGAAACTATGCATTAAATGTTATTATAGTTACAGCTCAAATTATGTCCACCATTTTACTATTGCATTTTCAAGTTGTGTTCGATTGAAGGATTATTAGACGAACACGACTCCCCACAATGGTATAATATTGTCCACTTTGAGCATAAGCTCTCATGATTTTGCTTTGGGCTTCCCAAAATGCCTCATCTCAATGGAGAGAGTATTCCTTGATTATAAACTCATGATCATTCCCTAAATTAGTCGATGTGGGACTTTCATCATCCAACCGTTACCACCGCCAAAATTCCTCTCCTAGTAGAGAAGGAGAAGAAGGGCCCACATCGGTCATCCTTATATAAAGCCATTGAAATTCAAAATCTGAAGTTGGTAAATTCAGAGTTGAAAATATCTCTCATGGAGGGCCCCTTCTCCTCTCCGCCTTCTGCCGGTGCCGACAACGGCGGTGGCGGCGCCTCTCCGCCGCTGGTGCTCCTTCGTCCAACCCTTCAAACTCCAACCACCGTTTATAATTATACTATAATAGTTAAACACGCAAGCGACAGGGGAAACCCACCTCCTACTTCTCTAATTTTGTTTTTGCTAATTACACCTCGTTTATTTTACATATATATTTTTGTATTTTAATCAGGGATAAATATTCATTTTTGTTTAATCTTAATTAAATTTGGATTCGACATTTAATGGCTACGGAATTGCATTCCTGCAACATGGTCACGTTACTTACTCCTCACTTTTATTCTACATATCAACATCTGTGAAGTTATTTTCTTTAATTAATATTTATTAAAAAATGGTGAGTAATGTAAAATAATAATATAAAACATTTATTTATTTTTTTTAGATTATACATTTTAAAAAATTATATTTCACATAGTTAAAAATTATTTTAAAGAATCCTTAAAATAAATAATCAAATGTATAATTATAAAATTAAATAAAAATAAAACAAATATATGCCTATATAATTCTATTTATGCAAAAATGTATATTTAAAAAGTAACAATAATTCGGGTTGGTTTTATTAAATCGATTAGTTGCAGAAGAACTCATGAGCCAACTCAATCCATAAAATTTTCGTTTATTTAAACTCAATCCAACTTAAATAAATTCATAATCCAATCCAAATCGTGAGTTAATCCGATTTTTCCCATCATTAAATCTTTTGAACATCCTTACAATTTGGTGTTTAATAGAGAAAAATGTAAATTTTAAAACCTAATTGATTAATGAGATATAAACTTAAATTTTATATGTAATGGAATCATAAACTTTTAATTTCTATCGGTATATTTGTAAATTTAAAATATTCTTTTAACTTATTTTTTTTCTCAAAAATATTTTTAATAGCCATTTTAAGAATAGTAATAATGAGATTTGTAATACTAAGACTATTATACAATTTACATATAAGAAAAGAGAAAAATATAATACGAAGCAAATTTTGTAAATGATGAACATAAATAAACAATTATTTTTGGACGTGTTACTTTTTAAGAATGAGAAATAGAGATAGGATCGAAAGTCTAATCTCATTAATGTTTACAACGCTTAATAGGATACAAACTATGAACTAATACCTAAAACGAGGGAAAATATATAATTAATTAAATCTTGTAAATAAGTAAAATATAATACTAATCAAATCCTAAGAAAATATACTACTAACGACTCCCAAAAATAAAGAAAAAAAATATAAACTGATTACGAATATGTCAGATATACTCCATAACTAATTATTAAAATATATTTTCCAAATATCATATCTTTGGTAATAAACTTGAAAGTAAAAATATTGCCTAAATAAAAAATTTAATAAAACTTAATTTTTAATTGATATATATATAATTAAAAAATGTAAGAGAACACTCGATTATAACGGATTAGAACCAAACGACATTTAAACATTGAAATGGTCGGATCGATTAAATTATATTTGTTATTGCGATTTCAATAAATATATATGTGTGGCCTATTCATTTATTTAGTTTCCTTTTAAATATGTATTTAAAATCTAAATTTTAATAATTAAAATAAATCAATTGTAATTTTTAATTTTAATGTTAATTTATTTTGATGTAATTAACTAAGTGGACATTTGAATAATTAATGGATTGTGACACTACACAAAAACTATAGGTTATGAAATGCCAATATGTCTTATTCAAGTTTGGTAACCGATATGATGTAATTAAAATTGTGGGCACTATGATAATGTATATCTTTATAAAATTAAATCTATATTTTTTTTTATAATGGGAAATTAATTTGATTTTGAAGAAAAAGAATTTTTTTTTTTTTCCCCAAGCAAAAGGAATTATTTAATGAAGTAAAATTCCACGTGGGGCTACACCCATTTTGATGGTCCTAAATAGAGTAGGAGAAACATCCATGCAATGTTTAATAAATTAAAGGCAAATTTATGTTGTGTAGCTATATATATTATTTTAAAAAAATTCTAAAAATTAGGAGTATTGAAATTATTTATCTAAATCATAAATATCAATCAATGTTTTTTATTGTTTGTTTTTTTCTTAATAATAAATTTTCGTCCGAAAAGTACACTCCTCTTTAACCTTACATTTCATCCATCCACTGTCCCTAATGCGCTAGTGGCTTATTCAGATGTAGATTGGGTTGGCTGTCTCCATACTTGTCGCTCTACGTCCGACTTCCATTTATCTTTGGTACCAATCTCATTTCTTGGAGTGCCAAGAAGTAACCTATTGTCTCACTGTGAGATCCCACATCGGTTAGAGAGGAGAACGAAACATTCTTGATAAGGATGTGGAAATCTCTCCCTAGTAGACGCGTTTTAAAAACTTTGAGGGTAAGCCCGGAAGGGAAGGCCCAAAGAGGATAATATCTACTAGCGGTGTGCCTGGGCCGTTACAAATCGTATCAAAGCCAGACACCGAGCAATGAGCCAGCGAGGAGGCTAAGTCCGGAAGGGAGTATCCAGGCGGTGTGCCAGTAAGGACGCTGGCCCCAAAGGGGTAGATTGGTGGGTCCTACATCGATTGGAGAAGGGAATGAATGCCAAAGAGAACGCTGGGCCCGAAGGGGGTGGATTGTGAGATCCCACATCGATTGGGGAGGAGAACGAAGCATTCTTTATAAGGGTGTGGAAACCTCTCCCTAGTATATGCGTTTTAAAAACCTTGAGGGGAAACTCGAAAGGGAAAGCCCAAAAAGAACAATATCAGCTAGTATCATGTTCTTGTCATGATTGCTGCTGAACTCCTTTGGCTTAAGCATCTTCTGCATGACCTCAAGGTCTCCCTTCCACAACAACCTCATTTCTCACAAGTGGAGCAAACATGTTGAATTAGATTATCATTTCCTTCGGGACTTATTGTTGCTGGTGAACTTCGCACATAGTATGTACCCTCTCATCTCCAGGTTGCTAACATTGTCACCAAAAGTATTTTTCGACCTATCTTTGAATTTTATAGATCCAAGCTTCACGTTTGTTCAAATTCAACACTTAGCTTGCGGGGAGTGTTGAGGATATTAGCCTTCCATTGCAGTTTACCATATGTATCATATTTAACCCTTGATTAAAAACTAATATCTTGTATTATTAAGGATATTTAGCCTTCCATTATGGTTTACCATATGTATCGTATTTGACCCTAGCTAATATCTTGTATTCATTTACTTCTGTTTCCATTTCCTTTGTAATCTATTTGATCTTATTTGCTTATGTAAATGATTATAAATAGAAAACTATCACTAATGGTGATTTAAGTAAATATTCTCATGCTTCACGGCTGAAAATGTATGACCATGACATTATGCAGCCAAAATCCAACTTGGAGTTCCCTCGCCCACTGTGACACTAGTCGATGAGGGAACTAAGGAAGAAAGAGAGTTTGAACGAAAACTATGGAACCGGGTCAAAAGACAATACCTGCGAGTTGAAATCGGGTAGGACAAACCAGATCCAACCCGCTTGGAAGTGCCACGGACTAGCACATTGAAAACACTCGATCCATTAATCTCCACAGCCCAAAACTCGAGCGTAAGGATAGCCAAGAATCGACACTTGACCCATCCCAGCACGCAGGCGACCCATGACCCATCCAATGGCAACGAGGAAATGCGTAAGGATTCTGTAGTTGGAAGTCTTTTACCGTGAGTATGCTCAATGGTTGGTTATCCTCCGCCATTTTTTTCGCTCGTCGTAGCGTATACACATCGGGTTCTTGGTTCCGCCGACGACAAAATCCACAGAGGGTTTTGTGGTTCCTTGTCTTTTGTATTCCTATTTGTTTTCATGTTGTGGGGGTGTGGAAACGATTGGAGTAGTGAGGCGTCTTGGAGGCAACTTCGTGGTTGCATGGAGTATGCCTCCGCGAAGTTGCTCAAGAGTTCCAGTGACTCGCCAGAATTATCAGAGTTGCCGGCGATTGGTTATTTATTTATTTATTATTATTTTTTGTAGCCGTTACAGAAAATTAATAGCAAAGAACAAAAGTAGTAAAAAAAAAAAAACATAATCTCAAACTGTTAGGTTGAATGACACTGTAACCTATATGTGCCGCGACCTTATAGAGGTGTATAATGAGGATTACATGGTGGGCCTTGATCCATGGTAACAAACCAGGAAATCAGTAGATTATCTTACTATGTATAGATATGACTTATTCTACGTTTAACACCCCCTCAATTTGGACGATGTACTACTAAGTTCAAATTGCGCCTAAAAATGCTAAAAGAAGGAGCTGGCAGTGGCTTTGTCATGATACCGACAAGCTGATCCTTGGAAGATATGAGTCGCACATCAAGCTGACGAGTCGATACTCGTTCGAAGTGATAATCAACCTCAACATGCTTTGTCCGTCGATGAAAGATTGGATTGTCGGACAGATAGGTAGCACCAATGTTGTCACACCACAGGCTAGGCGCTCTCGCTTGCGAGATCTCGAGCTCACGCAAGAGGACTTGGATCCAGATTAATTCGGCAGTGGCATGAGCAACCACCTTATATTTGACCTCCGTACGAGAACGAGAAACTGTCGATTGTTTCCTTGAACTCCAGGAGATAAGATTGCCACCAAAGAAGATCGCATAGCCTCTAGTGCTTCGACGATCATCAGGATTCCCGACCCAATCAGCATCCGAGAAGACACTCAGCAAATCAGTGCTGGACTTTGTAAGACACAAGCCCATATCAATAGTGTCATGTAGATAACGGAGAATTCGTCTGATTGCCGCCCAAGGTACACAAGTTGGGGAGGATATGAACTGGCACACTCTGTTGACACAGAAGGATATATCAGGAAGTGTCAGAGACAAATATTGGAGAGCACCAACGATACTCCGATAGCGAGTTGTATCCTCAGGCGAGAGCTTTTCACCACCATCCAATAACAACTTTTCACTAAGAAGCATAGGTGTGGGCACACCTTTGGAGGTGAGCATATTGGTTCTGGACAATGAATCTTGAATGTATTTATGTTGTGTCAAAACAAGTCCATTGGAAGTATGGCGGACCTCAATCCCAAGAAAATAACTCAAAGTGCCAAGATCCTTGACGACAAAATCATCCTGAAGTTGTGTAAGAAGTTTCTCAGTAGTCGTAGAAGATGAGTTGATGATAATAATGTCATCAACATAGATGAGGATATACATCCAAATGTCTGTCTTGTTAAAAATGAAAAGAGAGACATTAGCCTTTGAAGGTATAAAATCCAGCTGTAATAGTTTGGAGCTAAGACGAGAAAACCAGATATGTGGAGCTTGTTTGAGGTCATAAAGCGACTTATCCAGCTTGCAAGATAACCAGGATGTTGAGAATCTACAAATCCATGGGGTTGCTTCATATAAAACATCTTCATTAAGAAAACCATGAAGAAAAGTATTTTGAAAATCAATCTGTCGAATAGCCCAACCACGAGAAATAACAAGAGATAATAAGAGTCGAATGATAGTGGGCTTAACAACTGGACTAAAGGTATCATTATAATCAATGCCATACTGCTGTTTAAACCCTTTAGCAACCAAGCGTGCTTTGTAGTGATCAATAGAGCCATCTAACTTTTGCTTGAGTTTGAAAACCCATTTGCAATCAATAACGTTAAGACCAGCACGATGAGGATCTAAGTGCTATGTCTTATTTTTTAGAAGTGCCTGAAATTCATCATTCATTGCCTGATGCCAGAGGGGATGCTCCATAGCGGTAATATGTGAAGTAGGTTCAGAGGCAGAAGACCGAACCACAAAATATGTTATTGTTCCATCTGTACGCACCTTGGGTTGCTTGATATTGTCCTTCAATCGAGTACCATACAGATGAGTAGTAGGTGCAGGATCCACAACTGAGGGGACAACCGTACCAGCCGTTGCGAGGGGAGTAACCGGTGCTACAGCAGTCGGTCAACCAACGACCGAGGATCCGACCGGGCATTGCACAATATCATCTACTGGCGGAGGATCCGAGGCCCCAATCATTGGCAGAAAACCAATGCCGATTCGCGCAACAACGACGCGGAGGATTGCACGACAATCCTGAAGTTGATGTGGGCACCAGATTTTCTGCATCCAAAGAGTTAGTAGGCACATATATATATGTATATGATCATTCTCCAAATTAGTACCGCTGTTACCCAAATGCAAGGTGCACAAATCAAGGGCATTGTCCGTCGGCTGCAAGGTTGGGGAAGAACTGAGTGAGGCTCTCTTGAACGGAAAAATATTCTCATCAAATATGACGTGTCTAGTAATATAGACACGACAAGAATCGGTATCAAGACACTTATACCCTTTATGTAAAGAACTGTAGCCTAGAAAGACACATTTCTTGGATCGAAAAGAGAGATTTTGTTTGTTATAAGGGCGAAGATGAGGCCAACAAGCACACCCAAAAACTTTTAATAAGGAGTAATTTGGTGGGGTATGAAAAAGACGCTCTAAGTGGCATTTATTATCGATGACACGAGTAGGAAGACGATTGATGAGATATGTGGTTGTAAGAAACGCGTCATCCCAAAATTTAATAGGTACATCAGCATGAGCTAAAAGGGCTAGGCCAGTTTCAACAATATGACGTTGCTTGCGTTCAGCAAACTCATTTTGTTGATGCGTGTGAGGGCACGAAACACGATAAGCAATTCTAAGGGAACAAAAGAATGTATTATGAATTTTCTGAAATTCCCCACTCCAATCAGACTTGACGCACTTGATTTTAGTATCTAGGAGGCGCTCAACATGAGCTTTGAATTGCAAAAGTATACGAGGAGCTTATGTACGATCATGCATCAAATAGATCCACGAAAATTTACTGAAATCATCAATGAAGCTGATATAATATTTATAGCCCCCAACATATGGAGGTGCAGCACCCTAAACATCCGAAAAAATCAGTTCCAAAGGTGACGAAGACCTATGAAAAGAACTAGCGTATGATAACCGATGACTTTTTGCTAACTGACACGCATTACAAACTGGCAAAGGTGACTCCCTAGCACACGAAATATTATTGAGACGCAAAATTGACTTTACTCCTTAAGATGAAGGATGTCCAAGACGTGCATGCCATTGGGTGTGAGTAGTAGATCTACTCACTAAGGCATGCTTGAGATAATCGACATCAGATGACTTAATAGGATAGAGACCAGACTCACACCTCCCGTCTAGAAGACTTTTCCTCGACTGTCGATCCTTAATAGAAAAATGCCAAGCATGGTATTCAAAGAATATGTCATTATCACGAGAAAATTTATGAACGGAAAGAAGATGTTTGAAAATTTCAGGCACATGCAAAATATTACCCAATGCAAGAGGACGAGTAGCAGTATTAATTGAAGAATGACCAGTATGCAAAATACGCAAACCTGCTCCATTGCGGACTTGAACTTGTTCACCTCCATGATAGTGTTCACGTACAACGAGATGATCCAGGTCACTAGTGATATGATTAGTGGCGCCTGTGTCGCTGTACCAATTTGGATCAATCTTGTAAGAGTAAGTAGCCGACGGTGCTGCAGAAGAAGGTTCATCTTGATAGGACTCAACCATCCTATGCCAGCAGCAAACAACATTATGCCCCAATTTGCTGCAGATCTGGCAGGAAGGACGAGCAGAAAGGTCACGACGATCATCAGCAGGACGAGAGGGCACACCACTTTGAGAACAGCCACGACCACGATCCCTATGCCCACGGTTCTTTTGCTGACCACCACGACTAGCATAATTGGTCGAAGATCCAGGATTTAACTGAAGTTCAGCCTGGTGTTGTAGTTGGCGAGCTTCAAACGCCATTAGATGTGCAAACACATCATCAAGCGTGTTGGCTTCACTCTTGGTAGTCATCGAGGTGACGAAGGGATCATAGTAAGGGCCAAGACCAGCAAGGAGATATGCGATCACGTCATCATCCCGCAAGGTAGAGCCGGCGGCGGCAAGCCCTTTGATCTTGCGAAAATAATCTGCAGCAGATAGATCGCGTTTCTTGGACGTGGCGAGCTCAACACGGATCTGAACAGTGCGAGCATGAGTTGACAACGAAAACATATGTTTCAGGGTATCCCACGCCTCCTTGGACGTAGTAGTAGTAACCACATCGTGAAGAATCTCCTCAGATATGGAGGAGAGGAGGCCGCTAAGGACCTGTTGATCCTGATCATACCACCGATCATAGGTCGGATTAGAGATCAGGTCAGCACCAGCAGAGGTTGAGGAAGGAACCAACTTGGCAGGTGTGACAATGGTGCCATCGAGGTAGCCCATAAGCTTCGTACTCCGTAGGGAGGAGCTGGGCGCGTCATATGATGAAGTTATTTTTGGTGAGACGGATTGTGACAGTGTGGTGGAGAGGGATTGGGCCAAAGGTCGACGCCATGGTAGATGAGATCGTGTTGGAGATGATGGATGGGGGGAGGAGGAAGAAGATATGATAGATATTGTTAATGAATAAACCTTGGCTACGATACCATGTGAGGTTGAATGACACTGTAACGTATATGGGTCACGACCTCATGTATTTATAAATGTGTATATGAGGATTACATGGTGGGCCTTGATCCACGGTAACAAACCAGGAAATCATAGATTCTCTTTGATCCAGGTAACAAACCCGTAAATCTAGATTCTCTTTGATCCAGAGTAACAAACAAGAAAATCAATAGATTATCTTACTATGTATAGATATGACCTATTCTACGTTTAACACAAACCTCAAATATTAAAATGTCAAATTTAAGAATAGGATAACCTAAATACAACTGCATATATATTTTTCGTTGCTACCATTATTATAATCATTATTTTGGTATCAATGTATAAAACCATCCATGTTGCTTATAATGCACTTGTTATCTTGTCTCGAATGATGCATTTATAGTGGGTCTACGTGCATACTTAATGTCTATCCAATCATACAAGGACTAAAATCTTTTTTTCAAAATAATAATAATAATAATATACTAAAACTTTACCTTATAGTCCTTTAGATTCCATATCTATATATATATATATACACACACGTATACATGATCTAATATTTGTTTAGTATATAGTTTTATAATTTGTTACCACTTGAATAAGAATAGGATATCCACAATGCACAGTTAATTCAAAACCAACATGATATTGACACCACATTATTGCCAGCCTCTTGAAAGTTACATAAAGCATAGACAATTCATTTAATATCATGTACATAAGATTGTAATGAGGCAAAAGATTTTAAATCTCCACCTTCACAAAAATAAATAAATAAATAAAAAGTATAATCCGATCAAATCACGAGGGACTCGGTAAACACCCGAGCATCTGCAACTCGGGATTGAGGCTCAAATCCTTCACCTTCCTCATATACAATTTCTTCATGTTTCCCCTTTGATCATGCACCAATCGAACCAAGCTTCGTTTCGCATTCGCTCGAAATGGACACTTTGTCGACAAGAATCCGTCCACCAGATGTAAATACGCTTCCAAATCATGGCAGCACGCTACGTCGGCGTTTGGTTTCAAGTACGGCGACATCTTTGTCTCCACTCGAAGCTCCGTCCCAACGTGGGAGTATGTCACCGGTGGTACTTGCGTTATTAGATCTTGAGAGTTCACAATTCGCAATACCTTCACGTTTCGTGATGTTATTCGATTTGCAAACGCTATGTTCCCAACTCGTGGTCCGCCGAATGAAAACACTGCCACCGGTGGAACCTCTGGTGAACAAACGCTGATCTCGTCCGCCACGAGGAGCGCCAATGCTGCGCCTAGGCTGTGTCCGGTAACGGAGATGCTTAGCGTTTCTCCTTTGTAAATTTCCATCAGTCGTCGGATCTCCTCCACCACCGACTCTGATAAGCTCTTGACATGTGCTCCGGCGGTTTTATACAGGCTGAGAAACCCACACTCGACTTTTGGGTCGCCGGAATCGGTGTCGGTTGGGATGTTGGTGAGTTGAGCTCTAACATTTTCGGCCCATTCGAGACACGTGGCGGTACCACGGAGGGCGATTACGATATCCCGCCGCCCCATACGAGCAATTTCACGGCGGTCATCGCAAACTGCCACGTATCCCATCCAGCTTGACCGTTGAGTCATCCAGCCAAGATCAGGAGCGACCTCATCGACCCAGCCAGGTAAGCCAACGGATGATGTGGCGTAGAGACTCTTAGTGACTTTGTAGGATTTATCTGGAAGCGCCACGTGTCGAGGGAGTGGGGCCTCATTGAGTGACATGGCGGGGTTTGAGTGGAACGAATGGTATGCTGATTGTACAAACTCGCCGTACCGGACGACTTCACGGCGGAGATTTTCGTCGAGCGGGTCGAGTAAACCGGACCAGTCGTTGCAACCGTGATACTCGCGCCATCGCCGGCCGAGGGCGTTTCTTGGTGAATACTCAACCGTTTTCGAGAGCAGCCGCTGCAGCCGGTTCAGGTTTCTCGGCGACATGTCCTCTGCGGCTCTCGTCTCCGGCCAGATTCTTGCCAGGTTCAGCCCTTCTAAAAGCCCCTTTCCTTTGATGGGCATCACCGATCCCTTGTTCGGGTCTTTGAAAACCGGTTCCGGTTCGACCTTGGCAGGCGTATCGGTTTTCCTCAGCAACTTGTCCAGGTTCGCTAGGTGTCGGCGAGTCCCATCAACCGCCGTCGTTGCCGGTCTGAAACAAGAAATCTTCGCCGCTGACGGGTTCAACGGCGACGTTTGGTACTTGAAACTCGACCGGCGGACCTGAAACCGGGAGAGATTTTGGGCCGGGATTGTAGAATTTATTATTTGCATGGTTTTTTTAGAGAGAGAGAGAGCGCGGCGGCGTTGTGAAGTAGAGACACCGCGTTGGACGACGGAAATGAAGCTGAAGGAAAATGGCGGAGGAGGTTTTATAGTGGGAGGGTTTGGGAAATAGCCTTGATTTATGAAGAAATTACGAAGTGTGCCATTGAAAACAAAAAAATAATAATATTATTATTATATATAAAATAAAATAAAAAGCTGACTGTTTCATTCAGATTACCAAGAAAACCGAAAAGGATTCCTCAAAGGCAACTGTTAAACCGTGTGTGAGGGCAAAACCGTCTTTTCGTCACTATGCCTACTTAAATATTATTTTTTATTAATTCATTTTTTTTTGTTTTAGAAAATTGGATCAATACAAATCCAACAACCTCTACTATGTCCTTCGAAATTATTTTAACTATTAATTTTCTTTCCTTAAAAGTAATAATAAAAATAAGAGGGAAACAATAAAATGATTTGATGAAAGTTTATTTAGATTTTATTTTTATGTTGACTAATCTTTTTTAATTTTTAGTTCAACGCTCCAAGAATTTCAAATTCATTATCATACCCTTCCTTTTGTTGACCGAAATAGCTTGCATCACGAATATTCACGCTTAATTCCATGAATTAGTTTGTGTTTGTATGAAGTCTTCGTGATAACAAATAACTAACGTGGTTTTATGAGATAGGCCGACATAAGGAGACACGTTGTGTGACACCCAAGTAAAGGATTACATGAATAAACTGAGACTATATTCGAATGAGAGCGATCTTGAAGATATGATGACTAAAAAAAACTTGAAAGAATTGGAAGTCACTGCTTATACCAATAAGGTATAGTGTTTTGCTTGAAGCAATTTTATGTTGGGTGACATATTCGTAATTTTTCTAGGATGCATGTGAGTGAGAACAAAACATGTTAGAAAAAATCGTGTTCTTTTGTGGAGATAGTTTTCACTCTTGAAGAAAGAAGTAAGTAACATGATCATGTCGCAAGAGATGTAGGAGAACGTTGGGGCACACAAGTGTCGCATCTGGAATCCGAATCTTGGGCATCTTTTCATTTGGATTTGGTCGTGCCCTTTTAGACCATTTTTTTTCTTCACCATGTCGCTCCTTCTTCTTCTCTTTTCTTCACGGCTCGAACGAAAATGACTCATTTGCTCCTCTTTTCTTCTTTTTTCTTTCACTGTTCAAAAGAAATTGACCCGTTTCCCATTATATTCTTAGCTACGATTGGAGTGTTCATGGTTGTAATCCTCATAATAATCTTCATTTGATTCTTTATACCATTTTTTCTCATTTTTAAGCTTGATTTAAGGTTTAGATTTGTACGATTATTAGAAGTGAGATCGATTCTTAAAATTGTGTTCGATAGCTTTTTTGTTAGGAGAAACTATCTCCCGATGGCCCTAGGTTAATGTAGTTATAGACACAAAAACGTTTGGTTGATATATCTTCTCCATAAAAAATGGGTCTTCTCCCAACGTTTTTTTGTATCCCTAGAAGTAAAAAAATAATGTACAACAACATATGAGAAGGAAAGATTTGAATCTCTAATTTCTTTTGTCAATCGTATGCGCTTACCGAACATAAGAACTTTGATAAGGAAAAAAAAAACGAAGTGGAAGATAAATGTTTGGTTAGGTTAAATTGACTAATGTGAACACAACAATGACAATGGTTGAATATTCAAAATTTTGGAAGCCTACAATTCAAAAATGAGGAAGTTGGTAGGGTGGCATACGTCAGCTTGAGTGACATAGGCAGGTCCAAATATATGGCTTACAAATAAGAACTCGATTCACAATATGGTAAACATAAAAGAGTTGATTTTTTAAGATCTTGAGTGATTCAAATGTACATTCAATCCATAGTACAAATAATTTAAAGTCAATTGATAATCTACGAGAAAGGTCCAACTCTATTTGCTTGTCAATCACGTGTGAAGAGTCAATTTATTTCCTCACCAAGCAAAACAATATCATCCTCTATCCAAACTCATTTTTTGAAATTACGTGTAATAGCTCAAACCCACCGCTAGTAGATATTGTCCTCTTTGGGCTTTTTCTTTCGAGCTTCTCCTCATGATTTTTAAAACGCGTCTGCTAGAGAGAGGTTTCCACACCCTTATAAAGAATGCTTCGTTCTCCTCCCCAATCGATGTGGGATCTCACAATCCACCCCTTCGGGGCCAGCGTCCTCGCTGGCACTCGTTACCTTCTCCAATTGATGTAGGACCTTCCAATCCACTTCTTTTGGGGCCCAATGTTCTTGCTGGCGCACCACCTCGTGTCTATCCCCTTCGGGGCTCAGCCTCCTTGTTGGCACATTGCCCGATGTCTGGCTCTGATACCATTTGTAACAGTCCAAGTCCACCGCTAGTAGATATTGTCCTGTTTGGACTTTCTCTTTCGGGCTTCCTCTTGAGGTTTTTAAAACGCGTCTGCTAGTTAGAGGTTTTCACACCCTTATAAAGAATACTTCATTCTCCTCTCCAACTGATGTGGGGTCTCACAATCCACCCCCCTTCAGGGCTCAGCGTCCTCACTAACACTCGTTCCCTTCTCCAATCGATGTACGACCTCCCAATCCATCCCCCTTCGGGGCTCAGCCTCCTTGCTGGCATATCGGCCGGTGTCTGGCTCTGATACCATCTGTAACAGCCTAAGCCCACTGTTAGTAGATATTGTCCACTTTGGGCTTTCCCTTTCGTGCTTCCTCCCAAAATTTTTAAAACGCGTCTCCTAGAGAAATGTTTCCCTTTCGTGCTTCTCCAACCAATGTGGGTCTCACATTAGAGTTAGTTTTGAATAGTTCATATTATAAAATCGAAAGAAACACGTTTGATTCACTAGATTAAATTTATATAGTTTGAGATCATCAAACTTTAATTTCAAACCCTAATTTATACTTCTATTTTTGAGTATACAATTTGAAAATGTAGCTTGGACAATAGAATGGGCACGTTCTTGTCCTTGAAAAGTAACAAAGTTCAATAAAAAGTTCTCTCTTTTTATGCAAATAAATGACGTGCACGGTATAATTTTGGATCGAATCACATCAATCTTCAAGATAAATAAAACAAAAAGTCAAATAACAATGAAATTATTGTCCATTGAAACAAATACAACACTTTTTATAAGTGGGAAAAAATCCCACTTCCAAATCTCAATTTTGAAAGGCATGTTTTATATGCTAACAAAATAGTGGGGGAAAAAAGAGCTTTCTTGTGTGTGGATGCTTAGCTTTTTTGGCCACAAAAATATCCCCAAAACCCAATAACCCAAACCCTAATTCATGATAGAGAATTGAAAGAAAAACCCTAAAATCTTTTTGTTTGATCTTCCTTACAAAAACCAATCGAGTGGAATTGCACTAAGTCTAGTGTGAAATGATTTTGTTTGCATATTACGAAGTAAATGGAGATGAACCCAACAAAAAATAAATTAAAAAAGGAATGGGTTTCATCATTTTCTAATATGCCAACATGTTTTTAGTGCAAAGTTCTCTTTTTTATATGCAACACAAGAAGTGGGAGTTGAACATGGGATTGGCTTCACCACTACTATTCATTCATCCACCCAAACATATTTATGGAAATCAAATTGATTTCTTAAAGAAAAACCCATAATCAATAGTAATAGTATCGTGATTTATCCCCGTCAGCCTTACAATCTTAAGACGTGTCTGTTAGGGAGAGATTTCTACACCCTTATAAGGAATGCTTCGTTTTTCTCTCCAACCAATTTGGGATTTCGCAATCCATCCCCTTGGAGACCTAGCGTCTTTGCTGGCACACCGCCCGGTGTCTGGCTCTGATACCGTTTGTAATAGCCCAAGCCCACTGCTAGCAGATATTGTCTACTTTGGCCTGTTATGTATTGTCGTCCGTCTCACGGTTTTAAAACATGTCTGTTAGAGAGACGTTTACACACCCTTATAAGGAATGATTCGCCCACCGCTAGCAGATATTGTTCGCTTTGGCCCGTTACATATCACCGTCCGTCTCACGGTTTTAAAACGCGTTTGTTAAGGAGAGGTTTCCACACCCTTGTAAGGAATGCTTCACCCACCGCTAGCAGATATTGTCCGCTTTGGTCCATTACGTATCGTCGTCCGTCTCACGATTTAAAACTCGTCTGTTAAGTAGAGGTTTCCACAGTCTTATAAGGAATACTTCGGTCTTCTCTCCAACCAATGTGAGATCTCACAATCCACCCCCTTTAGGGTTCCTAACATCTTCGCTGACACACCGCCCAGTGTTTGGGTCTGATACCATTTGTAATAGCCCAAACCCACCGCTAGCAGATATTATCCACTTTCACCCGTTACGTATTGTCGTCAGTCTCACGATTTTAAAATGCATCTGTTATAGAGAGGTTTCCTCATCCTTATAAGGAATGCTTTGTTCTCCTCTTCAACCGATGTGGAATCTCACATAAAACATAGTTAATCATGTATTAAGGAGACTCAATTTACTAATTGTACTTAAGATTTAGAGTTCATACTTAGGGTTGAAATTTTTGTTATGAAAAGAACATTTTTGGTATAATTCGATTGTATGAGAGAGAAGAGAGTTCACATGTGTGGCTTACTCATGTCAAAATTAAACTATAAACAATCATAGTAATGAATCTCATGCTAATACTTTAACTTATTTCTTCACCTCTTAAAGTCTTCTCCAATACTCATATTTTGCCTTCCAATTTCTTACATACCAAGTTTGACTTAGGGCCAAAACAAAATAAGGGAAAAAATTAAAATTTCCAAAGGTTAAAAAGGTAAACTTATCCATTTAAAAGAAGAAAAAAGTTGACCATTTCTAAATTAAATAGGTTATTAGCAAATCCAATGCTTTAAGAAATAAGTGAGCTATGAAGACTTTTAATAAAAAAATTATTTAATATAGAAATTAAAAATTTAATGAAATTATCGATAATTATATCAGCTGGAACGAGATTATCAAATGTAAAATTCAAAGTTTGATAAGATTTATCCGACCCATTTTAAAATTAAAATATTAAAAAAAACACAAATCTAGAAAATTTAAAAGCTTATTATTAGAAAAATAATGAAATTATTGATATCTAAAATTATAAGAATCAACATATAAAATAAAAACGTAAATTAACAAATAATAATAAAAGAAGTAATTAAGGAGGTGGCGAGTCGCGTAGGCAAAGCGCGTGTAACACGGTATTGAGACACGTAAGAGTCGAAAGAAAAAAGGAAAACTGCGAACGGCGTAAATTAGTTGTAGTCTCCAAAACTGCGCCTTACAAAAATATTATAATGTTGCTTTCGTAAGAATAAATAATTTAATATCATATGCGTGACATTTTATTATTATTATACTTTTCTCTCCCCTTCTTAAATACATTTATGTTTGTTTAAGGTTCATGTCCAACCAACCATCGGTTTCAAAGTCTTTGTCTCTTTATTTATTATAATTTAGGAAATAGAGATGAAAGGTGGAACCTTAGTATAATTGTAACGCCCAAAAGTCTAAGATTTGAAATTTGGGTTCGGCACTCATTACCCTAACATTATAGGAGATCGTCCAATATAGGATTACTCCAAGAAAAACACGCTTAAATTTGAAGCTCATGTGATTGAGTCACCGAAAAGAGAAAGCTACTTTGTTGGTACAAGTAGTAACTTTCAATTCTTTTAAATTTTTCTTAACCACTCTGCCTAAGAATTTACTCAAGTGTCACCGTAGTATTCAACCATTTAGATCTAAATAATATTTCGTCAATCTAAATATAACTTAATGAATATGCCCTAATTATTATTTAAAAAAATTGTAATTTTAATTTCTTGCATGTATTTTGGTAAAAAATTAGAACATTTAAAAAAAAAAATGGTACATAAATAAATTGAAATTACATTTGTTGTAGTCGCATCGCATCGCCTATTTCTCGTTCTCGCTCGGGAGCTAAAATGTAAACGCCTGCTACCTATTGTACTGGACCTTCGACCAGGTATTCTACCCTTGTCGAAACAGAACCAACAACCCCACTCTAATAATAGGAGAAAGGAAAACACTCGAACAGTTGAGCGACTGCCGACCAGCAACTTCTGTACACAGAGATAGATTCATTTTTTGTACCTAGTCCAACTTCATAAGCCTTCACGGGTTGGACAGAAGTCAGTCTTTTTGATAAGATAAAATTTGACAAAGAAAAGAGAGTGCTCGACCGGAACAAAAAATAATAATATATATATATATATATATATATATATATATATCAAATTTACTCATTTATAGTTGGTTGAATAATAATAATAATAGATTAAATTATAAAAACAAAAAAAAAAGAGACCTAAAATATAAATTAAGAAAAAGATAAAAACATAAAACCAATCTCATTCTAATGTCACCATCTAAAAAAAAAGAAAAAAAACATAAAATAATATAATAATTAATTATTTTCCCGACACAAAAAAGAAAAAAAGAAAAAAAAAGAATTGTTTGATATTTTGAGATTTCAAATCATGCAAAGAACGTCAACATAGGGAAGTTGCAAAGAAATCGGGTCTTGAGGATTTTATTTTATTTTTATTTAATATATAATTTAGTTGACAATTTGAAAAGTCAAAATAAAATAAAATTATTTTTTTTAATGACAATTTTATTACCAAATTTTTATTGACTTCAAAAACAACCTCGGTTTGTTTGAATTGAATTTCTATGTTGGATGCCTTCAAATATTTCTTTCTTTCTTTCAAAACTTTTAATTTTAATGTATAATACTTAATTTTTATTTATTTATTATTTATTCTTCAATAACTTTTTAAAATAATTTTTATTATTTATAAGGTAATTTCCTTGCATTGAATTGCAAACATTAATTGAATGTCTGAAAATGAATAAATAAATAAATATTTTACGAATCACTACTTTACTTTTATTAAAAATAAAAATTTGAATGAATGATCGAGCCATCTAAACCCACCCATCTAAAAAAATTTAGGATTGAGTTGGTTGGTTCGTTATTTAATAAAAATTGCTTGGATTGAAAAAAATTTAGGTTTAAAAATATTTCAACTCAATCCAACTCACCCGATGAACATCTCTAATTATAAATGCGCGCGAGAGATTTCAAATCCGTAACTCTAAGAAAAATGACTAAAATCGTAATTAAATGTTTGAGTTATCTGTTTATTATAACGAAAAAGTGCATATCTTTAATATAGGCACAAGTTAACACTAACGACATATGTATCAAAATTACATTCGTATTTTTTCATCATTAATACATTCAATTTTGACCAAAGATCAATTTTTGGAACTAAAATTGAAATTTAATTTGAAGACCAAAGCTAGAATTTAATTTAGGTATATATCTTGATCACTAAGGAATGATAAGAATAATAAAAATTCAAACTTTTTATTTTTTTTCAAAAATCAAAAGTATTATATAGAAAAAAAAATATATCATAAAGACTAAAGAATTTAGAAGTGGGTGAAAGGTAGATGAGGAAATAAAGTTCAAACAAAGACAAAGTCATATACTTTTTTATTTTTTATGCACAAAACCTTAACCCTTTTCATGAACCTAATGCTATGAAAAATGGAGGCAAAAAAGCTTAATAAATAATACCAAATAAACCTCTAAATTCTTCCGAATAAAAAGGATAAATAAACAACGAGAATCTTTGGACTTTGGCAATCATGTTTACACTTACCAGACTAGTTTTTTTCATCCACAAAAACATATTCTTTTTCATTTCAGGTTGTCGGTAACTCATGATACCTAACGAGACTTCATAATTCAAAATGGGTTTGAAAGCTTTTTACATTTAAAATAGTTTGTTGTCTATTATCAGGTTATTGGTAACATTGTTTAGCTCTTGAGGCTAAATGACCTAATCTAAAATTGATAAAACTGTAACTTTGGATCCATCTTTGAGTTGGAGCTGTCATCCTAATCATCACAATGTTGGAAAGATTACTAACCTAGATTTACGAAAAATGGGCTAACTCGAATTATGAAAGAAAAGTTAGGTTCAATACCCATCAGGGAGGAAAGAAGGAAGTTCATTTCTTCGACATTGTTTTTAGCTCAGCGAACGGTGACACCAAATATGAGGGACCATCAAACTCAATCAACTTGTTTGACATTTTTGTCACTAGAATTTATTTCATATGTGGTGTGGTCATGGATCCAATCTAAAACTCAACAAGAAAATCTAAAATAAATATTTATTTCAAAATTGTTCCAAAAAATGCTCTAAAGTTATAAGTTTCAAATATATGGCCATCATATCTTTGATTAATTTATTTTACTTTTACAAATTTGACTTTGAAAGGTGTATTTATAATTCTGTTTATGATCCAAATTACACTCTTTTGCCAAATTGATGGGTAAAATTTGACAGATTCTTTTACCGCTCTTTATTAATTATTAATCATATTTGATTTATTTAATGGTCCTCCACTATTTTACTATTATTTTATAGGAAATAATTCCCAACATTTGGAATTTTAATGTACCGTTTATTTTAGTTTTTTTTCCCAGTAATTTTATATGAAATAGTCATATTTGTTTTATGAATATTTGTAAGGATTCAAAAATAAATAAATAAATTTGACCAATTGTCGGAAAAGACATGAAAATTCTAGTGAGTCGCCAAAATTTTCGTGTCTTCAACCGATGCACGAAACCTATCTCCTCAATGCCCTAAACAACCTAAAATCCTATGTCTTCTGAAATTAACAGAGCATAGAGAGAAAATGGATGAAGATGAAATGTTGGTTTCTTTTTTTTTTTTTTCTGACGAACACGACGCAGGCGAAACAGAGGCACTCCGACCTAATGTAATGACGAACGAAACACCACACAAGGACAATGACCAACAACTCCAGACACACCGCGGTAAAGCATGACGCTTCTTTTGTGGTATCCAATATAATGTTGTTGTGGTAAAGCATGACGCTTCTTAAGTGACCTATGACCTCTCACATTGTGATGTATCACGAGGCTTATGATTCTTCTTCTAGGTGGGATGCCTTACATCATGTTGTACTAGCAGGATGTCATGTTTGGACCTCATGTTTTTCCTCACCTAGATGAGATGTCCTACATCATGTTTTACTAGCCGGATGACATGTTCATGTTAGCACCAATCCTGTGATCTTTCTAATCTTTTATGAGGAGTAATCTACGGTCAAGTTAGGGGTAGTTACCAGATGGACCAAGTATCATGAACCCAAGTCAAACTATATGTTAGGTCCCTGGTTGTTTAAGAAAGTATAGTACCTTAACTCATGTCATGGACACGATTAAGAACTTACAAGTAGACTACTTATTGAGTTTTTATACTCACTCCATGTTTTCTATGTTTTTCAGGTAGCTAAGGACTTGGTTGGAGATAAAAGCGGACTTTGGAGTAGGAGCCATAGACAAACCATCTCAATCTCCAACATTGTTTTGTTTTAAATATTTTAAGTCCATTCTTTATTTTGTCTCTAAACTATGTTGGTATAAACTCTACTTTAATATACCTTAGATACATATATGTACTTTATGTTTTAAATGTCTTGTTTTTATTTTTTTTAAAAATTTTACCAAGTCTTCGATTCAAGATTTGTGCTTCGGGAACCCTCGATAATCCGGTCGTGACACTATATATTTTAGAGATAAAGATTTAAATATTTAGATATTTTAGGAATAAATCTAAAAGAGCACACATGTATAAAAAAAATAAGATAAAAGATCACAAACGTGTAAAAAATAAGGTTGTAGATCACAAATATATGGTCCATATTGTCTAGCGTGACACTTAAGTGTGAGGGTACATGGATGAACCGAGACCACGTTCAAATGAGAGCAATCCCGAGGATATGATGACTAAGAAAGACTTAAAAGAATTGAAAGTTAGTATCTATACCAACAAGGTACACCTTTCTTTTCGATGGTTCAATTATAGGAACTCCATGGTTAAGCGTGCTTTACCTAGAGTAATTCTATGTTGGATGAACTTTTAGGAATTGTATCTCTAGTTGTAGCTCTGACTGATCTTCCACATTTTAAACGACTCTCTGAGATTGTAGTGAGTGAGTTTTTTTCGTGTCGTATGTTAAACCCGTAGTTTGTAAACAAATTTTTGTATTTTAAAAGTGTACGCGGACACATGTATACTTTACTGGTTTTGGTTTAATGTAATTAATGTTGTTGCCAATTTTTTTTACCGAATTCTTACCTTCGTGTCTACGTGACGATCTACTTTTCAAAGTATGGAAAGATGGGTCGTTAGAGCTATCCTTCCAAATACTCGTAAATCTGTTATGAATAATCGATTTCTCCTTTAATGCTTGCTCCTATAAAGTATCAAAATAAATTCCAAAACTAACAATAACACATTGTATATATTATCAATCATTCATGAAACAATAAATGGAAAACAGGAACTTCATCAATTTTGTACATTTAATTGTGTTGTTATACAAAGTTTCTAGAAGAAAACCAAGGGGGATGGAACAATGAAAAAAACCCCTAAATAAAATGAAAAAATAGATAACCAGATTTCGCTTAACATAATCAAACGACCCCCTTCATCAACAACGATTGTAAGATTTAACAGGCAACAAAGCCTCGTAAATTTTAAGAGGTTGAACATAGAAACAAAGTATTATTGATATGAAATCAATTCAAGGGAAAGCTCTATACCGAATGATATGGAAATCACTACAAGGGGAGTAAGATTCAAATTACCTTGTTGATCGAATATCAAAAGACAAGAACACTTGTTTGATATTCGAATCACTCCACAAGCAAGATCGATCATGTCTAGCTTGAATGATTCTTGTTGATCAAATATCTCAAAGAAAGAACACTTATTTGAGATTCGAATCGTATAAATTTAGATGGATGGATTTGGAAGAAACAACCATCCAAGCTTGTACTTTAATTTGAAAGGCTGATGTTAAAAAAGAAGGCACAAGCTATTAAGAAAATTGAGGCTAATATACCAAGGCCCACATTTGAGGCCCATTTCCATTTAATTCAACTAATGTAATGTGGATGTTTTTTTTTAGATTCCCACATAATTTTTCAATTCAAATAACTTTATTAAATAATCAAATGACTCGATTCAATCCTAAGTTTTAGTTAAATTGATTCCGTTATTTAGATTATTTATTCAATTTTTTAATAAAAACAAAATGTTAGTTCATAAAATATTCCGGTTCTTATTTATAAATACTTAATTAAAATTTACCACTCAATTTTAATATATATTTTAAAAATTTACGTAAGTTTTTTTAAATAGTGGTTAGATAATAAATAATAAAAAAATAATTATAAAATTATTTATATATATAATTGTATCCTAAATAAAAATTTATATTTTAAAATTAATACTAAATTGGGGTGGGTTCGGTTCAACCCATTCGAGAGAAATCCATGAATAAATCCAATTTATAAAGTTTTTATTTATTTAAACTCAATCGAACCCAAACCATACGGGTTGGGCTGGGTTGATAGAGGTTTATTTATTTATTTATTTATTTTTTTTAATAATTTTTTGAACAAAAGAAGGGGTTAGAATTAATACAAATTTTCAGATTTATAAATATATGTTTATGTATGGGCGAAGAGTTACATGTATTAATATTTATTATTAATGTGTTTTGATGTATTTTTCTACTTATATAAATGTGAAAGATTTCACATTTGTGGTCGGAAAAAAATGAAATATTTTATCGAGAATATAAGTTCTTGTATGGTCTAAATTATGTGAATAAGAGAATAATTTTCTTGTCTCTTTTTTTTTATTGTATTGTTAGAGTCCAATGCATAAGTGGTAACATGCCGCAACTCCAACCTCCCGAACAATGATAGTTAATAGAGTTTTACCTTTCGATCTAAATTTGATTCTATCAAGATTAAACACACTGAATGTGTTGAAGGTTCTTTATAATTGTATTGTTGCAATTACGAACAATTTGAGATTAAATTAAGAAGAAATTCACGATCAAAGAGTTGTTGAAAAGATTCTTATACACTTTTTTTTGTAAATACTTTAAAGAGTTCTCTTCAATCCATGAGCTTAGATTCAATCAACATGATGTTACTTGTCGTGGTGGACGAGAAGGTGCAAGAAACTATGATAATAGAAATGTTGCAAAGAGGAAGAGGTTTTGGTAGGAACGAACGAATTGATTGTGGTAAATTTTCACATGAGCTTTGAGAGTTGGTGACAGAAATAATGTTTCTATCATGATGAATAAGTAGGAAAAAATGAAGAAGGCCTTTAAACCTAAAGTCGCTACGGTATACATATCATAGACATTTTATATGGAAATACATCATTCAATATTTTATCATAAAACTATAGCCATGGACGGACGTGTTTTCAAGAAGGCCTTTAAATAAAATAACATAATGTAATAATGCTATGTACTAACCTATATGGTGCGAAATTAAATGCAAACTAACCTATACTAACCTATAATCTATGAAATTCAAATTGCAAACTACCTATGCATGTGCCATGGTCTCTTGAGTTGCAATGCCACCGTCAGCTGGAGCCTTGCCTTTATCTTGAAAAATAAGAGTAGTACATGACTTGAGTGTTGTACGTGATCCTTCTACTGGAGTTAGATACAAGCACATACAATCGTGAGTGGGACCTATCATATCAGTCTATATTCATTAGGTGGCTATCATAAGCGGGTAATTGGATGTGTATTTACTGTTCTACAAACGGTCCACACGTGCAAGTATGGACCCACCAGTCAGTTCGCACACCTCCTGGATCCCTTTCTTGTGGAGCGAGCATTCTCTTGGAGCTATTGATGAAGGACACCCTTTAGGAGTAGCAACCGTCGCAACATTATAATAAATATAATGATCGTTTCCCTACCTCGTAATGTACGCATCCGTACCATCATAAAAGAAGAAGAGGTATCCCTTGACGGATGAACACACAATGATGCATAAGGTCTCAACATTTTTCCTTTCGTTATAATGTATAACAACCCCTCTAGCGTTTTCTTTTATATCATATCATTTTATCATAGCCTTCCATGTGTATATCGAGGTTGTACATTATGCCAATTCATCATATTGGATATCAAACATATCATATATCATTCATATTGTCGAACATATGTCATATCATAGACTTATCATGTCTCTAACATATCATATCATATTATGCACATATCATACCATATCATAAAATTCACATATCATATCCTATCTTAACATATCATATCGTAAACATATCATTTTATCACATATAGCATAACATTCACATATCGTATCGTACATCTATCATTTCGTAACTATTCAAATATACGAGAATATGAAATGTATGAAGCTGCGGGCACATGTTATCATACAATATACAATTATAATTAAACCAATAGTAAGACCACTTACATAGTTAGTATTAGCTAGTGTTTTCCTAAATTCGAGTACGTTTGCCTTCCGTCCCTCAAAGTTGCTCCAAGTATCGCGGACTCTTAGTTTCCTTTAAAGAACTTTATTTTATTTAAGAAAGCCAAAAAAAACTAAAATTAATTAAAATTAGTTAGTGTAAATTAATAAAAATTATTTCAAATGCTTAAAAGTATTTCAAAAATACATTTTAACTTTAAAAAGTGTTTAAAAAATGTCATTAAGTTTTCAAAAGTTTCATTAACATCCTCAAAACGTTTAAAAATTAAAAAATTACCTTTAAACTTTTTAAAAAAATTTCAAAAATACTCTTACCGTTAATATATGGACAGAACTATTAGTACCATTTTTCAAAAATACCATGAACTTTCAAAACTAACATTAATACTCTTTATATTATTTGAAAAAAAAAAAAAATTTAGAGTTGATCGGTAAGATGTAAATAGACATTTATGTCCATTGAGAATACATTTTATAATATAATTTAAGGAATATTTTAAACTTTTTTTTTAGAGGTGGAACCGTATTAATGAAACTTTTAAAAGTTTAGACATTTTTTAAACAAAATTTAAATATATTTTTGAAACAAAATCTAAAACAACAAAAAAAAAAAAAATATATATTTTTTTTTAGATAAAATATAAAATTTAGGGTTTATTTTTTATTAATTTAGTCAATTACATATAAAAATGCTTTTTATAACCAAAAAAAAAAAATCATACACCGAAATATTGGTAATTTTTTGAGTATTAATTATGAAGTTGACCAAAGATATATAAAGTGGAAAACAATTAATTGAATCACCATAATAAGTAATTATTATGTTTGTTGTGTTCTCCACGTGGCCAACAACTCAATTGCTAACCCACTTTCATTTTATACACCAAATATAAATTCTTTTTAATATTATTTTCTTTTTCTTCATCCACTGCAATGTACAAGAATGAATATAAGTTAATTTCGCTTCATTTATGTTTAATTTCACAACATTAATTTCATTATCATTTTATTATCATTTTCTAATTTCAATAAATTCGTGTCTAATCGACTTCACCTCTATTAAAGTTTTAAATTTAAATAGAGATTTGATTTTGCATAGTTTTAAAATTAATCTTTATTAATAACAAAATTAAAAGTTAAATCGTTACATTTTATATTTAATAAAATAATTACTTTTTTTAGTCATCGAGACCTCACGCTCTCACTCACTCAAAAGAAATTTACTTTATGATCAGATTATAAACAAATTGTTTATCAGAAAATTTGTGGTATTTGTAAAAGATATTAAATACTGAATTTGGTATAATTCGAGTTTATAACTCTACAAAAAAAAATTTGAAGGAAAAATTAAAATATTTAAATTAATATTTAATATATTATATTAAATATAAAAGGAGAAAAAATAATAGTATAAATTAATATTGTATATATATTAAATATAAAAGAGAGTAACGTTTCAATAAATATTAAAATAGCTCATGCATTCAACGTAAGTATTGAAATCAATTTTAAATTTATTTAAAGTTAAGACAAACTAAAATTTAAACGAACTTACACTGAACACGGTAGAAAGTTTTTGAAGTCTTATTCCAACTTCTCCAACAATTGAATCTTTTCTATAAAATTTTCATTACAACTCGAATACAAAATCAAAGTTCGTGGAAGCGTGTTAAAAGAAAATTCTCAATAAAGAGAATAAATATATATTTTTATTTAATGCATAAATTATTTTAATAGTTAGTGTATAGATCTTTATATTTAATACATTTAATAGATCAAATATTAATTTGACCATTTTTCTTTCAACTAAATCGATCATTCTAGTGTTACTTTAAGCAAGTAAGAAAATTTTATGGTCGATCCTTTACGAGTTGTTCATAATTACAGCATGATCAAATTTAATTGCATCTTTGACCTTCTTACCCGTTATTCTTTAATAAAAAATTTGTTTATGATTAAACCATAAACTAAGTTAATTTCGGACCAGTAAAAGGGAGTATTACGAATCTGGGAAGAAGTGAATTTTATCTGGCAAAATTATGTTTTTAATGTGTAAACCCCTCGTCTTCCATCCTTGGTGACTTTCTAAAACTGTATGACTAAGAAATTCCAGTGAGGACAAGGAACCCAAATAAGGAAATATTTTAATGCCCTACTAAAGTTTCAATTTTTTTAGAAAATGATTAAAAAAAAAAGATTAATAAAGGCAAAACACTTTTTTTCTTTCCTTTTTTATTTTTAATGTTAATTTAAAGTAAACTTCTCAAATTTTTATGCTCAAGAAGTAAAAAAAGATAAAGAAATTTTTGAAAAAAAAATATATATTTTCAATAAAATATAAAAAAAAGTGACAAATTATCCAAATATTTCTGAATGAGTCGCTACCGTATACATATCAACCTAAAATCGCTACTGTTTACCTATCAAAATATTTAATGCGGAAATATTTCATTGAAAACTTTATAATAAAAACATGATTTTGGTCTTGCATGTCTCTTTAAAGCCTATAAATAAAATAATGCAAATTGAAATAATAAAAATATAAAAATGCCCTATACTAACCTATATGCTATTAAATGAAAATGCAATCTAACCTAAGCATGTGCCACGGCCTCCTAGATTGCAAAGCTACTGTCAGTCGTACAGGGGAGCCTTGCCTTTATCTAAAAAAAATAAGAGTAGCAAATGACTTGAGTATTTTAAGAAATACTCAGTAAGCGACCTCCCTATCGCAGTTAAATACAAACACATACAATTTATGAGTCAGACCTATCATAGTATTTTCCTACGGTACATATCCTAAACGAGCAATTGGATGTGTACTTAATTTCCTACACACGGTCCACATGTGCGAGTGTGGACCCACCAGAGTCAGTTCACACACCTCCTGGGCCCCTTTTTGGTCGGGCGAGCATTCTCTGGTAACTATTGATGCCGGACACCCGTTAAGAATAGCGACTGTCATGGCAGCATTATGGTAAACATAATAATCGTTTCCATGCCTCGTAGCGTATGCGTCTATACTATCGTGAAAGGAGAAAGGGTATCTCCTAATGCATGAACACAATAATGCATAATGCATGAGGTCCTAATATTTTTCCATTTTCATTATCATATACTTCAAACCTGCTAGCGTCTTCCTTCATATCATTTTATCATATCTTTCATGTGTGTATCGGGGTTGTATTTCATGTCAATTCGTCATTTTGCATGTCAATCATATCATATATCATTCATGTTGCACATATGTCATATCATAGCATTTTCATGTCTTCTGACGTAACAATTCACATCATGCACATATCATACTATATCATACTATATCATATATCATAACAGTCACATAACATAACCCGAGCATGCCTTCAACATGTCATATCATAAATATATCAATTCATCAAATACAACATTATATTTACGTATCATATTATATACATATCATTTTATAACAATTTGCATATATAGACATACGACACGTGTGAAGCCACGAGCACGTGTCATCATATATCACACAATTATAACCAAATTGACGGTAGGGCTACTTACTTGGTTGGCCTAGGCTGAAGCTAGTATGACCCCTTGATGCTTGATATTAGTTTAAAGCTCTCAGAAATTTAATTCTACATAAGAAGTCCCACAATCATGGATTAGAATTTTAATATTGAAATTGACTCACCTAATTTTACATAAAAATAATTTAGATTACTCCTAATTATTTAAACTACTCAGCCTAATTTTGCATCAAATAATTTAAAGGTACTCCCAATAATTTAATCGAGCTAAGTCTAATTATACATAAAAACTTACCCTAATAATTTAAATTAGGTAAGACTAATTATGCATAAATAATTTAAACGTCTAATTATGCATAAAGACTTACCTAATAATCTAAACTAGCTAAGCTGTATAAATAATTTAAACTGGATTCCAAAAATTTAAACCAGTTAAAAGTAGTCATACTAGCTTTAAAAGGCTCTATACTAGCCTTAAAACGCTCCCAAATAGTTGAAACTATGAGTAAATGGTCTAATAATTTAAACTAGCTAAGCCTAATTATGTATAAATAATTTAAACTCGATTCGAAAAATTTAAATAGCTAAAAAGATAGTGATACTGACCTTAAACACTTTTGAGAGGTTGAAACTAGAAAAAAATGATCCAGAGCCTATCAGACCTAAGTTGGATCAGCCAAAATGTTGGTCTAGAACCATCAGAAAAATATATTCTCTAATTGGCTTCGAACTATTGGAGTCAGATTATGAAATGAAGTAAGAGGTCTCCCTTTTATGGTGGAGACCAACCTCCCCACTTCCGATATAGGACAATCCCTTTCTTTCTAATTTTTTTTTATTATTACAATTAGAGAGCTTAAAGTGGCCCAAATATATTTGTCGAGTAAGTATTGTTGTCCCAATAAGGATTTTTTAAAATCCAATCTAAGCCAAAGAGAAATTTCATCCCTCCAAACCAGTTCCATTCATTTTTTAGGATGCCAAGGATGAATTTTCACGATGACCCTAAAAGATAAAAGAGGCTTGGATTGAGGGTAAGGAGCCCTATTTTACTAAGAAAAGAAGTAACACATAGACTTGAGTATTTGAAGTACTCGTTAATTAGCCCCATTGTTGGAGTCAGAAAAATGCAATCACATACAATCATGGTAGGACTTATCTTTTCATAAAAAATTTCCTTGGTCTTTATTTTTTAGTCTGGGTAGGGTTGTACTTCTCTACACACTGCCTACGCATGCGCACATTGAACCACCAGATGAACTCTTTTACATACCCCTGGACCTGACTACGGGCTAGTGCACGCTCATGCTGTTAGAAGCCACGAAGGAAAAAATATGCATATAATTTCGTGGTCTATGCACCTTTACTAATCATAACGAGAAAGTATCCTGATACACGTGACATACAAAATGCATGAGGTTCCATGGTTTCAAATGATGATACATACTTATGATACAAAACATACCTCCATTCTTTTCATGACAGTGTTCCTATGAGTCATGCATAAGTATACTAGACCTATCTTTCATGGTTAACATAAATGGCTTATCAATGTCTCATAGACACAATGTAAACATGCTAACATAGGTATATGTAGTATAACATATGGAGGTTCAAGCATCATATAACATTCATATTATAACATAATTTCACAACATAGCATAATCATAACATAACATAACATAGCATCATAAAAATATAACACATACAAGACCATAGAGTACACGTCATTCATACCGCATACAAGTCATCCAACCAAACCCATGTGCATCCAACAGTAAAACTACTCAAAATTTTCAAGTTGATATTCGTTTGATCCTGCTTATCTAGGTCTGAACTATTGATTTTAATTTCGACAACTTTCGAGTGAACAACTATAAATGAACAACATTCTCAAACCGATTGATTCTCTTTTCAATTCCATCTCATTATATTTGATATATTTTATTTTATCTTCAGATTTGGTTAGTAGAATATTTTCTGGATTTAGTTTGTAGTTTATATTCTACTTAAGCATTGTGAACATTAATGAAAATTGGACTTTAAAATCCATTGAGACTTTCGATCTCACCTATATTTCTCTTACTTTTAATTTTACTTATCTTTCTCATTCTTAACATGACATCAGAGCTTCCGTTCTTAACATGGTATCAAAGCACCATTCTTAACCAATAAAAATAAAGTTGGGTGGGTTAACAAAGTTAGTTGGATTTTAATAATGACTCTAGTGAAGAGAGTTTGTGGGATTCACTTATATATGTATATATATAATAAATATATGATATGGTCACCTGAATCAAACTCCACTCCTAAAATTGATTAAAGGTAATTAATTGAGATTAAAAATTGATGGAATTAGGGTTTTTGTGATTAAAGATTAGGATGGGGATTTAAAAATGCCCATTCTGCACCCTAAAACTCGGAGCCTAATGGAGCACTCATCATTGTCACACCTAAACTACACTTTCTTTCTTTCTTTTTTTAAATATCATATTCTTGCTCTAAGTTTATTTTATTTTAATCTTTGAATATCTAACTTTAATAACTATAATTTTTTTTTTAATAGGAAGGCACATGAATTGAGTCGATAAAAAATCTTTTGAACCCACTCAAAATTTTCGGTTGGTTGGATTGGTGACCCGGACCACCCAAATAAAGTTCACAACCCAATCTTTTCAGGCTGAATTAGGGTTAGATTGTCATGTTTTTTTTCTTACTTTTTTTATTTATAAAAATACTACTTATCAAGAACAGACGTTAGATGAATAACTACAATTTATAACATTCAAATATCAACCCTTCACAATATTAACCTCAGTTACAAATGTCAAATATTCTTAATTTTGGTAATAATTTTAAAAATAAGGTAGAGTTGGATTGAGTTGTAATACTACTTTTAGATCGGTCACGTTGACCCAATAAAAAAATGGCAAACCTACATACCAACTCAAATGGTCAGTTTTTCAAAAATGTATCCCAACTCAAACAAAAGAATTTTAATTCAACCCAATTTTTATGGTTTGAATGGGATAATCTAAATTGTCGAGTTACCCATCATATAAACACCCCTCATTATTAATAATTTTTCTAAGATCACAGTCAACTTAAATTTTTGAAAAATATTTGTAATTTTTAATAAACAAATATTATTTTCAATTTATCTAAACATATTTAAAATATGTATTTAAATTAAAAAAGAAAAAAGAAAAAAGAAAAGAAAAATGGTAATTTAATTAGGTGTGGGTTTTGAAGTTGATTATGATGAGTGTGTTTATAATGTGGTGGGGGTTTGTCGAAAAGCGTGGGATGTGTTTCCACCGCACCGCCTTAGTGGACAGCGCCTATCCCACGCGTGCCCACCATTCCTTTTCAAAATCCAACGCTCCTCTCTTCTCTCTTTTTTTTTATTTTTTTATTTTATTTATAAAATAAACCAATCCAATTTGATTCAAATAAATAAAAATTTTAAAATAATTAGATTGGGTTAAACGGAACCCATCAAATTTATTTTAATTTTTTTAAAATATATATTAAAATTCAATAATTTCTTCATTAAATTTGATTCAATAACTTGAGCAAAGAACCGACTCAATAAAGAATTTATGAGTTAGTTGGATTAAGCCGACCCAATTAGAGAACATTGTTAAAGCAAGCCACATGGATGAAATTATAATAATATTTTGTGTGAAGTTTAAAATTAAAGGCAAAAAAGGAAGGGGAAAAGAAAACATAAAAAAAGAGACCAAAAGGAAACATGTTTGATAATGATGATGAGAGGATAACAGTTAGCACACTATCTATAAACTCTACACATTGTCTCCCTCTCTTTCTCCCACACTCACTCTGTTTCTTCTCTTTCCCTTAGCTTTATGCATGCAGCAAACTCTTCTAATTAGCATCTCTCCCACTCTCTCTCTCATTTTCTTCACACAACTCTTCCACAATGTCTGTAAGTCTCTCTCTCTCTCTCTCTCTCTCTCTCTCAAACAACAAGTCACCATAGCTCTATTATCTCATGCATTTCGGTGCGTTTCAGATGATCGAAGTTAGAGTTCCAAATCTCGACTGCGAAGGATGCGCTTCAAAGTTGAGGAAAGCACTCTTCAAACTCAAAGGTACCATTATTATATCATTTTCGTTTATTTTTCAACTTTCACAAGTGTCTGGGTAATAGTGAAAGTCTACTGCTAGCATGTATTGTCCTCTTTGAACTTTTTCTTTCGAGTTTGCTCTCAAGGTTTGTAAAACACGTCTATTAAGGAGAGATTTCCACACCCTTATAAAATGGTGTTTCGTTCTCTTCTCCAACCAATGCGGGATCTCACCGATGATTCAGTAACTATTTTGTTCTCTTCTCCAATCTTAGTTGGGCACTATGAGATCCCACGTCGGTTGGGGAGGAGAACGAAACACTTGTATAGGGAACCGAGGACAATGTTCAACCCTTGAGAGGAAGTCCGAGGGGAGGAAGACAATATTGAATAGTAATAAAAAAAGGGTATGAATTGATTGCAGGAGTGGAAGAAGTGGAAGTGGAAATAGAGATGCAGAAAATAACAGTGAGAGGATACGGATTGGAAGAGAGAAAAGTGGTGAAGGCAATAAAGAGAGCAGGAAAAGCAGCAGAGGCATGGCCATTCCCAGGATACTCATCACATTACGCCTCATTTTACAAGTACCCTTCATACATAGCTACACATTACTACGACGCTTACAACTCTACTAACAATGCCAATGCTACTACATCGCCCACTTCTTCCCTTCACACTTTCTTCCACACGCCTTCACTTTACTCTCGCGCTGTCTCCTCCGACCACGCCATTGCCTCCCTTTTCAGTGACGACAATCCCCATGCTTGTTCCATCATGTGATGATATCATATCTATTCTTTCTCTTTCCTTCCTTATTTGCTTACCCTTTTGGTTTCTACTTTCATTTTTTCAATGCCTTCTTAGTTAACCTCGCGTCCCACTCCAATGTATGGTACTACTTAATTGACTTAACACCATCATGGTGTGGCCGTTAACGCTATTTTTAAAAATGCATGGAATTAATCGTAAAGGTATTTTTGAGCGGGTTAAAAATATTGTATGGAAGGATATTAATGAATTTTTTTTATTTTTTTTATGTGCGTAGTAATTAAAAGCAAAAAGCAAATTTGAAGCTAATTAGAAAATAAATTTCAAATCATCGAGAGCTAAACATGTAATTATTGAAACTTATTAAGAATAAAACTGAAATTATATTGAGAGGAAATAAAAATTAAGATGGAAATTGTAATTGAAAATGAATTTTATGATTTTTGAATAAAGCTTTAATTAATCGGTAAATGAAGGTTTTGAGTTGAGAAAAGTTGAAGCTTTTTGAGGGCTAAAGTCCAACAACACCGAGCAATGAGGCAGAGGAATCTTCACGATATAATAATAAAGGGTTTAAAGTTGGGAAAAGCGATGATTGTAAAGCCACCGTGACCCTTTATTTTACAGCCTTTTCAATAGATGCTCTTTTCCTTAATATTTGATAGCCGTAAACTATCTTCTTTAGGCTTTTTGTTTTGGGCTTCCGTTTGATTGGAAATGAGAACGAGTGCCAACGAAAACGCTGGGCCCTGAAGGAGGTGGATTGAAAGTCTTAAACCAAAATGTCATCAATTTCATAAAACGATGTCATGAACTTATATGTTTGTATCAAAGTCTTAAAATAAAATAAAATAAATAAAAAGAATTAAAACGATGCTCTGGACTAACCTAGGATCTACACAAATAAAATGCAACTGCCCAATAAAATAAAATAAATAAAAATAATTAAAAGATGCCCTAGACTAACCTAGGATCTACAAAAATAAAATGCAACTACCTTGCGTGTTCTCTCGTCTTTGATCTAACAGTGTCATCAAGGGATGCATTGTCTTTACTTGAAATATAAGAATAGCATGAGGCTTGAAAATTTTAACAAATACTCATTAAGTGACCCCACTATTGGGGTTAGGGGATGCAAACACATGCAACATGAATGAGACCTATCATTTAAAACTATATTCTTTTAGGCAGATTTCTAGTCCAAATCATTGGATATGTATTTAGTACTATATACACAGCCACATGTGCGAATATGGACACATCAAGCGGTTTGTACACCCACTGGGTCTCTTGTTGGTCGGGCTAGCGTCTCTAGGGTTGTTGTCGAACACTCGAAAGGAATAATACATAACAAGCATATCAAACATATGTCACATGCAAGGCTACTAAGAACGTGTCATCATACATAAGACAATTCTTTCAATCATATCAATAGTAGAGTCACTTACTTGGTTGGCCTAGTTCGAAGTTACTAATTATTATTTGTACCCATCTGAATTTGCTCCTCAAGATCCAATTCAACCTCATATCTATCTTCTTATTGATATCAATTAAAACAAAATGACCATAAATGTAAAGAAATATTTCGACATAACTACTCTATCTCTTTTTTTTTCAAATCATACATATATTTTTCTTTTCAAATCAAAGTCTATTATTTCGGATTTAAAATTCTTAAAATTAAAAATTATGTGCGGTTGGTTTTTTATAATTTTAATCTAATATTTTAAAGCAAGGACTCTATTGGTATTGGAGTTGTAAGGGAGTTAAAAGAATTGAAAAATATGATTTAATGAGTTTCGTTAATTTTTTATTATTCTAGAAAGTAATTAGTAAATATTTATAATTAGTCTAAATAAATCATTTAAAATTTAAGCATTAAGTTACTAAATTTTATCGAGTATTTAACAAATTCTTAATTTTTCAATTTAGATTTAATGGTTCGATTGGACTATTGACATACCATTTTAAAAAAAATATTTGTTATAATATTATTTTCACGAAGAAAAAAAAAACAAACAGTTTAACATTTCTAGATCTTCCTTTTCTCTCTCTTTCTTTTTAGTTTTGTTCACAAAGATTTTTTTCTCTAAAAATGGCTATCTATCCATCATGACATGATCTCTTGAAACACCTCAATTGTTTTTGTTATTTAATTTTTAATTAAAATGAAGCTCTAAGATATAACCGAGTGTGATTTCCTAGAACCTATACGCATTTTGTTATTTTTTTTTCTACCACAATTCGAGAGATTTATATGAAATTGATGAAATTCTAAAAAAAAAAAGTGAATTTAAAAATTGACTTACCCAAATGACCTCAAAATGATAACATTACTTCTTGTGGACTTAATACATGCAATACTGGAGAACTAACCATGTATGTTTGGTACGAGATTTATGGAAAAACTTACTTTTTTTTTTTAGAAGAACTTTTTCGATGAAAATCCGAAGGAGAATTCTGTTTTTGGCTAATAGAAATGAGGAGAGAGTTTTTGTTGGATTGTGGGATTGAGCTAGGTTAAGGTTTTGTTTTTTTACGGGTTGTTACATCATATATCTCTAAAAAGAACTGGTTTTACTCGTTTTTTTCCTCCTCCCATCCTCTTGTCCTCATGTGGTTTTTGACACTGCCTTAATGGAGGCTATTGCTAAGTTACATAGGGCTTTTATTACATGGGCTAAGATTCTTATTAATCTTTAGTTTGTATGTCACCGGTCTGATTCGATCTAGAATTTCGAAATGCCAGTTGAAGTGTGAACTTAACTTGTCCTTTCATCCAAACCTTAGTACGTCTTTAATCAATGTCACCTTCAGGCATACCTTGCTGCTACCTCAAACTCCAAGTTTCTATGCTTCACGTTGCCGTGACTCTTTTTTTTCCTACTATGAGTCATGTGCACTCTTGCCCTAATCTTTTGCAGATCTCATTGGTAGCTTGGATAAACTATAAAATGTTCCTCGTTTAAAATGGTTAATCATACCACATTCTATAACATTTAGTGTTTAAGGGAAAAAATTTGTTCATCCAAGACTCATACTTTGAGAGCTTTGTGTAACGCTCACTTATAGAACATTAAGTTCGCTTAAGTGTTTATCCTGTTACTCCCTTGAGAATTCTTTTAGACTATTAAAAACTAGTTTAAAAACCTACTCGAAGATCTAGTTCATTAAATCATACATGTTGTGGGCATTAGTGAGTCAAAAGATCTCACAGTCACTCATGACTACCACATTGAAACTTATAGAAATTCTTTGAAACAATGTCTTTCTTGGCTCCTATACTTGAGAGAAATTTTGTTTTTGGAAGCGTACCTCTTGTCTTTTGCTACCTTGACCGATTTCTTATATTCAGTAAATAGTCGCATGGCCGAATCATATCCTCTTATCAAAACTAATGCGCTCAATAGAAAACGTTAAGGTGTCAACACTAATGCTAGGAAACCTCAAATACTTAATTCAGCCTTAATTCCCAACTTTTTCACTTCAGGTGACTTGTTTTCTTCTTTTAACATTGTTTTTTATAAGGTTAACCCCTTTTGGTACCTAGTTTTTTAGTGAAGACTTTGGTCTAAAGTTTTGAGTTCATATCCGTTAGTCACTCCCCCGGAGAGACCTGTGGGATCCTATGCTCAATGAACAACTCAATCTTGACCTATGCTAGAGGCTTCATGCATTTTTCGTGACATAGCCTAATACTTGCATCCAAGGCTTCATGCGTTTCGTGCAATACAATCTGTGTACCTATGTCCAAGGCTTCATGCGTTTCTTGCGATATAGTTTGAGTACCTACGCCCAGGGCTTCATGAGTTCCCTACGATGTAGTCAGTGTCATAAGACCATGTTGCACTGCTCATTGGGAGACTTTTAGGATATCTCAGATTCTCCTTCTAAGAGATTTTTTTTTTGTTAAGTCTTGAAGCACAACTAAGGAAAAATTCTTAACAGGTTCGCCTTAATCCATATGAACCATAAACATGTCTTTGCATGCACAAATCTTTCATAAGCATCTTGTCACTTGGCATTCATTTACCTTGATTTCTTATAAAGTGTCTTGGGAGGTAATGACGTACTTTACCTCTTGGTTCATATCCCAAAATTTTCTAATCACTTTAAGATCTTACATACTTACCCTTAATATTATAAATAAGTCTCATATAAATTTACGTAGAATTTTGAATTTTGTAGGGTCTTGAAAACATCTTACATACTTACCTTTAATATTATAAATTAGTCTCATATAAACTAAATTAGTCTCATATAAACTTACCTAGAATTTTGAGTTTTTTAGGGTCTGGAAAACATCTTAGATTTCTCATAGGGGTATTTGGTCATTTACCCCCCAAATCTTGGCTTAAATCCTCAGCATATTCCAATGATCTTGAAACTTTTTATAATGATTTTAATCCATCATATAAGGCTCCTCATCAAATTTTATGCCATTTAGGGATCAGTTTGGTCATAAGGTAGTGATACATAATTATAGGGGCGTTTTAGTCATTTTACACATACCCATTGGTTTAGCTTCTTTTCCTAATCTAATGATCACTAAATTTCATACGTAACCTTATCATGTCATATTGAGTATTTTCCGAAGATTTCATGAGCGACAGAATCTATTTAGTAGGTTCATGGCTCTGACGCTTCATTGAAATCACTATTCATGTGGACACTAATGTTGAAAAACCTCAAATACTTAACTCCACCTTAATTTCAATTTTCTTATTTTCAAGATGACTTGCTTTCTTCCACCAACTAGACCATATTGAAAGTGCTTTGAGACATCATATTTTAAAACTTTGAGACAAACGGTTGATCAAACTAATTTGATTTTTTTTTTGTTATAAAAAAAAAAAAGAAGCTAAATTATTATTTATTTATTTTTATTTTTGGAAAAAGAGTCCCGACTGACAAGTTATTGAGTAAATAAAATGGAACCATATATATACTAAATTGCATCAACTCCAATTTCTAGCTTATCGAAGATCTTTAGGTTATGTAGCATATTAGAGGTCTTCAAATGTTAGTTTATTGAGAGTGCTTCACTCATAACTTCTTAAAGGTTTTTGACCTTGGACTTGTTAAAGCTAGAACTTTTAGCTTATGTAAGAGTTAGTCGATGTAATGTTTTATTGAAGCTTCAACTAAGAAGCGTTGGGGCTTCGATTCATTAGAATCAATTCAGTTATTTAGAAGGATCTAAGATGTCACGACTCAATTTTCGAGATTTTGGATCTTGGACCATGACTAAAAAGAGAAAATAAAAGCAAATAAAATAAAATACAAAAAGTACAGTAAATTTTAAGTCAAATTAAACAAAAAACATGTAACATTGGATCGTCACCCCTCAACCAACTAAGACATTTCTTCATTGATTCCTCTCATCCCCTATCACAACAAGGCACACTTAACCCAACATTGTATTGCTCTCTAAAAGACCAGCCCATTCGATAAAGCAATTTTGGACTTGAACCCTGGCCAAAAATTATTTTTCATTTTAAAGTCAAATTTATGGGATTTTATTGAGGGTTTTAGATGTTAAATTTATAGATGAGGTAGAAGAGATAAATGTTTAGAAAAATCCTAAGAACTTAAGAAAAATATAAAAAATAGTAAAAAAGTGAGAAAATCGGACAAAGTCAACCCCGAAAAAAAAAAGATTTAAGGTTTTTAAAGAGAAAAAATGAAATCCACCCCAAACAATTTGGAGTCAAAATTTTGCTAGAGTTTCTTCCTAAGAAATGCTAGTGGCTTTGGCAGAACCATTCTGAGTTTTTTATTTGTTTAAATCCGTCAAGAATAAAGGAATAGTCGACAGTAATTACTTTTTATTCTTGATTTAGTTTCCCTTTAGATTCGAGAGTTTTTCTTGAAATTAAGTTTTCAAAGTTTCGTATCTCCGATTGAGCATGTTTGTATGTATGTAAATGTGTGCTAGATCCAGACAATTGCTTTTATGTTTTTAGATTATGTTTTTTTCGTTCTCTAGGTGATCGATAGAATATCTCCATAGCTAGAATAAGATTAGGTGCTAAAACTTGAGTAGTTTACATGTTGACTTAGGTTAGAATTTTTCCAGTAGACCGAACACGGTAGGATTGTGAGTGATGATTAGATGTCTAGACCTAAGTGCAACTAGAGAATTAGTTTAGCCTTGAGAATCTAACTTTGAGCGATCTGGAAACACGAGATGAGACCTAAACCACATAGACGCTCTAGAACCTAGTGGTCTCCAAGATGCCCAAGGAAAATTATGAGAACATATGAGACTACTAGCCGCGTAAACAAAATCAATTTAACGAATCCCTATTGCGTGTAGAAACAGGTCAAGCCCGTAAACCCGCCTTGAGAGGGGACAAGGGACTACATGAATAGGCGACATGAGAAACTACCACTGTGTGTAGAAATGGGTTAAAGCCCGTAAGCTCGCCTTGATAAGGGACGAGAGATTACATGAGTAGAGAACATAAGAAATTGCAGCTGTGTGTTGAAACAAGTTAAAATCCGTAAACCTGCCTTAATAGGGGACGTAGGACTACAGAGTAGAGAACATAAGAAACCACTATTGTGTGTAGAAAAAATCGATCTTGAGAGGGGATGAGAGACTACTCTGTAGATAACATAATGAACTGCTACGGTGTGTATAGTAACCTGCATTGAGAATTTTTGGATCTCACAACCACGACTTTGGCGGATTGTCCCCAGACGTTCCCTCCCTCCTCCCGGCTTCAATCAATGTCTCGAACACCTGCACAGAGGAAGAAATAAGCAGAAAAAATCGAGAGAGAGAGAGAGTTCATAGTTTTTGCGGCGAGAACACGCACCTCCAACAAAACCACGACCATACCTGAAGTCCTACACTTAAGCAAACCTTCGGACCTCACCTGTAGGGATAGGAACCACAAAATAAAAAGAGAAAAGGATGGAAGATAAGCGGTTTTGTCTCGTTAGACATAAACGCCGGCGAAACAGAAACCTTCGATCTAGGAAACAAAAGACGAGCAAACACACAGAGGATTAACACAACCATTATTCTGAGAAGAGAGGACTAACGAGCCAAGGAACATCTTGAATACACGAGTGATTATTACCAAACGATGTCATAGCTTTGTTGACCAAGAGGATGAATTGCTTTTATTAATACAACTCTTTGTGCTCAAGTTTGAATCCTATTATGTACGGAGGGAGAGGGAGATGGAAGATGGAAGGGGATGGGGTAAAGAATGAATGTTATATTAGTAAAAATATAAAAATTATATTAAAAAAATTAAATAATTAGTTGATATATTTTGCATATTTTAAGAAATTGATGATAATTGAATTGTTCATCACCAAATTCCCTTATTTTTAGACCATAAAATTTAGGGTGTGAGCCGCATGGGGTTGACCACTTGACCGAAGAAACAAAACAAAAAAACATGGAATCTCCTTTATAGCCTGGCGGCAACATGGAGGGCTGGAGTGCTGAAATTGCACCATCCTTAAAGAACTCAAATCCCACCGACCGGAACACAAAAGGTCACTGTTCAAAATTGCCGACAAACCGTTGAAAACTGGCAGACGACTGCTACTCCTCATGAACCACACCGCCTTTGAAGTCATTGTCCACCACCTTGTCTCAGCCTTACGTTCACCGCCTTTGAAGTCATTGTCCACCACCTTGTCTCAGCCTTACGTTCACCGCCTTTGAAGTCATTGTCCACCACCTTGTCTCAGCCTTACGTTCACCGCCTTTGAAGTCATTGTCCACCACCTTGTCTCAGCCTTACGTTCACCGCCTTTGAAGTCATTGTCCACCACCTTGTCTCAGCCTTACGTTCACCCGCCTTTGAAGTCATTGTCCACCACCTTGTCTCAGCCTTACGTTCACCGCCTTTGAAGTCATTGTCCACCACCTTGTCTCAGCCTTACGTTCACCGCCTTTGAAGTCATTGTCCACCACCTTGTCTCAGCCTTACGTTCACCGCCTTTGAAGTCATTGTCCACCACCTTGTCTCAGCCTTACGATCCAGACGCCAAGCCCCAAACCACCTTGTCTCAGCCTTACCAGCCTGAATCCAGCCGCCAAGCCCGAAACCACCTTGTCTCAGCCTTACCAGCCTGAATCCAGACGCCAAGCCCCAAACCACCTTGTCTCAGCCTTACCAGCCTGAATCCAGACGCCAAGCCCCAAACTTGCTCTCAAATATGAAAATTAATAAATTTTTCCCCTAAATTAAAATATATCTTTGGCAGTCAAATTTTTATCTCTACAAACACGAAAATGTCAGAATTTAGTTGTAATTAAATTATTCATTTTTATTAAGAGTCTGTTAGCTTTAGTTTTGCAAATAAATTAGTTGTATGTTAAATAATTGATGTCGAGTTATTTCCGTTTAAATAGAAGTCTTACGATTAGTAAAATACAGCCACAATACGACACTTCATATTTCAGTTTTATTTGTATTGTCTTATTTGAGCAATAATAATTTCAGATTTATTTATACGTGTAAGTGTTAGATATTGTGTCAAAGAATCCACCCGAAATAAATAAAGGATAAATTTAAAATTTTATCTAATTCCGTAAGCAAAAGTCCTATTTATAAAAATTTAAGATACAACCCTGGTTAAAATTAAATAATATATTTTTATACATAATATATTACTTTTTTTTTATTTTACATATTTGAATCCATTAAAATTATATATCTATATATAATATATATAATACATTAATTAATCGTATATCATTAATATATTTCTGAAATTTAATATATTAATTGATTTATAATCATGTAAATTTTTCTTTCAACAAAATTGATCTCGAGCTAAACAAGAGATCTCATAAATTATATGCTCTAATAATACAAAATTAATTAATTAATTTCATAAATTAATTTTTATTCGCTAATTTTAGGTCACTTCACTATAGTCTAGAGTTGTATTTTTATGTATTATAGGACGAGTTGTATCCATACATATAGCCATTACCGGTAAGTTAATATTTATTTCATAGATACAGGTAACTTCAAAGTTCATTTTGCCCTTATAGTTACATCTTAATCTTTAAGTATCGTTGATCCTATAACTAACTATATGTGTATGATGTAATCATAAACTAAGTCTCTCTCGAATCAATGAGAGGGTGGAATCCCATTGTTTGAATAACAAAATCAACACTTGGAGGAATAACCAATCTATTTTTTCAATTGAGAGGAGTTGAATTCGATCTTGTTGAATTTATGTTTCCTCACCGGTGCAAATCAAATGACATGTCCTCGTAGGTAGTAATTCATAACATTCATTAAGGATTGAGCTCGACTTGCATATGATCACTTATAAATATTAATTTTTCTCAATTAACAGATTTATAAAGTGAGATATTTAGATTTATAAAGTGAGATTAAATATTTGTGACCCAATGCCAAATCCATTGTATATGACACCTGCACTCACATATTTCCTTGTGAATGATTTAGATCAAATAGTTTGTAACTATTAGAAACTGAGATATATAACTAGTATTACCAAAATAAGACACAAAACGTTATCCATATACGATAATCTCTTTCGATTATTACTTGAAAATGATTTCAAAAGTTCTCACGGTACAAATTACTATTAAAAATAATGAATTTAATAAATTTATTAAAGTAAGGTACAAATTGCTTTAAGGCACAAATTCTGTGTACAAGTCATAGTGAATAAGACTTTGTGGAGATTGAGTTTCAACCTTGTTGATTTGGAAGATTTGCCCATGGAGGGTGCACAATCTCTTTTTTATGAGTACATTTACTTTGTGTTTTAGGATTATCGTAACTCATACTTTTATTAAAAGTGTGTAACCACCTTAAACTTTCTACTTAATTTAAGGTCGCTATTATATACATCTAATGAACATTAAATTCGGAAATACTTCATTTATACTTCTTCATAAAACATAACTTTGTCTTAAAACACTATCATGGACTTACGTGTTCGAAAACATCTTTAAAACAACACAACGAATGACGAAATAAAATAAATGAACGGTTAAATTAAAAAATCCTATTCCAGCCCAAGTCTAAGTAAAATAAATGCGACTAGTCTATGCATTTGTCATGGTCTGGAGTTGCGATGCCGTCGTCAGCCGTACATGAATGTCTTACCTTTACCTGAAATAGAAATATCTTGTAGCTTGAGTATTTTAATAAATACTCAGTAAGTGATCCCACTATTGGGTCAGTGAATGTAGACCCATGCAATCATGATTAAGGACCTATCATTTAAAAAAAATGGAGATGGCCTCTAGTCCGGACAAATTGGATGTGTAGTACTTCCCTACATACAACCCACACCTGCAAGCATGGGCCCACCATGTGGGCTCGCATACCCCCTCGGCCTGCATGATCGGGCTAGTTGGCTATAGCCAAACGTTTGGAGGTACAACAAATCCTCGTATATCATGCAAGACATGAAGATGATGATGATCATCATAGTATACGCATCTGTACTCATCATAAAAGGGAAAGTATCCCGATGTAAGTGAACATTCAATATGCATGAGGTTTCTATATTTTTCATCTTAAATCATTCATGGGACACAATCAAACACATCCTTTACATATTATCCTAGGTAACATGCATGCATAAGCTTTCATATATTTATCATTCATCACAACACTTCGGAGTTATGTATCAGAAAACTCTTCATTATCATAATGCAATATGACATCTCATACATGCATATCATTGTAACAATAGATATCATCATACTATGTCATATCATCATCATATATGTCATATCATCATCATATATCTCATGTCATCTTCATATATCTCATGTCATCATATCATAATGCATCGTCATCATGACATATCATAACATCATAATACATCACATCTTCATAACATAATGCATCACCATAACACATCATAATATCATAGCAAATCACATCATTATAACATATTACATCATCATAGTATATTATATCAACATACATGATACGTGTAAGGGCCACTAGACACATGTCATCGTACATATGACAAGTCTTCCGATCAAACAGATAGTAGGACCACTTACTTGGTTAGTCTAGGCCAAAACTACTACGACCCTTTGGTGCTTGACGCTAGCTTAATACTTCTCTCTGAAATTTAATTCTAGTTGAGGAGTCCCACAATCATCAATTAGAATTCTAATATAGAAATTGACTCACTTAATTTTGCATAAAATAATTTAAACTAGCCAAACCTAATTTTGCATAAAAGAATTCTAACTTACTCATAATAATTTAAACTAGCTCAATCTAATTTTGCATAAAATAATTTAAACTTGATTCTAAATAACTTAAATAGCTAAATCTAATTTTACATAAAATAATTTATATTTTAATTTTATTCAAAAAATTTAAACTACTAAAATGTAGTCATACTAACCTTGAATTCAGAGCATATAGACTCAAGTCGGATCAACCGAAATACCAACCTAAAGCCATTAGAAAGTGTATTCTTCCTCTAACTTCAAACCATTCAAGTTAGATGAGGAAATGAAGTAAGAGACTTCCCTTTTGTAGTGGAGGCTTACTCCCCACTTCTCAACTTAAGCAATATGGGACGATCTTTTTTTTTTCTTTTCTTTTTTTATTTATTTACAAAAACACTTAAAAAGTAATAAACATTTGACAAACTAGACACATACTCCTTAGTTAAATGGTTTATGATACAAAATCAAAATAAGCGGAAGCAAAAATACATGTGATTCCCATGACTCTACAACAAATATCGTCATGCATTTTGCTTACCTTATTCTTACCTGAAAAGAAATTTTTTTTTTTAGGGTTTAGAGTTTAGGGTTTAAGGTTTAGGAAATACCCAGTAAGTGACTCCACTCCACTTTGGGGTCGAAAAATGCAAACACATACAAACATGTCATACATGAAAACTTTCCTGACAAAACTTTTATCTATTGGCCATATTGTCAAGGTTTACATAATTGTTACCATATTGTCGTGAAACATTTGTGGCGATAAACATTTGTGGCCTTATCGCCAAGATATCTGAAAACATAATTGTGACCATACTGTCACAATGCATTTGTGGCCCTATCACCAAGATGTATGAAAACATAATTGTGACCATATCGTCACGAAGCATTTGTGATCATATTGCCATCCTTTCATGGCCATATCACCAAAGTTTCTAAATTTCATTTTTCATGGGCAAACAAATGCATAAGGTATCATCAAATCAGAACGCATAACACGACTTGCAATAAAAATTATATTAACAATTTAAAAACATTCGCCTTTCTTCCCTAACTAACATTCATAACATTATGGCATCATATCACCATACCATGACATGAATTATGTACATACATCATAAAATACTACAATTCTCTTAGAGTTCATTGCTCATGACTCCTACATGTTCATCACATTCATAAAGAATTTCAAATAATTATGACCATATTGTCACTCTAAATATCAAGGTCATATTGTTACCTCTTTATAATCCCTAATTATCATACACACATGTACATATGCATGAAGTGCCGTAAAATAGGAATGTATAATATAACTTATGACGTACCGTCATAATTATTCATGACATTATTATCATTTCTTTCGTGATTAGTCTTTCTAGTAGTATAACTAGTATCATGTCACCATATCATTTCATGATTCACAAAATTTCATGATTCACAAATATGCAAAAATTAGCATTTATCATTCTATTGATATCATCATGCCTATACATGGGATGTTACATTGCCGGCATGACTAGCTTTTCTATGAGTATGACTAGTATTATATCACCATATCATGACATGATTTACCTACATGCATAATTAACATACATTCTTAAATGCAATGCAATGACTAATCATTCGATCAAGCTTATAGCATCCAACTGTAAATTCACTTACTTCGACCGTAGTATATTTCTACCAAAGTTGGTGTGCTATGATCTGAGCACCTCACTTCAACAACTTTCCAAATCACTCTAACCATCATAGAAACATTGATGATCCTTATATTGTAAATTTTCATATAAGTTTTTTTTTTTTTAATTTAGTAACTCCTATTCAATATATAACCATTTTGATTAAATAAAAATATTAATTTGGTTATTTAATTTATAACCATTTTAATTAACATCTTATTTATTTTGGTTATTAACCCTCATCTAGTATAGAACCATTTTTTTTATTAATATTCTACATGAATTATTCCTCTATAAAGGGTTTGTCTAGGAGGTTGATGATATCAGGATTTGATTGAGTTTGTGTGTCACATTGTATTTCTTGAGTGACATTTTAGTGGGAGACTTTGTAGTGTGAGAGTGAGGTATTCACTTGTAAACTCTTTGATTATTAGTGATTGGTTGCTACCCGTGGATGTAGGAGAATTTCTTCTCTCCGAACTACGTAAATTTCTTTGTCTCTTTATTTAAATTCCGTTCGTTGGTATTGTGAGTACATTCGATCTTGCTTCCGCTATCGCTACAACAATTGGTATCTTAGTTTTGTGGTTGTAGCATTTGACGCACAAGTGGTATCAGAGCCTGGTTGTGGTATTTGGGGTATTGTGAAAGTTTTGACCCCATCAACCACAAAACCTGCTCACAATTGTGCTTATTTTCTTGAAAAATCAATTTTCAAGAATTGTGTTTTTCTACTTTCATCCAGATTACTTGTTACAAATGGCAGAGTCATCTGGTATTAAATCACGACGTGGATCGAGAATTTTGAGTTCTAATCTCGAAGTAGAGAAATTTGATGGAACCAATAATTGTGGTGTTTGACAAGGCGAAGTTAGTGATTTGCTAGCCATGCAAGACCTTGAAGCTTTTCTCGAAGAGGAGATGCCTGAAGACATGACAGACACATAATGGAAGAAATTAAATCGACAAGCTTGTGGAATTATTCGATTCTGTCTTGGCAAGGATCAGAAATATCCATTTATGAAGGTGACCATGGCGAAAGAACTATGGGATAAGCTTGAGGCGAAATATATGCAGAAGAGTGTGGAAAATAAACTACATTTGAAGAAGAAACACTTCCGTTTTGACTACAAGAAAGGTATCTCAATTGCTAAGCATTTGAATGATTTTAACAAAATCATCATTGATTTGCTCAATCTCAAAGTTATAATTGATGACGAAGACAAGGCGTTGTTGCTATTGAATTCTTTGCTAGAGTCCTACGAGTTTTTAGTAACCACCCTATTACATGGAATAATTGATCTTGAGTGTGCATATTGTCGACATAAAGGCCATTGGAAAAAAGATTGCCCGATCTTAAAAGAGAAGGGGTCGAAGTCCAATGTGGTTAGAGATGATGACAATGAAGCATATAATGCCTTGATGATTTCTTTATCAGTCAGCCAAATCAGTGAATGGATTCTTGATTCTGGGTGCTCCTATCATATGTGCTCAATAGAGAGATGTTCTTGGACTTCAAAGAGTTCAATGGTGGAGTTGTCTATATGGGCAATGATAGTACTTGCAAGATGATGGGAATCGGCTTAGTACAAATCAAGATGTTTGATGGGGTTGTACAAAAACTCAATGATGTGAGGTATGTCCCTGACTTGAAGAAAAATTTGATTTTCCTTGGCGTTCTGGATGCAATGGTTATCGTATCATTTTGGAAGGAGGGAATTTGAGGGTAGCTCGTGGAGCTTTGGTGGCAATTAAAGGGACTAGAAGAGATAACATATACTACCTCAATGGAACCACAATAATTGGACATGCTGGTGTGGCAAGTTCGAAAGAGCAAGACATATGCTAGTGAGAAGGCGCTCCAGACATTGGTGAACCAAGAAGTCCTTGAGGGTGCCACAATTGGTAAAATTGTTTTTTTTGTGAATATTGTATATTTGGTAAATAAAAAAATGTGAAGTTTGGTACCACTATACACCAAACAAAGGGCATCTTGATTATGTTCACACTGATGTATGGGGTCCCACGAAGAATGTCTCATTGGGAGGAAAGAGGTGGTTTGTCACCTTTATTGATGACTACTCGAGGAGAGTTTGGATTTATCCCATGAGGCACAAAAACGAGGTTCTCCAAATCTTCCTGGAGTGGAAGAAAATGGTAGAGAATTAGACAGACAGAAAAAAAATAAAAAATCTGAGATCAGACAAAGGTGAAGAATATACTTATGATCCATTTCTTAAAGTATGCCGAGATGAAGGGATTGTTCGACACTTCACTGTCCCTCGTTAGCCACAAAAAAATGGAGTTGCTGAGAGAATGAACTAGACATTGATGGAGAAGGTTCTATGCATATTGTCTCAAGTAGGATTGAGTAAGGCATTTTGGGTTGAGGCTCTCAGTTACGCAGTTCACTCGGTGAATCGTTTACCTGCTTCTAGAAACGGTGGAAAAAAACTCCGCTCGAGGTAGCTCGTGGAATAATTGATCTTGAGTGTGCATATTGTCGACATAAAGGCCATTGGAAAAAAGATTGCCCGATCTTAAAAGAGAAGGGGTCGAAGTCCAATGTGGTTAGAGATGATGACAATGAAGCATATAATGCCTTGATGATTTCTTTATCAGTCAGCCAAATCAGTGAATGGATTCTTGATTCTGGGTGCTCCTATCATATGTGCTCAATAGAGAGATGTTCTTGGACTTCAAAGAGTTCAATGGTGGAGTTGTCTATATGGGCAATGATAGTACTTGCAAGATGATGGGAATCGGCTTAGTACAAATCAAGATGTTTGATGGGGTTGTACAAAAACTCAATGATGTGAGGTATGTCCCTGACTTGAAGAAAAATTTGATTTTCCTTGGCGTTCTGGATGCAATGGTTATCGTATCATTTTGGAAGGAGGGAATTTGAGGGTAGCTCGTGGAGCTTTGGTGGCAATTAAAGGGACTAGAAGAGATAACATATACTACCTCAATGGAACCACAATAATTGGACATGCTGGTGTGGCAAGTTCGAAAGAGCAAGACATATGCTAGTGAGAAGGCGCTCCAGACATTGGTGAACCAAGAAGTCCTTGAGGGTGCCACAATTGGTAAAATTGTTTTTTTTGTGAATATTGTATATTTGGTAAATAAAAAAATGTGAAGTTTGGTACCACTATACACCAAACAAAGGGCATCTTGATTATGTTCACACTGATGTATGGGGTCCCACGAAGAATGTCTCATTGGGAGGAAAGAGGTGGTTTGTCACCTTTATTGATGACTACTCGAGGAGAGTTTGGATTTATCCCATAAGGCACAAAAACGAGGTTCTCCAAATCTTCCTGGAGTGGAAGAAAATGGTAGAGAATTAGACAGACAAAAAAATAAAAAATCTGAGATCAGACAAAGGTGAAGAATATACTTATGATCCATTTCTTAAAGTATGCCGAGATGAAGGGATTGTTCGACACTTCACTGTCCCTCGTTAGCCACAAAAAAATGGAGTTGCTGAGAGAATGAACTAGACATTGATGGAGAAGGTTCTATGCATATTGTCTCAAGTAGGATTGAGTAAGGCATTTTGGGTTGAGGCTCTCAGTTACGCAGTTCACTCGGTGAATCGTTTACCTGCTTCTAGAAACGGTGGAAAAACTCCGCTCGAGGTAGCTCGTGGAATAATTGATCTTGAGTGTGCATATTGTCGACATAAAGGCCATTGGAAAAAAGATTGCCCGATCTTAAAAGAGAAGGGGTCGAAGTCCAATGTGGTTAGAGATGATGACAATGAAGCATATAATGCCTTGATGATTTCTTTATCAGTCAGCCAAATCAGTGAATGGATTCTTGATTCTGGGTGCTCCTATCATATGTGCTCAATAGAGAGATGTTCTTGGACTTCAAAGAGTTCAATGGTGGAGTTGTCTATATGGGCAATGATAGTACTTGCAAGATGATGGGAATCGGCTTAGTACAAATCAAGATGTTTGATGGGGTTGTACAAAAACTCAATGATGTGAGGTATGTCCCTGACTTGAAGAAAAATTTGATTTTCCTTGGCGTTCTGGATGCAATGGTTATCGTATCATTTTGGAAGGAGGGAATTTGAGGGTAGCTCGTGGAGCTTTGGTGGCAATTAAAGGGACTAGAAGAGATAACATATACTACCTCAATGGAACCACAATAATTGGACATGCTGGTGTGGCAAGTTCGAAAGAGCAAGACATATGCTAGTGAGAAGGCGCTCCAGACATTGGTGAACCAAGAAGTCCTTGAGGGTGCCACAATTGGTAAAATTTTTTTTTTTTGTGAATATTGTATATTTGGTAAATAAAAAAAATGTGAAGTTTGGTACCACTATACACCAAACAAAGGGCATCTTGATTATGTTCACACTGATGTATGGGGTCCCACGAAGAATGTCTCATTGGGAGGAAAGAGGTGGTTTGTCACCTTTATTGACGACTACTCGAGGAGAGTTTGGATTTATCCCATAAGGCACAAAAACGAGGTTCTCCAAATCTTCCTGGAGTGGAAGAAAATGGTAGAGAATTAGACAGACAAAAAAATAAAAAATCTGAGATCAGACAAAGGTGAAGAATATACTTATGATCCATTTCTTAAAGTATGCCGAGATGAAGGGATTGTTCGACACTTCACTGTCCCTCGTTAGCCACAAAAAAATGGAGTTGCTGAGAGAATGAACTAGACATTGATGGAGAAGGTTCTATGCATATTGTCTCAAGTAGGATTGAGTAAGGCATTTTGGGTTGAGGCTCTCAGTTACGCAGTTCACTCGGTGAATCGTTTACCTGCTTCTAGAAACGGTGGAAAAACTCCGCTCGAGGTATGGTCAGGTGCTCCTGTTAGAGATTATGATAATTTGCATGTGTTTGGTTGTCCTACTTATTATCATGTGACAGACTCAAAGCTGAATCCTAGAGCAAAAAAAGCGAAGTTTATGGGCCTTAGCAAAGGCATGAAGGGCTACAGGTTATGGTGTCCAGAAACAAGTAAGATTGTCAATAGTCGAGATGTGATATTCAATGAGTCTGAAATGTATTTGCAGAAGATTGGAAATAATGACGAGGCATTGAAGCAAATGGAGAAGGTGGTGTTCTCTCTTAATATGGTTGTTCCTCGTGAAGAACCTATTGAGCAGGTAGATAATAACTCTGATGTCTTAGAGTAGGTGGAGCAAAGCCTTGTAAATGAAAGAGTGGAGGAACTTGAGTCCATCGCGAAATTCGAAAACCTTCAAGGTTTGATGATACGATAGCATATGCTTTCCCTATGATTGATGGAGTTCCCAACAACTACAAAGATGCTATTCAGAGCCCGGGTAGCTTACACTGGCAAAAGAATATGAATGGAGATAATAAATCAAACTTGGAATTTGGTAAACTTCCAAAAAGTAATAAGAAAATTGGTTATAAATGGGTTTATGCATAAAAAGAAGATTTTTTTTTGGTATATTTATTATGGCTAGACTTGGGGCATCCAAATCAGTTATCACTCCCAGATTTTATGACAAAGTGGAGATGGTTGTAAATTGTCATTAGTTTTTTATTTAATTTAGTCATTAACTCATATTCAATATATAACCATTTTGATTAAATAAGAATATTATTTTGGTTATTTAATTAATATCTTATTTATTTTGGTTATTAATCCTCATTTACTATACCATCGTTTTTTTTATTATTAATATTCTATACGAATTATCCCTATATAAAGGGTTTGTCTAGGAGGTTGAGGATATCGAAATTTGATTGAGTTTATGTGTCACATTTTATTTCTTGAAGGAGTTTAGGAGGTTAAGGATATCAGAATTTGATTGAATTTGTGTGTCTCATTTTATTTCTTGAATGACATTTTGGTGAGAGACTGTGTAGCATGAGATTGGAGTATTCACTTGTAAACACTTTAATTATTAGTGTTTGGTTGTAAACACATTGATTATGAATGATTGATTGCTACATGTGGATACAGAAGAATTTCTTCTCTCCGAACCACGTAAATATTTTTGTCTCTTTATTTAAATTATGTTCGTTGGTATTGTGAGTACATTCCAACATTATTTCTCATTTTCAACACCTTCTACTAACATTATTTCTCATTTGAGAATACTTAATGGTCCTTGTTCCACTTAATTCCGTTAGTGTTAGAGTACATTCCAAAATAACTGAAGTTAATTTAAGCAAAATAAAACTAAATTGTGTCTAAACGACTTAAAAAGATCAAAGGGTCCAAAGGACAGTGAATCGAGTAGAAAAGGCAAATTGGATCGAACTAGAAGCTGGAGCGGGTTGGACCAATAGTCAGAGCGGATCCGACAAGTGGGGTCTGTAACAACAGTAAAAAAAATATAAAAAAATAAAAAAATAAAAAGAGAAAAAAAAATAGTAACCCACTCCCCACCCTCAGTTAACCTCTCACCCACCTCTCCTTCCCTAAAATAAATAGAAAGAAATACAAAAAGGAGAAACATATTTAGTTTCTTTACAAAAACAAACCGAAAGAAAAACAAAAAGGTTGAAGTGAATTTAGATTTAGTTTTGCTAAAAAAAAATATGTCATTTGAAGAGGTTAATCTTATTTTACCTCTTCGTTTTATCTCTTCAATTTTATTTTACCTCTTCCTTTTATTTTATTGAAGGATATTAATTTTGTTACGATTGGTTACTTTTGAATTAGAAATTAAATGACAATCAATTTTCTTACCGTTTTAAGAAATCAATCAATAACCATTTTTAGAGAAAAAATAAGAATCGATTAAAAATGTGCTAAAAGTAATTGTGAAAGATAAAACAAACAAAGATAAAACAAACAAAGATAAAGTAGGAGAGGATTGTGAACATAAGTAAAAGGAAAAAAGAGAAACACACAACAAGAGGAAAGAAAATATACGACAAATGTTAAAAGGATTTTAAATGGATTGCATGACTGTCATGAATTTTGTTAAGGTTTCAAGACCGTCGTTTTAAGTGGATTTTTAAGTATCAAGTTTTATAGCATTTAAGAATAATCACTATGCTTATATAATAACAATTTTCGGAAGAGAATTTTGTTAAGCTTCCTTCTCGGTATTATAAATGAGTTGGAAAAAAACAGTTGTGGTGTCTTTGCGTTATGGTTATAGGACAATTATTAAAATGAGACTTTGAGTATATGTGAGCAAAGAGGCCAATTATTGAACCTTTAGCAAAATTTAGAGAATTTGCGTGGAGGACAATGTAATGCAGGAAACTAGTAAAACTATTGATCTGGTTGATGGAAGAAAGCAATCATCATAAAAAAAAAAAAGTAAGGATCTTGGGAATAAGGTTGAGTAAGTTTGTTAACCTTAATGTTCACATGAACATTAATTTCAATGAAGTGCGTGAGCCATAAACCTACTAAATGAGTTCTATTGTTCATGAAATTTTAGGAGAAAATCAATATGACATGATAAGGTTATTTATGAAATTTTGGTGATTATTAGATTATGATAATGGGCTAAACCAATGGTAGATGTAAAATGACTAAATTTCCCTATAATTATGTATCACTGATTTATGACCAAAGTGATATCTAAATAACATGAAAATTGATGATGAGTCTTATGTCATGGTTTAAAGGGATTATATAAAGTTATAAGGCAATTGGAATATGCCGGGAATTAAACCAAGATTTGGGATGATAAATGACCAAAATACCCTTATGAGAATTTTAATATGTTTTCAAGACTTTAAAAGACTTAAAATACTACGAAAATATATATGAGACTCATTTTCAATATTAATGGAAAGTAGGACTGATTTTAGGGAATTATGAAAACTTTGAGTATGAATCAAGAGGAAAAATACGTAACTATCCCTCAAAACACTTTATAAGAAATCAAAGTTTTTATAAATACCTAGTGATAGTGATAGGCTTACAAAAGTTTCATGCATGCAAATAAATGTTTATGACTCATATGAATTAGGACGTACTTGTTAATAATTTTTCTTTAATTGTACTTGTAAATCCTAGGAGGAGTTTCTGGAAGAAAAAATAAGAGCAAAAGAAGAACACAAAAAGTAATCAAGAACAAGATAACTATCCTGAAAAAAGTAATCAAGAACAAGATAACTATCCAGAAATAGAACATGGAACAAGATCCAAGTTATAGAGATAAGAACCCAAAACCACATTACTAAGGCCCTTAGATCATAACCAGAGCTCATACCTCATAATCCAAGGACCAAAGTCCTTAGAATAGGTACTGATAAGAACTGACAAGTCAAGAACATAACCAAATGGTCCAAGTATTTACATCAAGAACCAGAACAAGACAAGAAAAATTGTGGTACCCTAGCCAATCATGTATACGATTAAGAGCCTACAAGTAGGCTACTTACTGAGTATTTGTACTCATTCCATGTTTTTCATATTTTTTAGGTAAATAAGAAGCTGGTCGAGGTTAGGAGCAGACTTTGGAACAGGTGCCATAAACAAGCCTCACCTGTAGTCCTCACCCCTTTTGTTTTAAATATTTTGTGTTCGTTCTTTATTTTGAATTAATGTAAATATATTATATATATTATGTTTTAAATTCTGTTTGTTTTATTTCTTGAATTTTTTTTTTCTTGTGTTTTTTACACCTTCAGTCAAGCTCAAAGTCGCCTCCTTGCCTTACACCTATATTGGCTAATTAAAGGGAAGATCATGAGTATATAAGTAAGGGACACTAGCTCCTATGGTATGAGGCATTTTGCGAAAACTAAAACTAAAGTCATGAGAGCTTATACTTAAATTATACAACATCATACTATTGTGGAGGTTTGATGTTTTTATAATTCTAAGTCTACGTTGTAAAATTCATACCAACTATAACGACCCTACTTTTTGTCTTTACCTAGAAAATGTTAAATGTAGAAGTAACTCAACCGCTGGAGTCGAGAACTGCAATTACATGTAATCATGGTTCACGGTGGGACCTACTTTTCATAACTATTCTTTGGGTTCTACTTTCTTTTTCGGGTAGGGTTGGATGCATAATACTTCTCTTCACACGATTCATGTATGCGTGTATGAACCCACTAGGTGGGCTTGCATTACCCCATAGGCCTGGCTATAGGCTAGCGCACGCTCACGCTGTTGAAACCAACGAAAAGAAAGGAGCAAATATTATATCATGTTGTATGCGTTCGTACAAAACATACTCATACAACATGCATGAGATTCTGCATTTTTAAATCATGGTATATGGTTATGATGCACATCATACTAATATACTTTTCAAGTCATAACCATCGTATGAGCATACATACATGTACATCACATATTAATTTATAATTAAATACTTTTACTAAAAAATTATCTTGTAATTAAATAATTTTTTTCAAAACTACTATTTCTAAAATCACTATCATTTAAAATGATTTTCCATTACATGACAATCATTTCTAAAAATGGAAAAACATACATATAAATGAAAATTAATTTTAATAATAAATCATTGCTTTTAAAATCATATAGAAATCACTTTTTGACTAATTCTTAATGGCAAAATCAAGTTGATAGCTACTGAAATCAACATTTTTAAAAATCTAATGTTTCAAGTCAATTTTAATATATCTTTCTATTGTTGTTTTGTGTTTAAATTGTAACTTAAAATTGATCCATCATATAAATATTTAGACAACAATCTTATTACAAAATTTAAATATAAAAAACAATTAATATGTCTAAATCACACCAATTTAATATTATTTTTAATCTATGTTCAATTATATATATATATTTTGTGAAAGTACATTTTCGGATATTTATTTTCAAAACTGGAATAATCTCAAACTAAGCCTCAATTTTATAATTTAAATTTTGGAATGATTTTATTCCAAAAAAAAAATCATTCCGAGGTGAAGCTCTATTTCGAGTGATCGATATCAAATTACTTATCTAACCTTACACGATAGAGATTATAAATAATTATGGAATATAGTTCAAGGACGAATACTAAGAATAAATTATTATATATTGGTTGGGGTGTACATGGGCAAAGTTGGAAATATATTTTGTACAAACTCGAATAAAGTTCACAACCCAATTCTCTATTTTTTGGATTTAGTTGGGTTGTCGAGTTATATTTTTTTAATTATCTAAAAAATTCTACTTATCTACGATACTTGATACTTGTTACACTAATAATTAAAATCTCAATCTAATAAGGTTTAAATATGAAACACTTACAAGTCGCAAAACATCATTATCGTCGGTTACAAACGATAAATATTCTTAATATTTTTAAAAGTAGTGTAGGGTTGGGGTAGGTTGTAACCCTATTTTCATGAAATCGACAAAAAAAAAAAAAAAAAAAAAAAAAAAAAAAAAAAAAATCAATCTACAAACCGATCCGAATTTTTGATTTTCTAAAAATTATATTCCACTAAGAAAACTCATTCCAACCCTGTGAGGTCTCACATCGATTGAAGAGAGAAACGAAACATTATTTATAAGGTTGTAAAAACATCTCCTTAATAGACGTGTTATGAAATCGTGACGGCGATACGTTGCGTCCAGGGGTGCGAACCGCCTGGAGATCCACGCTCGCATGTGTGGGTCGTGTGCAGGGAAGTACTACACATCCAATTTTGTTAGACTAGAGGTCACTCATATGATGATTTTAACGATAGGTCCCTAGATCTCCCTAGATCATGAATTGCATGTGTTTGATTCCCTGACCCCAATTGCGGGGTCACTTACCGAGTATTTCTTAAAACACTCAAGTTATATGCTACTTCTATTTTATCTAAATGCAAGACACTCATGTACGACTGACGACGACATCACAAGTAAAGGCCAAGACACATGTATAAAATAGTGGTATTTCATTCCTCAGACGGTAGGTTAGCATGGGACGTGTTTTACTTTTAATATCTTATTTGTTTTATTTAATATTTTGTATCCTAGAAATCTAGGGTCATTATAAAAAGATATTATCAATAGATGTGTTTTAAAATCATGAGACTGGCGGTGATACATAAGGAGCCAAAAAACAAAAAATTAGTGGTGTTGTTATAAACCCGAAAATTTATTATTTGGGATGAATAGTTTAAATCGGGCGAATCATGGAATCATATAAGAGTTATAGGTAGACTAAATTGCGAAGTGAGGTGAGATAAAAGATAGTTTTTGTAAGGTATAATTTAAAGATATAATAATTTATGTGGTACCACCACTTTCCACTATGGGTTATTTTTATTTTTTCAAAAGAAAGTCGTAATCCAAGTTGTGGAACATGTCAAGCTAGAAATAAATGGGTGAAATTGGATTTTATTTTATGTTAAAAAAAGAATTTGAAATGAAGATTTTCATGACAGGAGTCTGCGTCATGGTTGAAAATAAATAAATAAATAAAAGAATATAATCCCTTCCCTTTGCCTTTCGGCTTTTCACGCTCTGAAATCGCGGTGTTGGATAGCGACCTTCCCTTACGCTCCCTCTTCTTTTATAAACCTTTTTCTCTCTTCATTCTCTTTCACCTTTCACTTCTTGCTCATCACCGAAATGGCTCAGGTTTCTCCTCTTCCTTCTCTCTCTGCTTCCTCTTTCTTTCTTCTTCTTAGATTTCTATTTTCTCTTTGATCTGTTCCAGAAAGTTGTGCTGAAGGTGATGACGATGACTGACGACAAGACGAAGCAGAAGGCAATCGAAGCTGCTGCCGACATCTACGGTTCGTCTCCGATTCTCTGTTTTTTTTTGTTCCAAATCTTTCTTCCGAGTTTCCGATCTCTAAGTGTGGAAAATCGATCGCGACTCTGTTTGTTTGTTTGTTTGTTCTGTTGTCTGAAAAGAATCGGAAACCGAAAACTGATATGAAATCATTTGGAATCGTAAATTGAAAAACGATATGAAATCACTTGGAATCGGAAACTGAAAAACGATATGAAATCACTTGGAATCGGAAACTGAAAAACGATATGAAATCACTTGGAATCGGAAACTGAAAAACGATATGAAATCACTTGGAATCGGAAACTGAAAAACGATATGAAATCACTTGGAATCGGAAACTGAAAAACGATATGAAATCATTCGGAATCGTAAATTCAAAAACAATATGACATCATTTGGAATCGGAAATTGAAAACGATATGAAATCATTTGGAATCGTAAATTGAAAAACGACATGAAATCATTTGGAATCGGAAATTGAAAAACGATATGGAATCACTTGGATGATTAGGTGTTGATTCGATCGCGGCGGATCTGAAGGATCAGAAACTGACGGTGATAGGATCGATGGACGCGGTGGCGATTGTGAAGAAATTGAAGAAAGTAGGTAAAGTGGATTTGATATCAGTCGGACCAGCAAAGGAAGAGAAGAAAGAGGAGAAGAAAGAGGAGAAGAAGGAAGAGAAGAAAGAGGAGAAAAAGGAGGAGAAAAAGGAAGAGAAAAAGGAAGAGAAAAAGTGAAAAAGTACAATTCCTTTCCCCTTCTTTCAATTTTGATTTTCCATATATTTAACGAATTTTAATTTAAATAATGTTCTTCTCAATTCATATCAAAATTACATGAGAACAAACCTCTGTACCTACTTAATTTTTGTTTCTTTAATCCCTTTCAAATTCATGCTCTGATTCACTTATAATGCAGCCATTTGTATTTCCAACTTACGAACACAACAGACAATTTTCCCTAATTGGTATCTAAAATTTATGTAACAGATTGATATAATTTGTTTGTTCATGTTTAGTGGGACCTACAAAGTTTGTTCCGTGGTTCCGTGGTTCCGTTGTTTCTTGATTTTCGCAATTTAAACATAATTTAATGATTAGATAAGAATTTGAAATGGGATATAATTTTGGTGGTGGTGGTTGAGCGGGGCATGGGAAAATGTTTAGAGCTATATGGCCAAAAATGGTGGCGTACATAATTCTTATTTTGAAGTTTTTGGCTTTTGCTTTGTACTCAATTCATTCCGGTGTGTTCACTTTATTTCTCTCTTAAAGTCTTATTTTACGGCGAGGAATGAAGTTGTTTAAGTTGGAATTGATATCCTCAACTATCATAATAAATTACTAAATTTTATTTCCATTATGAAAAAATTTAGTTAGTCTGAGATTAATATATCCTAGTATATAGATTATTGTGCTAAAACATTTGATCTAAATTATTCATGTGGAGACATGTGAGTGTGGTATCATATACAAAAGTTTGCATAATATTTTTCATGAAATATTTAATTTCTTTTTGTAAATTTATTGATTGAAAAGATTAATATTTCATAAGATGATCATACGTGACTTTATCTTTATTTTTGAGTGAGTTATAAAATCCTGTATGTGAGGGATTGTTCTTTGATTTGCAGGAGTGAGAGTCACGGTTTGAAGTCAATTCAATAAGTCTCTCATTTTGGAACCTTTACTAAGAATTTGAAAATATACTCTCAAAATATAGAATTCACTTCTTCCAATATAGAGTAAATAGATTAGTTGCTATAAGTACAAATTTCGGGACTTGAACAATGAGACCTCATTCTCTCACTGGCTTGATAATGACTTAGTTTATGATTTGATCATAAACATGTAAACATGTTGTGCACTAAAAGATCAATTACTTAAGGTTCCAAATGTACTTACGAGGTTAAACGAATTTTTGACCCAACTGTATTAATGAACAACTCGTGAATGATCAACTTATATGTAATGGTTATGTCCCTAGACACAACTTGTCTTACAATGCACAAGTTTGATGAATTCCATCGAGTATAGGCGTCTTATCGAAAATTTGAGGTACTTGACTCATACTCATTCATATCTATCATATACTGTTAGAATAGTGAGTAGGAACAAGGAGAAGTCTACTATGATGCATCATCAAGTGGTCAAACACATTCTCCATTATGTGAAAGAAACCACAAGCTATGAGTTGAAGAATCAAAGAGGGCGAGAGTCGGAAGAACAAGTCAGTTTTACCAATATTGATTTAGCCAGAGACATTGACGATAGAAAAGTACTGCATGAATGATATTTTATATCAATGAAAACTTAAGCACTTGACAATCTCAGAAGCAGCGAACCGTGGCACTATCTTCCTGTGAGGTTGAGTTTATGGCAGCAACTGTAACATCATGTCAAGCATTGCAGTTGAGAAACTTGTACGAAATAACCAAAAGTAAGCTAAAAGCCGTAACTCAATATATTAAACAAAAATTTTGTGATTGCATTCATGGAGAATCTGGTATTTCAGGGACGCATAAAAAAATACATCAAAACTCACTTCCAATTCCTCTGTGGATGTGTCGAGAAGCAATAGATCGTTGTGGAGTCTATGCCCTAGAGAGAAATGTGCAGATCACCAAGGCCTTAACAAGGGTTAAATTTGCAAAGATGCGAGTAAAGAATTTTGAGCAAAGCCAAGCTAACGAGGGAGATTGTGAGTCAATAAGCTTGACCTCATACTTGATTTGTTTTTTTTTTTGTACGATTTTTTAACTTGTGGAGCAAGTTTATGAAAACTATTAGTGCTTCTTCCCCTATAAATAATCATCAGATGTATGCTTTATTCTCTGATTATGCTTTATTTTCAACAACAGAAATAGAAAAGCATAGTATTTCTGTTTCAGTTCTTTGCCTTGATGTGATTCAATTGAGGGTCAAAACCAACATCTGATGGAGCCGCACATTAGAAAATTATCTTAAAATTGCTCTAAGATAATAACTTTGTTTGCTAAGTCAAGCTTATTAACTCACATTCTCCTCTATAAGCTTGACTTTGCTTGAGATTCTTCACTTCAAGCAACTCACGTATGTCTGCAAATTTAACCCTTGCTAGGGTCTTGGTGAGGATGTCCGCACGTTGCTCTCTAGTTTCAACTTTGTTGGGTCCCAAATCAATATTGTCTTCTTCAGAAGAAATACTAATTTTACAACATGCAATTTTTTCCACTCCTCTTTTGTGCAAAACATTTATCATCAAGCTTACATGTAGAAACTTCTTGTAATCTACTCTTCCATTTTTCAACCTTCTTTTTAGGCCTATCTCTAGGTTTCATTGGTTGAGACGACAAGATTGAAGTCTCATTTCTCTCACTCCCTAGTGGTCTTCCTCTAGGCCTCCTTGGTTGAGATGATAAGTCTGATGAAACACATCGACTTGTAGGTTGTACTTCGTTATTGAAGCCAAGATCCCACGTCGGTTGGGGGAGAAGAATGAAAAATTCTTTATAAGGGCGTGGAAACCTCTCCCTAGCTGACACGTTTTAAAAACTTTGAGGGGAAGCCCAAAATGGAAAGCTTAAAGAGGACAATATTTGCTAGCGGTAGGCTTGGACCATTACAAATGGTATCAAGCCAGACACCAAGCGATGTGCCAGCGAGGAGGTTGAGCCCCGTAGGGGGGTGGACACGAGGTGATGTGCCAGCAAGGGTGCCCTGAAGGGGGTGAATTGAGGGGTCCCACATCAATTAGAGAAGGGAACAAGTGCCAATGAGAACATTGGACTCCGAAGATGGGTGGATTGTGAGATCCATATCGGTTGATGAGGATAATGAAACATTCTTTATAAGGGTGTGGAAACCTCTCCCTAGCATACACGTTTTAAAAACATTGAGGGGAAGCCCGAAAGGAAAAATCCAAAGAAGACAATATCAACTAGGAGTAAGCTTGAGTTGTTAAATTCTAACCATAAGCTCAATAAGGAGATAACATCCATCAATCACTTGGAGACAAAATTACAATATCTCATTCTCCTTTCTAGCATAGTGGAAAGTATTAAAAACAACATATATCTCAAAATATCATTGTATGGCCTCTAGCTTGTCTTAACCATCATCTGTGGCAGGTTGACTTGCAGACCCTTCCAAAGAGTCCTAGAGTCACTCTGAGTATAGGGTGTGATCTCGTGTGCTTGCCGGCTACTAGGTTACATGCATGATTCCACGCTCCCTTTTAGAACGGGTTTACAGTGCAAAAGTCCTATTCAAAAGACTCCTTGTCATTTTAACTAGATAAAGGCACTTGGTTGCCTCGACACGCTACATTATCTACCCTACGCTTTGCTCCATGGTGTTACTTCTGTGCTTCTACGGTTTGGTAGGGTGCTGCTTGTAAAGCCCCAGAATTTTTTTTTTATATATATAAAATTATTTAAAACATAGCTAAAACATAAGTTCATACATCTATACTAATAATATATTAAAGTAGTGGTTATATAGACCAGTTTCAAACACAAAATAAGAAACAGACACAAAAGATAAACATAAAATGTAGTAAGTTAAAGACCGGGTTAGTCTATGGCCCTCGCTCCAAAGTCTGCTTCCATCTACGACCAGCTCCTAGTTACTTGAAAAAAATAATAAAAATGGAGTGAATAAAAACTCAGTAAGTAGCCTACTTATAGACTTTTAATTGCGATATTAAGTTAGGATATCACTTCTTGTTATGTTTTCAAGAACATAGTACTTAGGGGTCATCACGTTATATATCGTATACTGATCCTGAAAACTTTACCATAAAGTAACCTTTAATTCTCTCCACATGAATACATGAGTTGTGTTGTCATAATCGTGTCATCCTACTTGAAAATCGAGCTGCAAGACATCTCGTTTAGATGAAGGAAAAGGTAAGTCCATTATAAGATCCAACTCATGATGCATATTGCAAGGCCTCTCACCTAAAGAGGAATAGGGACCTCGTAGTACACCTCGTAATGGAAGAAAATGGTTACTTATGAGCATGAATCATAGCAACTTATTTAGTATGTTACTCATGTAGTCCTAAGTACTTTTTTGGATTATTGATGAACCTAGATTTATACATAACATAATGGGTTAGGCTTTGAAACTTAAAGGTTTTTCTTTAGAAAAATGCTAAAGAGTTGCATAACGTGGCATAATGAGTATGGAATCCTACTAGTGATTTGATACCATCGTTATAGGATCATATGAGGAGTTTCATGTAACATGGGTATCCCTATAGTGGGGTGAAATCGTAGGAGGGGTATTATGGTCATTTTACCCCATGTCTTGGTTAAACTACTTAATGTATTCCAATGACTTTCAATCTTCACATCATCTAAAATCATAGAATAAGGTCTAATACAAAAGTTCATAATGCTTGGAAGTCATCTAGATAATGAACCGAAGGCTACTTACCTCTTGTCCGGTGTTCGGGGCCTCGATTCTCAAGCTTTCGAAACTCGATTTCCTCCAAATTTTCTTGAGTAACTTCGAGTCTAGTTTCTTGAACCATTGAGAATTTTGTGATAATTGGCCAAGGAATTCAATTTGATTAAAACCAAGGAGGGACAATATTGAACCGGCCACGTTATCGTCTTTTTTCTCTCGTAGGGGTAGAAGACGTTGCATAGCAGTGCCCTTCGTCTGAAAACGGAGTCTGCTAGCCCATTCTATGGTATTTCTCCTCTTGATTCTTTCATGAAACTGAAAGTTGGAGTGTCAACGAAGAGTTTGGAATTGGTATCTCACTTGCTTGTGAACTAGAACGTAAGTTATAGGCATTCAAAGTTGAGGGAAAACTGTTTTCGTCGCCGGAGCAAACCCAGAAGTTGTTGTTATTGGGCAGGACGATCTAGGCTCTATTGGGCCACGCCTTCTTCACCAAAAATCTTCCTTATACTTTACTGAAGCTAAAGGAATAAGTCTAAGGAAAACGACTAGGCATGGTTGAGGCTAATTTCGAGTTTCGTTCCTCGGTTTACAACTCAACCCAAAACGCGATTCTTCCTTCTATTCGGCAGCTCGATTTGGGGCATATTAGACCTCAACTACTTCATTAAACACACCCCATTTAATACCCTCAAGCTAAATGATTCATTAAATTTTGAGTATTAAGGACCGTAAAAAAGGATTCGAGTTTTATCCCCAAATCTTACCTGATATCAAATTTCCTTGATTACTCATGTTCATGAGGTTGTCTCTCTCGCATCCTTCTTCAAAAATGATCATGAGGTGTGCAAAAATAGATTGTGATAGGCCTCATTTGGTGAATACTTATGTAGCCTCTAATTGGATTCCAGCTCTCCTTTGAGCTCCCTTCCATGGTGGAGAGAATTGGGGGAATAGGATTGAGACATTTTCTAAACTTCCTCCCTTCACCAAACTTATGGGTAATCTTGCTTAGAAGGTGTAGGAATAAGTTTAGGAAGAATGATGGATTGTAGCTCTTGAATTTGTGGTTAACCTGAGAACACGATACCCAAAATCTAAACGCTCATAACTCAATTCAAGACTCGATTAGGCTCGCTTCTTGTTCCAATTAGTTGCTCCTCATTCATAATTTATAGATGGATGATCAACCACCATTGAAATGTCCAAAATTGCCATAATTCTATTTTGAATTTTTTAGATCTTTAGCTCGAATTATCTACTCTGATCATAGCCTTACCGTCTTTAGTTCTAAATTCTAGAAGTTGGATGAGTTATCTGTGAGTGTTTTAGATTGTGTCCAATTTTGGAGGAGATCAAAAGGTTGAGTTTCAGATTTGATGGATTTTGTGCAAATGGTCATTGTGGAAATTCGATTCTTGCCCGGATGACGTCTTCGTAATTATCCATATTTTTAGGGAAATTTTGTTAATTTAGCCATTTTTATTATTTTAAATTATTTTCTTGAAAAATCCAGAAATTTGCCAAAAATTCTTTACCCTTTTGTTATTCCTTAATAAAATTTTAAAAATTAGAAAATTTTCATTTTCTCATTTTTTTTCCCCAATTTTCTCATTCATTGCTTTCAAAACCTCCTGCAATCTAGTAAGGACTATACATTGCCTCTTTTTAGAAGCGTTTGAGTTCTTGAGCGTTACACGGCTAGTGCTAAGGGTATTAAGCTTTCTTATTCGTCTTTAACATGAAGTTTTATTAGGTTCTTATGGGCGTCTAGGCAGTTTAAATCTCATCCCACATCTCTAAAATAGACTTGCTCCTCGAGATTAATCTCATTTCTGGGAGCACTAAGGTCTAGACCTCTAACTCATGATCCTAAGGTGCTCAGTCTACTAGAAACGTACGGACCTAGGTCAACGTGAAACCACTCTAGCTCTGGCACCCTATTCTTACTTAAGAGAACAACCTCTCTACTATCCCTAAAAGCGGGTAGAAGTGAATTCCATCTTGCACCCTAAGTCCCCAACTATTCACCCAGCCTTACCCCTGAAATGGGAGGTTTATTGAGTCAGCGAACTCGAGCCACTCTCACCCATGAAAATCTAAGGATAATTTCGAATAAACAAGAGTTCATAGTTAGCTCAGGATTAAGATCGAGTTACCTAGGTCATCGAATGAAAAAATCAGTCTCAACAGTAAACGACATTATAAAATGAGAGTGACTTTCTTCATGGCCCGATCTTATGCAATACTCATTGCACAGAATGCCCCCACTCTCATGTCTCCACATGTACAATTTAGTGTTCACATTGTTTATATCATATACAAAAGTGGGTCGCATCCATAGTGTCCCAAGGATAAGGTACTCAGCCTTATTCATGTACTATAGATCATTTTGACTATATAATTGAATTTGATCCAATTTTATGTCTCTACATATAGTTCAAGTATTCATACTATAGTTGAAGTATTCTTAGCTTATTGGATTTAGATTAATGATCGTGAAATTCACTTCATTCAATAACAATCTTTACTAAATAAACATCAATAATAACTTTATTTCATTAGGATATAAAACCCAACAAGGAGTACCTATTTCCTTAGTTTGACATGTGGCACACGATAACTTGTCACTTCGACCCCACATTCCTGGGTTCAAACCTTGCGTGAAATTTTTTTCAACAATTTTTTGTAAGAATATTTGGCCGAGTTCATCCTTTCTTTGCCTGATACATGACCTTGTCGGAAGTTTTTCCAACAATTTTTGGCATGCATCTTCTCGTTGTCCAACAATTTTTGGTAAGAATATTTTCCTATTCTAACATGTGCCTACTCCTCAGTAGGCCGAGTTCATCCTTTCTTTGCCTGATACATGACCTTGTCGGAAGTTTTTCCAACAATTTTTGGCATGCATCTTCTCGTTGTCCAACAATTTTTGGTAAGAATATTTTCCTATTCTAACATGTGCCTACTACTCCTCAGTAGGCCGAGTTCATCCTTTCTTTGCCTGATACATGACCTTGTCGGAAGTTTTTCCAACAATTTTTGGCATGCATCTTCTCGTTGTCCAACAATTTTTGGTAAGAATATTTTCCTATTCTAACATGTGCCTACTCCTCAGTAGGCCGAGTTCATCCTTTCTTTGCCTGATACATGACCTTGTCGGAAGTTTTTCCAACAATTTTTGGCATGCATCTTCTCGTTGTCCAACAATTTTTGGTAAGAATATTTTCCTATTCTAACATGTGCCTACTCCTCAGTAGGCCGAGTTCATCCTTTCTTTGCCTGATACATGACCTTGTCGGAAGTTTTTCCAACAATTTTTGGCATGCATCTTCTCGTTGTCCAACAATTTTTGGTAAGAATATTTTCCTATTCTAACATGTGCCTACTCCTCAGTAGGCCGAGTTCATCCTTTCTTTGCCTGATACATGACCTTGTCGGAAGTTTTTCCAACAATTTTTGGCATGCATCTTCTCGTTGTCCAACAATTTTTGGTAAGAATATTTTCCTATTCTAACATGTGCCTACTCCTCAGTAGGCCGAGTTCATCCTTTCTTTGCCTGATACATGACCTTGTCGGAAGTTTTTCCAACAATTTTTGGCATGCATCTTCTCGTTGTCCAACAATTTTTGGTAAGAATATTTTCCTATTCTAACATGTGCCTACTCCTCAGTAGGCCGAGTTCATCCTTTCTTTGCCTGATACATGACCTTGTCGGAAGTTTTTCCAACAATTTTTGGCATGCATCTTCTCGTTGTCTGACATGTGTCTACTCCCTAGCGGGAAAAGTTCATCCTTCCTTTGCTTGACACATGACCCTCTCCTTGCCTAATGCGATTGCCGCCTGACGTGTGTCAGTTCACAAGATTTTATTTTTACTTAAAAATGTTAGATTTATCGTAAACCTACTTATATGTTTAGCGGATGTTTTATGTGTCATTATATAATTTACATTGCATGTTGGAGTCCCACATTAGCTGATTAGGGGGAAGATCATAGGTATATAATGTTAGGTTATAGAGTTTGCTGCTTATTTATAAAATGCTCAATGATAATATATATTAAAGTTATATATCCTAATATATATACATATAGTAGATGATTATATATGGTAAAAGTAAATATAGTAAATTGAACCATCCTCGTTATACAATGCATTGATAATGCACCACTATGTTATCGTACATAGTTGAAGTCATTAATATAAACCTCTAACTAATATCTCTCCTTACATTTTCTCTCTTATGTTCTTTGTGTTCATCTAGATCGAGTGTATGTGTTGTTGTGTGCTTCTAACATATAAGCAATGAACACTATCTCCATTGGTATAAGATCTTTCGAGGAAACCAAAAAGAAAGCCATAAAAACTTATGTTCAAAGTGGATAATATCATACCAATATAGAGGGTTGATGTTCCTATCATTGCATTCATATATTTTTGTTTGTTCACGAAACGCGTGCATTCGCACTGCGTAATGCTCAAATGACCTTTATCATCCTTCAGAACATGTCATAGACCGTGAAAGGTACTTAAATCGGCATCAACCTCTATGTATTTACAGGTGCTACAATGAAGTTGTCATTGCAAGAATACCAAGGTACGTTCCGTTGATGGAAATGGCCACCACTGACAAAAACGACTACTTTCGGTTGCTGATGCCGAAGAATGTGATGAGACACGACCAGTGCAAGGTTTATTCGGTGAAGTCACAAGACAAGAGTTGCATTAAGCCATCGAATCTGAATGACTATATGGATGGGGCAAAGTTGAAGCCTGTGAGGGCGCATTCATGGACGTCGAAAAGAAACATTTTGTCCATCCATTAGGTTTTGAACCCACCTGTCCACGTTGAACGTACAGTGAGGTTAATATTGTAATACTTAGAGCTTTTGAAGATATCATGTTTTGAATTATGGCTCTTTATTAGGTTCTTGTGATATTATTGCTAAATAAAGATTTCTAATCGAGTTGAGTTTCCATAGCCTTTCAATGTCACTAATTTTTATTTTTATTTCGTGTTTTTCGCTTAAAGGACAAAAACATATAGTTTTATCAAACAAGAGAAGAAAAAACATCAACTTTCTAGAGAGAATTTACATTAACCGCCTAAACATATACATGCATATATCGTATTTGATATTTTATTATTGCCTTCTTACCATAATATCTTTTCATTTATTGTTATTTCCATTTATTACTCCTTCCATATCCTTGTAATTTATTTGATTATAAATAGATAATTTTCACACCATTTAGGTGTGGTGGATCAAAGAAACATTCTCATGGTATCAGAGCCCTTTCGGGTTACCAACCCTGATTCTTTTTTTTCAATGGCTTCTGAATCCTCTACTATTCTTTTTCACCACCACTGTTGGCTTTGATGCTGCAGGGGCAGTCGCCATGTCTGCCGCAGGCGGAGCCGATTCATTACTCTTCGGCTCCACCCTTTTGACCTCCAAATCATCCTTCGTCATACTCTGTACATACAACCTCACATTTTCCAACCCAAACGGCTTTCCCTTAGTGTGTTGGGAATAAACTTAAATGAAAAAAGAAGGTAGTTTTTAATTTTGTTAATTTTAGTAAGTTTTTTAAATTGAGTCGTAAAAGGAAAAGGCCAAAAGAAAAAAAAATGAATGAACAATTATCATTTTAGTAAAGAGTTAGTTTATCGGATAGCCATTTTTAGCCTTTAAAAACCTATAAATTAGTTTGTTTTTCATGCTAACAAGTAGAGCATAGAGCAAAAGAGCAATTGTCTCATTTAAGTACCGTGTATGTAACGACCCGGAAAAACGAAAAAGAAAAAAAAGACTCAGTTGCTAGAAAATTCGCGAGTTTTCCGGCGACCGCCGTGTTTCGCAGAACCCACGCGAAACGACAGCCACAGCTCGCCCAGCCTTCAGCTACGACTCCCAGAACCTATCAAGATTCCTACAAAGAGAGAAAGAGAGAAAAAAAACGAAAGGGAGAGAAATTTCGGCCAAACATCGGCGAGTTATCCAATTTCTCCGACGAGTCCCAAACCACCAAAAAACCGACACCAAACGATCAGTTACCACCACGAGAAGGATCCCTAACGAAAGCACAATAACTAAAGGTACGTTTTGTGCCTTTTCGTAAGCGCCGTCGTCGGTAACCGAGGTCGAAAAATGTGGGTTTCCTAAACGTTCGTAGATCTGTGGTGTTAGGAACTCTTAGGCTGCAAAACTTCGAGGAAAGAAAGAAGGACGGAAAAAAAAAGAGGAAAAGGAAGAAAGAGGACTGAAATCGGCAACGGAACCGCCGCGGGAAGGAGAGAGAAAATGCGCCGGAAAATTGGCCAAAGTCGGGTAAGGAAGACGAGATCCACGGATCCGGGTCAACCTGAACCCAAGACCCGAGTGTGCCAGCCCGTCCCATTCCCTCGGCCTCTGCCGTCGGCCCAGCCCAACTACGACAGCCCAAACACTCAAACCAGCCCAGAAGCTACGGTTCAGTTGAACCAACCAGAGACAAGACCCACGGTCCAATTGAACCGGCCTGCAACCCAAACACCTTCGGCCCAGCCCAGTAAGCCGAGGCCCAACGACTAGTCTTGGCCAGTAGCCTTCTGCAGCCCGCGACCCAAATCGAACCGCGACCCGCGCTTCGACCCGACGCTACCGCACGACGTGGCTCGCTCTGTTGCTGCCATGTGTCACACAGCGGCCCAAGCGTCCCTTGGCTCGGCTCGGTGCAAACAGCTCGGGCTTCCTCGAGCGACTCCTCCGGTAGCTCCAGCGGCTGTTCGGCTCGGCTCACCTGTTTTTAGCCCAGTTTCCACCGTTTTAACCCTTCCGGACCTATTTTCGGCCCCGATTAAGGTATCCAAGGCCGTTTTAGAGCCGTATTTCACATTTATTAAATTATTGGTAAATTAATTGTGAAATACTAACGAAAGATGGCGAACGGTGTGATAGGAAACAAACCCCGACAATGTAGGAAGCAGCTCTCACGGAACGGGAGCATACGTTTAACTATTTAGGGAGTACTTCAGCCAAGGCCAACCAAGTAAGTGGCCTTACTATAGGATAGACTAAAGATTGCTTGATTTATGATGATGTGTGAGTTTGATGTTGTATTGTGATGTATGATAAATGTACGTTACTTATGTTTCGATGCATGACGTACACATTTTATCTGATGCACTTAATGACTTCTATGATGAGTATGATGTATGCATGTCGATGTTATTAACATGTTGATGTTTTCCATGTTGAACATGCCTTATGATGTTGTTTGTCATATTGCATCATGTCGTTAGATCGACATAGGACACAACCCTAAGAATATGAAATTGATATTAACGTAAATATCCATGAGCATGTGTTACCTAGTGTAACCAAGAGATGAGACTAGAGGGTTGTGTCAGAAGAGATATATAGTTGGACTTAGAGGAACCTCATGCATATTGTATGTTCATAAGCATAGGGCTACTTCCCCTAGAGATGACGACTGCGGACGCGCACCGTATGATGAGCGCGAAAGCGCTTAGGTGCGAAAGCACACAGTTGAGGGTGTTCATGAGGTGCATGACACTATGGGGTTCCGCTGACCTCCGAACGTCGCTACAGATTAGCTTGACCAGAGGGTCCAGGGGGTGTGCGAGCGCCCTGGGGATTCACACTCGCACGTGTGAGTCGTGTGTAGGGAAGTACTACACATCCAATTTGTCCGAGACTGGAGGCCACCCTTAAGATGATTAGACATAGGTCCCTAACTCATGATTGCATGTGTTTGCATTAGCATGGCCCCTATAGTGGGGTCACATACTGAGTATTTCTTCGAAATACTCAGGCCGTGTGCCATATTATTTTTCAGGTAAAGGCAAGGTGCCCATGTACGGTTGACGGCGGCATCGAGATTAGAGACTGTGGCGCGTGCATAGGATAGTTGCATATTTAAAATTTATAATCTCGGTTAGGATAGGGTGTTTGCATTTCGTTGTTTTAATTAATTAAGTTGTAGTTGTTTTATCTTATTTTGAACTCCAGCACGATGTTTGAAACACGTAAGTCGCGCAGTATTTGCTAATGTTTTAACGTATTCCAAGGTTTTAAATTTTTCCGCTAATAAAGATGAGCATTTTTAGAGTTATATTCTGCATTAGAGATGAGCATGAGACGTTAGTGGCGATTCTAGATATGTGGAAATTTAGGGTCGTTACAGTTGGTATCAGAGCTCTAGGTTTTAGATTCTGTAGACTAGCCTACGATGTAGGCTTGGCACGCTCCATGGTCCCAACATCGATGCCCCGTCACCGTCAGGTACGCCTTGCATAACATAAGAAAAGAGAGACGTTTTAAAACTCGCGTGCATTTTTATGTTAATATTACTGAAATTGTTGTGATATTTCACGTATTTATTTAAGAGTATGATGTGACGTGTTGCGTGCTGAGTAATGTATGATATGATTTATAGCATGATGAATGTTTACTTCTGTGGTGTTACGATGTATTATATAGTGTGTATGTTGTTATTTATATATGAATTGTATTAAAGTCTTAGACTTAAGCAACCTTATGTTGGTTTATAGAACCATGCCCAGAGAACGAAGAAGAGGAAGGAGAAGAGGAAGATGAGGATGGGGGTGACCCCGTCATAGAGAAATAGAACGAGGTGTGGCAGTAGAGGGCCCACCTCGAGAAAGATCAGAAACTGGGTCAGTAACAGTTACGCCGCCCCCAGTCTTACCACCAGTTGAACTACCACCTGTAGCGCCTCCACTACAAGCTGGGCCTCCACCACAAGCTGAACCTCCACCCCAGCCTGCTCTACCACCCCAAGCCGCACCTGAGGCTGCACTCCTAGTGGCTAGAGTAGATGCTAATACTAGGTTAATGTGTGACTCCATCCAAGCCTTAATTCAAACCTTGTTAACCACTCAGCAAGCCAATCTACAACAGGCCCAAGAACAGGAACAAGCACAGGCCCAAGCTTAGGCACTAGCATTGGCACAGGCACAGGCATAGGCCGATGCTCGAGCCAACGCCCTAGTAAACCCTCCACAACCTATTAGATGTTCAAACTGGATAAGGGATTTCAAGAGATATGACCCTCGACCATTCACTGGTTCCTTAGTAGACCCCATAGAAGCCCAAATGTGGATTGCAGCGGTAGAAACCACGTTTAAGACTATGGAGTGCCTAGAGAACCAAAAGGTCGCCTGTGCAACATTCGTCCTAGAAAAGGATGCAGAGATATGGTGGAGAGATAACAAAACCCTTCTTAACCTAGAAGGGGGACCTATGAACTGGGAACGGTTTAAGGAAGCCTTCCTTAAAGAATATTACCCTAAGTCAGAGCGACTTAAAAGACAGCAGGAGTTCGCCCACTTGGTACAAGGCGGACTCACAGTGGAGAAGTACAACCGAGAGTTTGAGAGACTCAAGAGGTTTGCCCCGTCCATGGTGGACACTGAGAAAAAGATGACAGAGAAGTTTGTATTGGGTCTGGAACCAAGAATCTGCCGCATGCTGGAGGCGTTCAGCCCAAAGACCTATGTTGAAGCCTTGAGAACTGCCAAGGCTTTAGAGAAACCAAAGGATGAGAAACGACGGGAGGAGCCGGTAGTAATTGGGCAGAAGCGTCCATATGAATCAGGAGGCTCTAACCGTCCGCCACCAGCACGTAGGCACCGTCCCAATAACAGACCCGCTCCTAGATGGAATGAGCGACACCCTCCTCAACGTACCGACAGGAACCCCAGGAACCAAGATAGGGCTAGAGGGAGGAGAGAGGAAGGGTGCACTATCTGTGGAAGACTACACGGGGGGAGGTGCATGGCTGGCAGCCGAGCGTGTTATAGATATGGTCAAGAGGGGCACATCGTCGTGAACTGCACGGCTGGAAACGCTGAAGCACAAGTAAACCCGCCCAGAGTAGTAGAGCAAACGAAACAACGAGCACCACCCCAAGCTCAAGCTAGGGCCTACGCATCAACGATCAAGGACACTGGGAGGTCCGACGCCGTGGTGACAGGTACACTATCCATTTTAGGTCATTTCGCTTTTACCTTGTTTGATTCTGGTTCCACACACTCCTTTATTTCTATGCCTTTTGTTGTACAAGCAGAGTTCAAATTAGAACCCTTATTGCATGAAATGTTTGTAAGCACCCCTACGGGGGTAGACTTAGTAGATAGGGATAGAGTAAAGGATGGCCAAGTAATCATAGGGAACCAAACTTTGAGCGTTGACCTGATGGTGGTAAACATGACAGATTTCGACGTCATACTAGGCATGGATTGGCTAGCTGAAAACCGAGCTAGTATAGACTGTCGTAAAAAGGAAGTAAAATTTTTACCACCGACAGGACCTACCTTTAAATTTAAAGGCACAAGTACCGGATTACCCCCAAGGTAGTCTCGATGATGAAAGCAAAGAGGTTAGTCCAACAAGGCGGATGGGCTATCTTAGCATGTGCCGTAGACGTAAGAGGAAAGAAAAAGACCCTAAAAAACGTGCCAATAGCAAACGAGTTTCCGAATGTATTTCCAGATGACTTACCTGGAATACCCCCTTTTCAAGCAGTCGACTTCGTCATCGAACTCGAGCCGGGAACTGGGTCTATTTCCAAAGCACCCTATCGCATGGCGCCAGCGGAGTTGAAGGAACTCAAGGCGCAATTGCAAGACTTACTGGACAAAGGGTTCATTCGACCTAGTGTGTCCCCCTAGGGTGCGCCAGTGTTGTTTGTTAAGAAGAAAGATTGTGCATCGATTATAGAGAGCTAAATAAGAGAACCATAAAGAACAAATATCCTCTGCCTAGAATAGAAGACTTGTTTGATCAACTTAGAGAGGCAACCGTGTTCTCCAAGATAGACCTTCGGTCCAGTTACCACCAAATTAGGATCAATGAAAAAGACGTACCAAAAACAGCATTTAGGATAAGGTATGGTCACTACGAGTTCGTAGTGATGTCATTTGGTCTCACCAATGCCCCAGCTATGTTTATGGAGTTAATGAACCGGGTATTCAAGGAATGTCTAGACATGTTCGTGATCGTGTTCATTGACGACATCTTAATATACTCGAAAAAAGACTTAGAACACGAGCAACACCTCCGAAAAGTCCTGACCACCCTAAGAGAACACAAGTTGTACGCCAAGTTCTCCAAATGTGAATTTTGGTTGCGACAAGTCACTTTCCTAGGACACGTGGTGTCAAAGGACGGAATATCTGTAGATCCCACCAAGGTCGAAGCTGTCACAAAGTGGGAACGCCCAACTACGGTAACGGAAGTAAGGAGTTTCCTAGGATTGGCAGGATACTATCGAAGGTTCGTGCAGGACTTCGCTAGAATAGCCTCGCCTTTAACCAAGTTAGCAAAAAAAGGGGTACTGTTTAGATGGAATGACGCTTGTGAGGCTAGCTTCCAGAACCTAAAAGAGAGGTTGGTAACCGCCCCGGTACTCACAGTACCCGAGAGCTCGGAAGGGTATGTGATTTATAGTGATGCCTCCATGAAAGGGCTGGGATGTGTGTTAATGCAACACGACAAGGTTGTTGCATACGCGTCCCGTCAACTTAAGGAATACGAAAAGAACTACCCTACCCACGACTTGGAGTTGGCCGCGGTAGTGTTCGCGCTGAAGATCTGGCGACATTACCTGTATGGAGAAAAAACTCAAATTTTTACCGACCACAAAAGTTTAAAATACTTCTTCACCGAGGTAGAGTTAAACATGAGGCAGAGAAGGTGGTTAGAGTTAGTGAAGGATTATGATGTAGATATCCAGTACCACCCTGGAAAAGCAAACGTGGTCGCGAATGCTTTGAGCAGAAAGGCGGTCCACTCGTCGGCCCTCATTACGAGGGAAGTAAGGGTACAAAGAGAGTTCGAGCGAGCCAACATAGCTGTAGCGACCGAGGGAGTCATAGCACAGCTGGCCTGACTCACAGTGCAACCTACGCTTAGTTAGAGAATTATTACCTCCCAACGAGATGATGCTAGCCTACAGAAAGTCCTAGGACAGCTAGACGAAAACCCAATAGATGGATTCTCGAGGTCCTTAGATGAAGGACTATTGTGTCAGGGACGCCTATGTATACCAGCACCAGCAATAGAGGATCTAAGAAAAGAGATACTGACGGAAGCCCACAACTCGCCATTTGCCATGCATCCAGGAGGTACTAAGATGTACCAAGATTTAAAACAACACTTTTGGTGGAAGAGCATGAAGAAGGATGTGGTCGAGTAAGTGAGCAAGTGCTTAGTTTGTCAACAAGTGAAAGCTCCTAGACAAAAGACGGCGGGGTTGTTGCAGCCCCTAAGCATACCGGAGTGGAAATGGGAAAACATAGCGATGAACTTCATAGTAGGATTACCCAAAACGCCCAAAGGCTATACAGTGATCTGGGTAGTTGTCGATAGGTTAACCAAGTCGGCACACTTCCTAACTGGGAAAGCTACCTATACAATTGATGATTGGGCACAACTGTATGTGAAAGAAATAGTAAGACTACATGGAGTCCCAGTGTCTATAGTGTTGGATCGGGATCCACGCTTTACGTCAGCATTTTGGCGTAGACTTCAAAAAGCACTGGGTACCCGCCTTGACTTTAGTACCGCCTTTCACCCCCAAACAGATGGACAAACGGAGCGATTAAACCAAATCCTAGAAGACATGTTACGCGCTTGTGTACTAGATTTTAAGGGAAGTTGGGATTCCAAACTCCACCTGATGGAATTCTCGTATAATAACAGCTTCCAAGCAACTATTGGAATGGTACCGTTTGAGGCCCTATACGAGAAATAGTGTAGGTCCCCACTATGTTGGGACGAAGTGGGAGAGAGAGAGTTAGTAGGACCCGAGCTGGTTCGACTCACGAATGAGGTTGTCTAGAAAATTCGAGCGAGGATGCGTACCGCTCAATGTAGACAGAAAAGCTACGCCGATGTAAGGCGTAAAAGCCTGGAGTTTGAGATAGGGGACCCGGTATTCCTCAAGGTGGCACCTATGAAAGGTGTCTTGAGGTTCGGACGTAAGGGCAAGTTAAGTCCTAAATTCATTGGACCATTCGAGATCTTAGAGCTCGTTGGTCCAGTAGCGTATAAGCTAGCCCTACCTCCAGCCCTCTTAGGAGTACACGATGTATTTCACGTGTCGATGCTGAGGAAATACATTACGGACCCTATCCACGTAATAAACTACGAACCACTCCAACTCAATGAAGATCTGAGCTACGAAGAAAAACCAGTAAATATTTTAGCTAGAGAAGTAAAAACCTTACGCAACAGGAGCATTGCGTTCGTTAAGGTACTGTGGCGAAATCACCACAGCGAGGAAGCCACGTGGGAGCGTGAGGACGAAATGAGAGAAAAATACCCTGAGTTAGTACAAGAGTTCGAGACTTTCGAGGACGAAAGTTCTTCTTAGGGTAGATAATGTAACGATCTTGGAAAACGAAAAAAAAAAAAAAAAACTCAGTCGCCGGAAAACTCACGACTTTTCCGGCGACTGCCGTGTTTCGCGGAACCCACGCGAAACGACAGCCACACCTCACCCTGCCTTCAGCCACGACTCCCAAAACCTATCAGGATGCCTGCAAAGAGAGAAAAGAAAGAAAAAAAACGAAAGGGAGAGAGATTTTGGCCAAACATCGGCGAGTTATCCAATTTCTCCGACGAGTCCCAAACCACCCGAAAATCGACACCAAACGATCAGTTACCACCACGAGAAGGATCCCTAACGAAAGCACAATAACTAAAGGTACGTTTTGTGCCTTTCCGTAAGCGCCGTCGTCGGTAACCGAGGTCGAAAAATGTGGGTTTCCTAAACGTTCGTAGATCTGTGGTGTTAGGAACTCTTAGGCTGCAAAACTTCGAGAAAAGAAAGAAGGACGGCAAAAAAAAGAGGAAAAGAAAGAAAGAGGACTGAAATCGACAACGGAACCGCCGCGGGAAGGAAAGAGGAAACGCGCCAGAAAATCGGCCAAAGTCGGGTAAGGAAGACGAGATCCACGGATCCGGGTCAACCCAAACCCAAGACACGAGTGTGCCAGCCCGTCCCATTCCCTCGGCCTCTGCCTTCGGCCCAGCCCAACTACGGCAGCCCAAACACTCAAACCAGCCTAGAAGCTACGGTTCAGTTGAACCAACCAGAGACCAGACCCACGGTCCAATTGAACCGGCCTGCAACCCAAACACCTTCGGCCCAGCCCAGTAAGCCGAGGCCCAACAACTAGTCTTGGCCCAGTAGCCTTCTGCAGCCCACGACCCAAACCGCGACCCAAATCGAATCGCGACCCGCGCTTCGACCTGACGCTACTGCACGACGTGGCTTACTCTGCTGCTGGCACGTGTCACACAGCGGTGCAGGCGTCCCTTGGCTCGGCTCGGCGCAAATGGCTCGGGCTTCCTCCAGCGGCTGTTCGGCTCGGCTCACCTGTTTTCAGCCCGGTTTCTACCGTTTCGACCCTGTCGGACCTATTTTTGGCCCCGATTAAGGTATCCGAGGCCGTTTTAGAGCCGTATTTCACATTTATTGAATTATTAGTAAATTAATTGTGAAATACTAACAGAAGATGGCGAACGGTGTGATAGAAAACAAACCCCGGCAATGTAGGAAGCATCTCTCACGGAACAGGAGCATACGTTTAACTATTTAGGGAGTACTTCGGCCAAGGCCAACCAAGTAAGTGGCCTTACTATAGGATAGGCTAAAGATGGCTTGATTTATGATGATGTGTGAGTTTGATGTTATATTGTGATGTATGATAAATGTACGTTACTTATGTTTCGATGCATGACGTACACATTTTATCTGATGCACTTAATGGCTTCTATGATGAGTATGATGTATGCATGTCGATGTTTTCCATGTTGAACATGCCTTATGATGTTGTTTGTCATATTGCATCATGTCGTTAGATCGACCTAGGACACAACCCTAAGAATATGAAACTGATATTAACGTAAATATCTACGAGCATGTGTTACCTAGTGTAACCAAGAGATGAGACTAGAGGGTTGTGTCAGAAGAGATATATAGTTGAACTTAGAGGGACCTCATGCATATTGTATGTTCATAAGCATAGGGCTACTTCTCCTAGAGATGACGAGTGCGGATGCGCATCGTATGATGAGCGCGAAAGCGCTCAGGTGCGAAAGCACACAGTTGAGGGTGTTCATGAGGTGCATGACACTATGGGGTTCCGCTGACCTCCGGATGTCGCTACAGATTAGCTTGACCAGAGGGTCCAGCGGGTGTGCGAGCACCTTGGGGATTCACACTCGCACGTGTGAGTCGTGTGTAGGGAAGTACTACACATCCAATTTGTCCAAGACTGGAGGCCACCCTTAAGATGATTAGAGATAGGTCCCTAACTCATGATTGCATGTGTTTGCATTAGCATGGCTCCTATAGTGGGGTCACTTAGTATTTCTTCGAAATACTCAGGCCGTGTGCCATATTGTTTTTCAGGTAAAGGCAAGGTGCCCATGTACGGTTGACGGCGGCATCGAGATTTGAGGCTGTGGCGCGTGCATAGGATAGTTACATATTTAAAATTTCTAATCTCGGTTAGGATAGGGTGTTTGCATTTCGTTGTTTTAATTATTTAATTTGTAGTTGTTTTATTTTATTTTGAACTCCAGCATGATGTTTGAAACACGTAAGTCGCGCAGTGTTTGCTAATGTTTTAACGTATTCCAAGGTTTTAAATATTTTCGCTAATAAAGATGAGCATTTTTAGAGTTATATTCTGCATTAGAGATGAGCATGAGACGTTAGTGACGACTCTAGATATGTAAAAATATAGGGTCGTTACAGTGTAATAGAAAAAGGCCTTTTCAAAATTCTTAGTCTCCTTGTCTCTCCCCTCTCGACATCTCCTTCACAGCTTCGTGAGTGTTATTTTAACAAGTTCGTTTCAGAGCGTCCGTGTATTTCTACAAATTAATATTAGAGCAGACTGTTATTTTCAACAAATTGGTATCAGAGCGAGTTTTATTTTCAACAAATGGGTATCAAAGCCGATGGCGAACATGATGGGACAAATGCTGCTACCACGATTAATGAAGACGAACTACAAAAATTGGAGCATCCAAATGAAAGCTCTTCTCGGTTCTAAAGACGCATGAGAGGTGGTCGAAAAAGGTTTCGAAGAACCAAAAGATATAACGGGTTATACGGTAGTTCAAAACAAGGCGCTAAAAGAATTGCGATCAAAGGATAAGGCAGCATTATACATGATGTTCAGGGCTGTTGACGAGTCAGGCTTTGAGAAGATTGCAAGGGCAACTACTTCAAAAGAAGCGTGGGACACTTTAGAAAAAGTATTTAAAGCTACCGACTGAGTCAAGCAAGTGCGTCTCCAAACTCTGCGTGGCGAGTTGGAGAGCATGAAGATGACTGAGTCAGAAAATGTATCTGACTACATTATGCGCGTACAGACCGTGGCAAATCAACTAAATCGAAACAGAGAAATGTTACTCGAGACGTGGGTTGTGGAAAAAATCTTGACGTCGTTAACTGACAACTTCGAGAATGTTGTATGTGCGATAAAAGAGTCAAATGACCTAGTGACGTTCAGGTCGATGAGCTTGCCGGTTCTCTCGAGGCACACGAGCAACGTAAGCAGAAGGAGGAGGAGACACTCGATCAAGCACTTTAAACCAAAGCATCAATAAATGATGAAAATGTACTCTACTCTCAAAATATTCAAGGTAGAGGTCGTAGAAGTCGCGGGAATGGTCGAGGTAGTCAAGACAGTAGAAATGAAGAAAATTATAAGGAGAAGAGACAGTCGAGCCAAGCAAATTGACGTGGAAGAGGACGCAATCAAGGATGCGGTCAAGGATATAATTCCAACATCCAGTGTTACAAATGTCAAAAATATGGCCACTATGCAAATAATTGTAACTCCGACAGATGTTACAATTATGGCATAATGTGTAACGACCCTAAATTTTCACATATCTAGAGTCGCCACTAATGTCTCATGCTCATCTCTAATACAGAATATAACTCTAAAAATGCTCATCTTTATTAGCGGAAAAATTCAAAACTTCAGAATACGTTAAAACACTAGAAAATACTACCGGACTTACGTGTTTCAAACATCATGCTGGAGTTCAAAATAAGATAAAACAATTACAAATTAAATAATTTAAATAAATGAAATGCAAACACCCTATCCTAACCAAGACTAGGAATTTTAAATATGCAATTATCCTATGCACGCGCCACAGTCTCTGATCACGATGTCGCCGTCAACCGTACATGGGCGCCTTGCCTTTACCTTAAAAACAATGTGGCACACAACCTGAGTAACCCCACTATAGGGGCCACGCTAATGTAAACACATGCAATCATGAATTAGGGACCTATCTCTAATCATCTTAAGGGTGGGCTCCAGTCTCGGACAAATTGGATGTGTAGTACTTCCCTACACACGACTTACACGTGCGAGTGTGAATCTCCAGGGGGCTCGCACACCCCCTGGACCCTCTGGTCAAGCTAATCTGTAGCGACGTCCGGAGGTCAGCGGAACCCCATAGTGTCATGCACCTCATGAAGACCCTCATCTGTGTGTATTCGCACCTGTGCGCATTCACGCTCATCATACGGTGTGCGTCCGCACTCATCATCTCTAGGGGAAGTAGCCCTATGCTTATGAACATACAATATGCATGAGGTCCCTCTAAGTGCAATTATACATCTCTTCTGACACAACCCTCTAATCTCATCTCTTGGTTACACTATGTAACATGTGCTCGTGGATATTTACATTAATATCATTTTCATACTCTTAGGGTTGTGTCCTATGTCGATCTAACGACATGATGCAATATGGCAAACAACATCATAAGACATGTTCAACATGGAAAACATCATCATGTTAATAACATTGTCATGCATACATCATACTCATCATAGAAGCCATTAAGTGCATCAAATATAACATGTACGTCATGCATCGAAACATTAATAACGTACATTTAACATACATCACAACACAACATCATACTCATACATCATCATAAATCAAACAATCTTTAGTCTATCCTATAGTAAGGTCACTCACTTAGTTGGCCTTGGCCGAAGTACTCCATAATTAGCTAAACGTAAGCTCTCGTTCCGTGAGAGCTGCTTCCTATGTTGCTGGAGTTTGTTTTCTATCACACCGTTCGCCACCTTCCGTTAGTATTTCCCAATTAATTTACCAATAATTCAATAAATGTGAAATATGACTCTAAAACGGCCTCAGATACCTTAATCGGGGCCGAAAATAGGTCCGAAAAGGTCAAAACAGTAGAAACCGGGCCGAAAACAGGGGAGCCAAGTCGAACAGCCGCTGGGAGTCACCGAGCCATTTGCGCTGAGCCGAGCCGAGGGACCACCTACGTCGTTGTGTGCCACGTGGCAGAAGCAGAGCATGTCACGTCATGCGGTGAGCGTCGGGTCAAGGCGCGGGTCGCACTCCGGTTCGGGTCGACTACTGTAGAAGGCTACTGGGCCGGGCTAGTTGTTCGGCCTTGATTTACTGGATTGGGCTGCAAGTGTTTGGGTTGCAGGCTGGTTCGATTGGACCGTGGGTCTGGTCTCGGGTCGGTTTAGCTGAACCGTGGCTTCTGGGCTGGATTGAGGTTTGGGCTGCTGTAGTTAGGCTGGGCCGAAGGCAGAGGCCGAGGGGAAAGAAGTTGGGCTGGCTCTCTCGGGTTTTGGGTTTGGGTTGACCTGAATCCGTGGATCTCGTCTTCCTTACCCGACTTCGGCCGATTTTTCGGCGCATTTTCTCTTTCCTTCCCGCGGCGTTTCCGTTGCTGATTTCAGTCCACTTTCTTTATTTTCCTCTCTGTTTGTCGTCCTTCTTTCCTTCCTTGAAGTTTAGTGGCCTAAAAGTCTCTAAAACCACAGATCTAAGAACGTTTAGGAAAATTCAATTTTTTGACCTCGGTTACCGACGACGGTGCTTACAAAAAGGCACAAAACGTACCTTGAGTTATTGTGCTTTCGTTAGAGATCCTACTCGTGGTGGTAACTAAGTGTTTGACGTTGGTTTTTGGGTGGTTTGTGACTCGTCGGAGAAATTGAAAACTCGCCGACGTTATCCAAAATCTCTCTCTCTCTCTCGTATTTTCTTTCTTTTCTCTGTTTGCAGGTATTCTGATCGATTCTGGGAGTCATGGGTTGAAGGCTGAGCGAGGTGTGGCTGTCGTTTCGCATGGGGTCCGCGAAACTCGGCGGTCGCATGAAAACTCACGAGTTTTTTGGCGATTGAGTTTTTTTTTTCTTCTTTTTCTTTTTCCCGGGTCGTTACAGAATGGGTCATTATGCAAGAGATTGTCGAGCCGAGAAAAAGATGGAAGAAACAATCAACCTAGCCTTGGATGACGCAACAAACGGAGGTATTCTCTTGATGGCTCAAAATGAGGAGCTGAACACAAAAGGACACGACGGCGCGAAAGACGATGGCGATAGTCATGAGGCGATGAAAATTGTTGGAAATGAGGTAATACGTAGTGGATTTGGCGAAATAATTGTAGTGGGGACGAGAAAATCGAAGAAGGATGAACAACCAGATAATAGAGAGCCCGAGCTCGAAGAGAGAGAGCTCCAATGGCTGGAAAGGCAATTTGAGGAAGAAAGAAGAAAGAGGATAAGAATGGAAGAGAAAATGGAAGAAGAAAAGAAAGAGTTAGAAATGAAGGTTGAAAAGTTAGAGAAGGAAATTGATGATCTGAGTGAAAGTTCCTCCTATCTCAAACTGGAGAAGGAAAAGAATGGGAAGGTAATCTCTAAACTTATGAAGAAAGTTGAAGAAGGTGTGGAGAAAGATAATGACTTGTTAATGGAGATTGATGCTTTAGTGGACGAGCTAGTGAGGGAGGAGAAAGATATAGAGATGTTGACTTAACAGAGAGACTCAGTCATGATAAAGTCGAAATGGAGGAAGCAAAAATGGAAGTTGAAAATGTCGTTGTGGACTTGCGAAGGGAATTGAGTAAACTGAACGAAGCTATGATGTCTGAGTCGAGCGTGGCTGAGAACGGGAGAAATGAAGAGTTGGTGTTTCAAATGGGCTGTTCTCGAGAAGCCTCAAATGAAGTCTCATCAGAGAAGAACAAGCTCAGTTTGCCGCTCGAGGACAAGTAGAGGAAATTGAAGAAACCACGACTGAGCTCGAGAAAACGAAAATGACTCAAGTGGAATCATTGAATAGAACATTTAAGTTTATGGGGGAGTTTTGTTGGGAATAAACTTAAATGAAAAAAAAATAGTTTTTAATTTTGTTAATTTTAGTAAGTTTTTTAAATTGAGTCGTAAAACGAAAAGGGTAAAAAAAAAATGAAAGACCAATAATCATTTTAGGAAAGAGTGGGTTTATGGGATATACATTTTTAGTCTTTACAAACCTATCAATTAATTTGTTTTCCATTGTAAAAATAGCAAGAGAGCAATTGTCTCATTTTACAGTGTAATAGAAAAAAGGGCTTTCCAAAATTCTGTGTCCTTGTTTCTCCCCTCTCGACATCTCCTTCACAGTTTCGTGAGTGTTATTTTTACAAGTTCGTTTCAGAACGAGCGTTTATTTCTACAAATTAATATCAGAGCGGACTGCTATTTTCAACAAATTGGTATCAGAGCGAGTTTTATTTTCAACATAGCCAACATAGCCTCTCTCATTTTCTTCCAATCAACCCTTCATCCTTCACAGAATCCCTAATCGTAGGATCCTCATCAGCGTTCTCTTCAGAAATATATGGAATCTTGATAAGCCCATCGACCTTCTGCAGAGATTTACCTTTGGAATCTGGATGCCGCACTGCCTCTTCGCCAACCAAGTCGCCGCCGCCCTTCTAGCTAAAAATTGGCTCCTTCGCCCACTGTGGCGACTCTTCTGGCTTCAACATTATCTTTGTCCCTTGCTCTAGGTTTCCCCTTCTACTTCTTGGGTTGACATATTCTCACCGGAGCCAAGGCAGCATCGTTGCTGAGCAACGATCCCTCTTCATGAGTTAGACATATTCTCACCGAACCAAGGCAGCATCGTCGCTTAGCGATGATCCCTCTACAATTTTTTATGGCCAAGAAAGTGTTTCTCTCCTCCGAACCAGATTGTTAACATCTTCACGAAAAGTGTTTCTCAACCTTTCTTTGATTTTTTCAGATCCAAATTTCACGTTCGTTCAAATCTAACGCTCAGCTTGCAGTGGTGTGTTAAAGACATTTAGTAATAAATTATAATTTACTATATATATATCATATTTGATATTTTATTATAAGGAAAATATCTTCTTACCATAGGTATATTTTCATTTAGTGTTATTTCTATTTATTACTCTTTTCATATCTTTATAATTTATTTATTATAAATAGATAACTTTCACCCCATTTAAGTGGGGGTGGATTAAACAAACATTCTCCATTTTAATCCTCCAAACTCATTCATTTTGGGAAACAAAATAAAAATTTAAAAACTGAATTTCCAACTAAAGTATTTTCATCCTATTCCCTTAACTATACAAAGTTATTCCGTTAACTATAGAGAAATAACTGTGTCCAAAGTCTCAAAATTAAAAAGATTCATTATCATTTAATATAGTTAGAAAGGTATATGTATTTCTATCGGATTCACTTTTTGATTTCTTCATGAAAGCTGATAGTTAAATTTGAGGACTTTAATCTATAGAAATCATATGGATCTAGAGAAAATTGAGAGCAAAAATTTAAAACACTTCTTGATCTTCCTCATTTTTTTGATGGTTTTGGATGATTCAAGTATGCAAGTAAAATGTCTTTAACCTTCTGATCAAATTTCGTGAAGGGACGGACGGACGATTATTCTCCCTCCCCAACTTCCTTTCTCCATCAATATTGTTATCATTATTTTGCTTCATTAATTAAAAATTGCGCCAATAATTCAAGTTTAGAGTAAGTCCAATATATATATATTTTTTCTTTCGCTTCAAAACCCTTTTTTTTCGTTCACCAGAACCAACTCCCACGTTGTTATTAAAAATCGGTCGGTTTCAATGTGAGCAATCAAAAGACATGAGGAATCATAGAAACCAAAAAACGCAATTCAACTTGTACTATTTGGATTCCGTTATTAGTTTTTTTTTTTTAATTTGTTTGGTTCACATGAGTAAAAACTATACCAGTTTGATTGATTTATGATTCCTCTAAAATTAGTTTGAATTGAATTAAACCCGTTTAACTTTATTGTTAATAAAAAAAAAAAGCTTACAAAACAATTAAACATATGTATATTTATTATAATTTTATATAAATCAATAATCTTTTTTTAGTTATTGATTCTTCAACATGAGTTAAATATAAAATTTTAAGTTCTTTGGAAGGTAATCTTTAAAAATTTACATTAAAATTGAGCGGCAAATTTTTGAAAATACATAAATAGAGGTTTGTCTCTCAACATTTCACTTTTACTAAAATAAAATCTTTTTTTTTGAATAAATGATTAGAATAATTAAGATGTTTTAGTCGAAAAAACTTGCAACCTAAAAAATTGATCGGATTTAAAAATCCTGTTAACACGATTCAACTCAACACATAAATATTTTTTAAACCAATCGAATGGAACATAGACAATTCACTCCTTCGACATGAAACAACTCGCCCTTTTTACATATGCATGTTACCCCATCTTTTTACACTTACCATTCCTTTACCAAATTAAATTAAACGGTTGTCATTTTAAATTAAATATATAATTTTTGTATAGAATGAAATTTATATATGGTAGGTGAGTTTGGTTCATTATTTTTAAATCCAAACCAAGTTAAAAATCCAACTATATTGACTTACAGTTATCGAGCCAAGACTATTCAACTTTTATCTAATTATATAGTATACTTTACACTTAGAACTTTTTTTAATCATATTATTAAATTTCAATCTATATATATTAGGCTTCAATGTTAGAAGTTCATATCGTATTAAAATAGGTTCTCTTACCACAAGTGTTTTTGTAATTGCGCTTCTCTTCCATTGCAGCTTTAATGTTTTCGAAGCCGCTGAACATCATGGAAGGCCTGCTCCAGCACCAACTCCCAACGATAGCCACCACCAAATAGCTTCCCCAAGCACCGATCACCATCATCCCAACAATAGCCACCACCAAATAGCATCCCCAAGCACCGATCACCATCACCAGAACCTACCAAGCAAGTCCAGCTTAAATGTCATTGAAGCTAACAAAAATCAAGACAGTTAATATTTGGAACTTATTCTAGTTTGAATGTATAACTTAAATGTATAACTTAAAGTAAAAAAAAAAATTTAATGTCAAAATTTAGTGCTAGTTTGAATTAATCAAGATATTCGTAATTAGTTAATATTTGAAGAATATATTAGTTATAGAATAGATCTTGTATATGAGTAATCAGTTAATATTTTTCTAGTTATGATTTGATTTGTACTATATTTTATTTTATTTTCAAGATTGAGTTAGTTTATATTTTCGTTTTTTTGTAGGTATTAGTTGGTAGCTTGTATTCTATTTAAACGTTGTGAATATCAATGAAGATTGAACCTTCGATCTCAATTCTATTTCTTATTCTTGACTCTATATTGTTTATTTGAGAAATAATATTTTCAGATCTATTTACACTTTTGAGTGGTAGATATTGTGTCCGTTAGTATTAGAGCCAAGTTGGTAACCAAGGGTTTGATATTATTACTCAACGAGATGAATGGTGGGAGTGCTTGGGTATATCTATGGAAAAGCTTGTTGGCAATAATTATAATTATTGGAAGTTATATATGGAAGCTTATCTATATGGTCAATATTTGTGGAATTTATCGGAAGGTGATGACATAGAAATCCCAGCAGATACTCCATAGAATGCTGAATTAAGCCGACAATGGAATATCAAATGTGGAAAAACTTTATTTACCTTGCGAACTTTGATTAGCAAGAAATATATTGATCATGTTCGTGATTTAAAGTCACCAAAGCAAGTGTGGGAAACACTTCAAAAGTTGTTCACTAAGAAAATACCGCTCGATTGCAATTTCTGGAGAATGAACTAGCTGTGGTAACTCAAGGTAATTTTTCTATTGAAGAATATTTCTTAAAAGTGAAAAATCTGTGTTCTGAAATTTCAGAATTAGATGCAGCCTACAGTTATTGAATTGGAGAATCTTCTTTCCAATCGGGAAGTCTTGATGAAGCAAATGACTAACAGCAACGAATTTTCCCCAAAGTTAGAAGATGTGTTGTATGTCAAAGATCAAAGGAGACAACATTTTCATTCAAAGCCTTCATTAAGCAATGGAAATCAATTCATAAGTGAGAAGTCGTTAAAGAAGCCATTTAAATTTTGTTACAAGTGTGGAAAACCTGATCATTTTAAACGAGATTGTTGGGTGAAAGTGGGGTGTAATCGTTGTAGAAAGCCAGGCCATATTAAGTCAAATTGTCGAGTTAAAATGCAGGAATCAGAAGCAAATGCGATATTACATCATGCAACTCCACCCCGTTCGTCATTTTCAAGGCTTCCTTTAAGGCCTTCTTAGCGTCCTCAGCTTCCCCAGCACCCAGCAAGGACACAGCTTTGTTGAGCTGCGCCCGCCAATAGTTAGGCCACACAGCTCAAACCCTCGTGTACATTTCTGAAGTTCTCTGGAACCTACCCAAGTCCATGTAAAGTCCACCCAAAATATACAAAGCATCTACATGGCCAGGCTTCAAGTCGATTGTCTTCTGAAACACCCCAATTGCTCGCTCATCTTCCCCCCATTCCATGCAAAGCGGAGGCCAAATCACAGTGAGCATTAGCATAATCTTGTTTCATGAACATTGCCTCTTCCAAGGCCTTAACATCAGGATCCAAATTACTAACATGACCCTCCAATGGTTGAATCTGAGCTTTTGATTTCTCCCATTCTAATGATAAAGAGTAATAATCCATCTCAACTTGTGCCGACACAACAATAATCTATCTCAAAATGTTAGATTTATCGTAAACCTACTTATGTGTTTAGCGATCATTTTACGTGCCATTATATGACTTACATTGCATGTTGGAGTCCCAAATTAATTGTTTAAGGGGAAGATTATTGGTATATAATGTTAGTTTAAAGAGTTTGCGGTTTATTTATAGCATACTCAATAATAATATATATGAAAGTTATATATCATAAAATAGATATATAGTAAATGTTCATATATAGGAGACAACGGTATACAATAAAACACTATATATGATAGGCAGTCGAGCTTTTGAAGATATGATGTTTTGAGTTATGGTTCTTTAGTATGTTCTTGTGATATTATTGCTAATTAGCCTTTCAATGTCACTTATTTTTATTTATTTTCGTGTTTTTTTTTATTAAAGGACAAAAACAAATTTGATTTAAGTTAGTACAAAATTTTAGATAGATTTAAGAAAAAACATAAAACTTTCTAACTTACATTAACAGCATAAAACAAATACATGCATTTTTTAATATATAAATATGTAAATACACGTATATGAAGACCCATGTAAAGACAATCAATAAAATATTAGATTTGTACGGACTAATGTGATCCGATTTTTTAGGCTTCAAATCTTAGAAAATAATAAATGAGACAAAAATAAACTTTGTCAGTCAAATCTAGAGTCAAACAACACAATTAAAACAAATAAAAATAATTAATATAACTGGTGTTGTTCAAGTTTACCATATACTTTTCTCTAGGCTCTAAGAAGTTTGAGTCTAGTTTTATAGCTATTTTGAATTTTGAAAGGCTTCGAAGTTCTAGGCGGTTCTCATGATCATCACAATTCACTCTAGGTCTAGAGGTGGTTTACCAATTTTGGGCACCACGGATCTACTTACTCTCGGAGAACTAGCTTACTTTCTTTTGACTTTTCAACTTGCATACCCACAACAATGAATGACTTGTATCCTAGATTGAGGAGGTACGTCATAAAATTTGTTAGGACATTATGGCATCAGGCTTGTCTTAACATCATCTGTGGAAGGTTAACTTGCAAACCCTTCCAAAGAGTCTTAGAGTCACTCTAATATGGGGTGCAATCTCGTGTGCTTGCCAGCTACTAGGTTACCTGCATGATTCCACGCTCCCTTTTAGGATAGGATTACAGTACAAAGGTCCTATTCGGAAGACTCCTTGTCATTTCCACTAAATAAAGGCACTTGGTTGCCTCGGCACGCTATAATATATGCCCTACACTTGGCTCGATGGTATTCCTTCTGTGCTCCTACTGTTTGGCAGGGTGATGCTCGTAAAGATGGATATATATATTTTTTCTTTTAGTATTAAAACTATTTAAAACATACATATGTACTAATAATATATTAAAATAGTGGTCATAGAGATCACTTTCATACACAAAATTTTGTAAGTTAAAGACGGAGTTTAGTCTATGGCTCCTAGTTACCTAGAAAAAATGATAAACAAGGAGTGAGTAAAAATTCAGTAAGTAGCCTACTTGTCGGCTCTTAATCGTGATATTAAGCTAGGATATCATTTCTTGTTATGTTTTCAAAAACTTAGTACTTAAGGGTCATCATGTCATGTATTAAATACTGATCCTGAAAACCTTCCCCTAAAGTAACCTTTAATTCTCTCCCCATGAGCACATAAGTGGTGTCGCCATAATCGTGTCATCCTACTTGTAAATCGTCGTTCAGGCCATCTCGTTTAGATGAAGGAATAGATAGGCGCATCATAACATCCTGCTCATGATGCATATTGCAGGGCATCCCACCTAAAGAGGAATAGGGGTCTCGTAGTACACCTCAGAATGAAAGAAAATGGTTACTTATGGGCATGGATCCTAGCAACTTATTTAGTATGTTACTCATGTAGTCCTAGGTACTTTCTTGGATTATTGATGAACGTAGGTTTATACATAACATCATGGCTTAGGCTTTGGAACTTGAAGGTTTTTCTTTAGATAAATGCTAAAGAGTTGTCTAACGTGGCATAATGAGTATAGAATCCTACTAGTGATTCGGTACCATCGTTATAGGATCATATGAGGAGTTTCATTTTACATGGTATCTCATTAGTCCTATAGTGGGGTGAAATCGTAGAAGGAGTATTATGGTCATTTTACCCCATGTCTTGGTTTAACTACTTTAGTATTCTAATGACTTTCAATCTTCACACCATCATCTAAATTCATAGAATAAGGTCCAATACAAAATTTCATAGCGCTTGGAGGTCATCTAGATCATGAACGGAAGGTAAATTATCTTAGGGGCATCATGGTCATTTTACACCGTTACTTGGTTTAGTTATTTATCCTTATCCAATGCCCCCCATATTTCATATATAATCTTAACATGTTGTAATATGCTCAGTATTAAAAATTCATAGGCATCGGAGATCATTTTGTTGGTTATTTTAACATTACATAAACGGCAAGTAATTTGATCGGTTTGGAGCCTTAACTCTCGGTTCTCTGTGTTTTCTTTCATATTTCCTTAATTCTTACATGATTCATACAGAAATCAATGTGATTCCTACAAGTATTTCTCAAGAAAAGTTCGAGATGGCTACTTACCTCTTGTCTGTTGTTCGGGGAATCGGTTCTCGAGCTTTCAATACTCGATTTCCTCCAAATTTTGTTGTGTAGCTTCCATAGTGAGTCTAGTTTCTAGAACCATTGAGAATTTTGTGATAATCTGCCAAGAAAAGGTTCAATTTGATGAAAAAACAAGGAGAGACAATATTGAATTGGCCACATTATCGTCTTCTTTCTCTCGTAGGGGTAGAAGACACTGGATAGCAGTGCCCTCTGTCTGAAGACGGAGTCCGCCAACCCATTCTAGGGCGTTTCTGATAAGGCAACCCTAATCCTCAACCCAACGATCCAAGCTTTAGTTGAAACAAGAACCCTTGAATCAAAGTAATTAACACCTCCTTATACGAAATTTGTATCAACCAAGAGATAATGCTACAATTAAATTACCTCTTACGATCGAAGATTTAGAGGCAAGATTTGGAAACCTTGTTTTAAATTGAGTTACTCCACAATCGAACTTGATCAAGGCTTGATTGAATGGCTCAGATGCAATTCTACCCAAAGAATTGCTTGAAACTTAGAAATGGCAAAATTGATGCTCGGATTTCTAAGAAAAGCGTCTCAATTTGAGATCTGAATTAGATTCATTCACCAATCTGATTTTTACATAACATATTGTGGGTATTTATAGTCTCCCGACAAAAGACATTTGTGGCCGGAATTTATTTTCGATCCTCTTTAATCTCCTCAAAAGACAACCATTTGACGTTTACATAATTTATCAAATGAAAAATAATTCTTTCCATCCAATGTTGATGTGCTTGAGTCGCTAAGGAGACAGAATTTTGCCCGCATGGGTTCGAAACCTATTGTTGACATTTTAGAATCTTCTTGACATTTTTCTAATCTTCTTGGCAATAGGTCCATTTGGAACACCGTGATTCTTATCATCTTCCCCCTCTTCAAAAGGATTCGTCCTCGAATCAGAAAGACGAATCAAAAAATCATCACCTTCTTTCCTTTACCTCCTTTTGCAATATTTTGATCAAATTTGCCTGCTTCACTCACAAAAATATTAGAAGAAATGGAAAGCAAATCAAGTGTATTAAATCCATAAACTACTTTAAAGAATAAATCAGCAGCATGCTTTGCATCATCCATTTTGTTGCATACAATAAAATGAGTCATTTTAATAAATTTATCTACCACAACAAAAATACAATTTTACCTTTTTTAGTGTGGGGTAAACCAAGAACAAATTTCATAGATATATTAGTCAAAGGTTTGTTAGGTACATTCAAAGGAGTATACAATCCGTTTGGTTGTGATCTAGATTTAGCTTTTTAGCGTTTAAAACATTTGCCACAAAACTTATGGACATCGTGCTTCATCTTCGGCCAAAAGAAGTGTTTATGCAACATCTTATAAACTTTATTAATCCTAAGATATCCCATTAAAGTTTCAACATGTTTTCAAATCTCTTATAGAATATTTAGGAATACAAAGCATACTTTTCTTAATTAAAAATTCATTCAACACATAATAATCATCAACAACTTTTTTTGAAAGACAAGATGCATAAATAGTTCTAAAGTCTTGGTCATCTCTACATAATTCTTTAATATGCTCAAATCCAAGAATTTTTGCACTAAGAGAAGTAAAGAGATCGTACCTTCTAGATAATTCATGAGCTACCACATTATCATTACCTTGCTTATATTTGATGACATACGAAAATATTTCAATAAATTTCACCCACTTTACATGTCTATGGTTCAGTTTTCTTTGACCTTTCAGATACTTCAAGTTTTCATAATCAAAGTGGATCACAAATTCTTTAGGCCATAAGTATTGTTGCCACACCTGTAATATATGAACTAAACCAAACAATTCTTTACCATAGGTAGGATATTTCAATGTTGCCCCATTTAGTTTTTCACTAAAATACATTAACAACTTTCCATCTTGAATTAAAACAACACTTATGCCCAAACCACATACATCGTATCCAATTTCAAATATTTTATCAAAGCTAGGCAAAACAAATAATAGTGTATTGCTTAATTTCTTCCCAAGCAAATTGAATGCATTCTCTTGCATTTTCTCCCATTTAAAAACAACATTATTTTTCACTAAGTCATTCAATGGTGCAACTATGGTACTAAAATCCTTTATAAATCTCTCATAGAAGTTAGCTAACCCATAAAAACTTCGTACTTTATTTGCACCTTTTGGTGTAGGCAAATTCCTAATGACTTCAACTTTCTCTCCATCTACTTCTACTTCTACTATGTTTTTACCACCTATAAAGCCAAGAAAGTGAACTTTTTTCCTGCAAAAACTACCGTTATTAAAATTATATTTCTCTTTTCTATGTGTAATCAAAACTAACTTAACATGCTCCAAATGGTCCAGCAAAATCTTCAAATAAATTATAATATCATCAATATAAACAACCTGATTTCCCATATATTTTCTCAAAACATTATATATTAAGCGCATAAATGTATTAGGAGCATTAGTCAACCGAAAAGGCATAACAAGCCATTCATACAATCCAAATTTAATTTTCAAAGTTGTTTTCCATTCATCTCCTACATGCATTCTAATTTTATGATATCCAGATTCCAAAATAATCTTTATAAATAGACATGAAGCAATAAATCAAGCATATCGTCTAGCCTAGGAATAGGATGTTGATACTTTACAGTGATTTTGTTGATAACTCTATTATCCATGCACATGCGCCAAGTTTCATCTTTCTTTGGCACCAATAAGTCTTGTATAGAACATGGGCCGAAACTTTCTCGTATATAGCCCTTCTCCATGAGATCCTCCACTTGCCTTCGAATTTCTTTAGTCTCAGTTGGATTGACGGTATAAGCTGGCTTATTAGGAATGACAGAACCCGAAATGAAGTCTACTTGATGTTCAGTACCTCTGATGAGAGGTAGTTCTTTAGGTACTTCATCTTGAAACATGTCTTCAAATTCTTGTAAAAGAGATTGAAACATACTAGGCAAAGATAAATTGTTATCGTTAGAGACCAAATATTCTTCCTTGTACATAAGTACAAAGATTGATTTTTGTGAAAATCTTCTCACCTCTCCAACTCTAGCCAAACAACTCTCTTTCTTACTTTTTCAATTTCATCTCTTTCTTCCTTCTTCTTTTCACTATTTTTTTCTCTTTGATTTTTCTCTAATTTTTCACTCAATTGTTTTTCTTTCAACTCTTTTTCCTCAAACTCTTTCTTTTTTTCCTCCAACTTTAATTGATCAGCAAATACATTTGCAGAACTCAAAGGTACAAGAGTGATTTTTCTACCATCTTTTACAAAAGAATACTTATTCAAATAGCCATCATACATGACCCTCCTGTCAAATTGCATTGGCCAAGCAATATGTCTCCAGCATGAATTGGTAACACATCACAAAGAACTTCATCTTTATATTTTCTCAAAGTAAAAATATTAAAGCTTGGGAAACTACTTTCATTGTTCCACTATCATTGAGCCATTGGAGTTTGTAAGGTTTAGGATGATCTTGGGTTGAAATTTGCAACCTTTTGATCAACATGGTACTTACAACATTGGTGTAACTTTCACTATCAATGACAAGACTACAAGCAGTCTCCTCGACTAAACACTACTTGTGAAACAAGTTGTCTCTTTGATCATCAACATCATTCTCTGTAACTTGAGTTTTAAGAAGTCTTCTTGTAATAAGTGTCTAATGACACCCATCTTCCAGTTCCTCCTCATTCTTCTGGACTTCTTCAACTAGCTCATTGATCTCCCCTCCATTTTCCTCGTCTTGGTTCATGATTGTACAAACAGTAGTTATATATGCTTAGGACCTCACACACTCAACTCACTGATTTTACACTCAGGGACACTCGTGTTTATACACACAAAGGTAGGTTGTTTGAGAAAGTGACTAAATTATGATTAAGGTAGGCTAATATATGGATGAAGAAATTCTGATAGTAGCGAGTTAGTCAAGACGAAGACAAATTAATTATGAAATAACAACAAAATAAAACAAGAAGTTAACAAATAAATAAGGGATAAATATATTTTTGGATATATAATTGCACATGAAAAGAAAGGAATATCAAAGAGAATGGTCGTGAAAAATTTGAGAACGATCTAACTTTCCTTTTTATAGAATTCGGGAAAATTTAGAAGTTGTCTTCGAGTTTAAATGATGAAACAAAAATATGGAACACAACAATTCCAGATTTATATGCTTTAGGAAAAATGAGAATTGAAATTTATTTGATGTTCAAATAAACTTGCAACTGGTCTAATGATAAGGATTTATAAATACAATATTAAGAACAATATAATAAGGATTTTTTTTTTTTCAAGATCTAAATATGATCTTGCAATAAGAACAAAATGGAAAGATAATGAAGAAATGACAGCAAGAAAATCAATGAACATATTTGAAGAAACGGTAAACAATTGCAGAAATGAAAGATAAAATCAATTCTAGAGTCGGCCACAAAGATGCAACCTAGGCTCTAATACCAAATTGATAAGGCAACCCTAATCCTCAGGCAACGATCCAAGCTTTCGTTGAAGCAAGAACCCTTGAATCAAAGTAATTAACACCTCCTTATACGAAATTTGTATCAACCAAGAGATAAGGCTAGAATTAGATTACCTCTTACGATTGAAGATCTAGAACGATCGAAGATCTAGAACGATCGAAGATCTAGAAGCAAGATTTGAAAATCTTGTTTTAAATTGAGTCACTCCACAATCGAACTTGATCAAGGCTTGATTGAATGGCTCAGATGCAATTCTACTCCAAGAATTGCTTGAAACTTAGAAATGGCAAAATTGATGCTCAGATTTACAAGGGAAACGTCTCAATTTGAGATCTGAATTATATTCATTAACCAATCTGATTTTTACATAACATATTGTGGGTATTTATAGTCTCCTGACAAAAGACATTTGTGGCCGGGATTTATTCCCAATCCCCTTTAATCTCCTCAAAAGACAAAGTCAAATTGACCATTTGACTTTTACATAATTTATCAAATGAAAAATAATTCTTTCTATCCAATGTTGATGTGCTTGAGTTGCTAAGGAGATAGATTTCAAATCAATTAAGTCGAGGGATAACTGTTTTCGTCGCCGAAGCAATCCAGAAGGCGTTGTTATTGGGCAGGACGATCTAGGCTCTATTGGGCCACGTCTTCCTCACCAAAAATATCCCTTATACTTTACTGAAGCTAAAGGAATAAGGTTGAGGAAACGACTAGGCGTGGTTGAGGCTAATTTCGAGTTTCCTTTCTCGTTTTACAACTCAACCCAAAACGTAATTCTTCGTTCTATTGGCCAGCTCAACTTGAGGCGTATTACACCTCAGCTCCTTCATCAAACACACCCCATTTAGTCCTCTGAGGCTAAATGAGTCATCAAATTTAAGTATTAAGAGTCGTAAAAAGGATTCAAGTTTTACCCCCAAATCTTACCTGATATCAAATTTCCTTGATTACTCATGTTTATGAGGCTTCTTAGTAGGCTTCCTTCTTCAAAAATTAATCTTAGGTGTGAAGAAATAGATTGCAATAGGCCTCATCTGATGAATACGTCTGTAGCCTCGAATTGAATTCGAGCTCTCCTTTGAGCTTCCTTCAATGGCGGAGAGAATTGAGGGAATATGATAGGGACGTTTTCGAAGCTCCCTCCCTTCACCAAACTTGTGGATAATCTGGCTTAGAAGGTGTAGAAAAAAGTTTGAGGAGGAACGGTGGACGAGAGATCTCGAATTTGTGGTTAACCCGAGAACACGATACCCAAAATCTAAACGCTCGAAACTCTTGATTCAGGACTCGATTAGGCTCACTTCTTGTTCCTATTAGTTGCCCCTCATTCATAATTTATAGATGCATGATCCACCGTCATTGAATCGTCAAGAATTTTCATATTTCCATTCTTGAGGTTTTGGACCTTCAGCTGGAATTATCTACTCTAATCACAGCCTTGCAAACTTTAGTTTTGAATTCTAGCCGTTGGATGAGATTATCTTGAGTGTTCTAGATTGTGTTCAATTTTGGAGAAGGTTAGACCGTTGAATTTTAGATTCGATGGATTTTGTGCAGATGGTCACGGTGTGAACTCTCAGTCTTGCAACAATGGCATTTTCGTAATTATCCATATTTTAAAGACATTTTGGTAATTTGGCCATTTTATTATTTTAAATTATTTTCTTAAAATAACCATAAATTTTTCAAAAATTCTTTAAACTTCCTTTGACCATTGTTCACACCTTAAAATTCTTCCTTAATAAAATTTTAAAAATAAAAAATTTTGATAAAAAGTTGAAAAATTCCATTTTCTCATTCCCCCCATTTTCGTGTTCATTGCTTTCAAAACCTCCTATTGTCTTGTAAGAACTATACATTATCTCTTTTTTGAAGCGTTTGAGTTCTTGGGTGTTACACGGCTAGTGCTAAAGGCGTTAAGCTTTCTTATTCATCTTTGATGTGGAGGTTTATTAAGTTTTTATGGGCATCTAAGCCGTTTAAATCTCATCCCACATCTCCAAGATAGAGTAAGACTAGCTCCTCGAGATTAATCCCATATCTGGGAGAACTAAGGTCTAGACCTCTAACTCATGATCTTAAGGTGCTGAGTCTACTAGAAACGTACTAACCTATGTCACTCATGCATGTTCGTTAGGGAGATATTCCTTCGATCACCTAAAGTACGAAATTCAGATTCTAACCATAAGCTCAATAAGGAGATACCAATTAATCAATAACCTAGAGCACAAATCATAACATCTCATTCTCCTTTCTAGCGTAGTGGAAAGCATTAAAATATCATTGTAGGGACATTTTCATAATTTCTATAACATACGATGTATTTTCCATCAAAATTGTCCTTCTAAAGTCCTAATCATGTATATTCTAACAACCTAAGGTAAAATATGCTTGCATGCTTGAATGTCACCAATTCCTATAAATATTACTTGAAGAAAATCCAAAATCGATACTTACATGGGTGACACATGCCTTCACGAACTAGTTTTTTTTTTTCTGAAATTTCTTTAGTTGGTCATAATTCAAACGAAAACAAGGTCAGAATCGAAATCGTTTTAAAAATAAATGAACAAAGGTTAAAATAGGTAAAAAGGGCCAACCTCACGCGCCCTACAGGTACACAAACGAGTAATCCACGCACTTGAGGGAAGAGTACCTATATCCTAAGTTTGACACGTGGAACATGATAACTCTTCACTTCAACTCCACATTCTTGGGTTCAAATCTCGAATGAAGTTTTTTCAACAATTTTTGGTAAGAAACTTCTCCTTTTCTAGCATGTGTCTACTCTTCCGTAGGCCGAGTTCATCCGATGCGTTCATCGCCTTATGTCTGTCAAGCTCTTTATCACACCCAAATCGAATTCGAATTTCTTCGCCATTTTTTCCAAATTTCGTTTTCATCCTAACTTGTTACTTCGACCCCATATTCCTGTGTTCAAATCTCGTAAAGTTTTTCCAACAATTTTTTGTGTGCAACTTCTCCTTGTCTGACATGTGTCTACTCTACTCCTCAGCAGGCTAAGTTCATCCTTCTTTTGCTTGACACATGACCCTCTTCTTGCCTGATGCGATCGCCGCGTGACGTGTGTCAGCTTCTTCCTCGCACCCACATCGAATTCTAATTTCTTCGCTATTTTTTCCGAATTTCGTTTTCATCCTTTTTTTTTTATTTTTTTTTTAGCTTTTTTTATGTAACTTTATTTCACTCGGTTCCTTCTCCAAAGTTTGAGAGTCTTCTACCAACTTTTCAACGAAATTATTTTCATCCTATTCGGTTAACTATACAAAGAAATAAATGTGTCTGTCTTTCTATTCCATTCATTTTTTTTATTTCTTCATGAAAATGGTGTGAAATTACTTCCTAACATAGTTAAATTTGAGGACCTTAATCTATAGAAATCAAATGGATCTAGAGAAAATCGAGAGCAAAAACTTAAAACACTTCTTGATTTTCCTCATTTCTTGATAGAAGTATGCAACCAAAATGTCTTCAACCTTTTGATGAATTTTCGTGAAGGGGATGTGGCTGAAAAATGTCTAAGTGACCTGATTCGAACACACATGACGATTATTCTCCCTCCCCAACTTCCTTTCTCCATCAATATTGTTATCATTATTTTGCTTCAAATTAAATGTTGCAACAATAATTCAAATTTAGAGTAAGTCCAATAAATATATATTTTTTCTTTCGCTTCAAACCTTTTTTTTTTTTCGTTCACCAGAACTAACTCCCATGTTGTTATTAAAAACTTCAGGTCGGTTTCAATGTGAGCGATCAAAAGACATGAGGAATCATAGAAACCAAAAAAACGCAATTCAACTTGTACGATTTGAATTGCGTTATTAGTTTTTTTTTTTTTAATTTGTTTGGTTCACATAAGTAAAAACTATACTAGTTTGATTGGTTTATGATTCCTCTCAAATCTTAATTCAATTTTTGAAAATACATAAATAGATGTTTAGTTATTAACATTTCACTCTCACTAAAATAAATAAAAAATTGAATAAATGACTCTAGTAATCCACCCATTACTTTATAATTAGATACAGTTCATTGTTTAAGAACATAAGTTTTAGTTGAAAATACTTGCAACCCAAAAAGTTGGTCGGATTTAAAAATCCTGTTAACACGATCTAACTCAACACATGAATATTTTCTAAACCAATCGAATGGAACATAGATAATAAATTCCTTCTACATGAAACAACTCGCCCTTTCTATCTATGCATGTTACCCCATCTTTTTACACTTACCATTCCTATCTTTTTACTAAATTAAATTAAACAATTGACATTTTAAATTAAATATAGAATTCTTGTATAGAATTAAATTTATATATGGTATGTGAGTTTGGTTCATTATTTCTAAATCCAAATTAAGTTAAAAATCCAACTATATTGACTTACGGTATCGAGACAAGACTATTCAACTTTTACCTAATTATATAGTATACTTAAAACTTAGAACTTCTTTTAATCATATTACTAAATTTCAATCTATATATATATTAGGTTTCAACCTTAAAAGTTCATATCGTATTAAAATGGGTTCTCTTACAACAAGTGTTTTGGTGATTGCGCTTCTCTTCTATTGCAGCTTTAATGTTTTCGAAGCTGCTGAATATCATGGAAAGCCGGCTCTAGCACCAACTCCCAACGATAGCCACCACCAAATAGCATACCCAAGCACCGATCACCATCACCAGAACCTACCGAGCAAGTCCAGCTTAAATGTCATTGAAGTTTCGAAAAATAAAGACAGCACAGCTCCTGCACCAAGTGACCAAGGCAAACCCTACCAAGGAGGTAGCCCAGACATCCATTTCCATCACCATCACCGCCATGGTCATCGCCATGGTCACCGCCATGGTCACATCCCACTAAGTCAGTCTAACTTAAATGACATTGAAGCTTCCAAAATTCTAGATAGCCCTGCTCCTACACCAAGTGGCCAAGAGAGTCCCTACCAAGGAGGTAGCCTAGACATCCATTTCCATCACCATCGTCGTCATGGTCATCGCCATGGTCACCGCCATGGTCACATTCCACTGAGCAAGTCCAGCTTCGATGACATTGAAGCTTCCAAAATTCAAGACAGCCCTGCTCCTACACCAAGTGACCAAGACAGTCCCTACCAAGGAGGTATCCCAGACATCCATTTCCATCCCCATCACCGTCATGGTCATCGCCATGGTCACCGCCATGGTCACATCCCACTGAGCCAGGCAAGCATCAATGACATAGAAGCTTCCAAAATTCAAGACAGCCTTGCTCCTACACCAAGTGGCCAAGAGAGTCCCTACCAAGGAGGTAGCCCAGACATCCATTTTCATCACCATCACCGTCATGGTCATCGCCATGGTCACCGCCATGGTCACATTCCACTGAGCGAGTCCAGCTTCGATGACATTGAAGCTTCCAAAATTCAAGAAAGTCCTGCTCCTACACCAAGTGACCAAGGTAGTCCCTACCAAGGAGGTAGCCCAGACATCCATTTCCATCACCATCACCGCCATGGTCATCGCCATGGTCACCGCCATGGTCACATCCCACTAAGTCAGTCTAACTTAAATGACATTGAAGCTTCCAAAATTCTAGATAGCCCTGCTCCTACACCAAGTGGCCAAGAGAGTCCCTACCAAGGAGGTAGCCCAGACATCCATTTCCATCACCATCGTCGTCATGGTCATCGCCATGGTCACCACCATGGTCACATTCCACTGAGCAAGTCCAGCTTCGATGACATTGAAGCTTCCAAAATTCAAGACAGCCCTACTCCTACACCAAGTGACCAAGACAGTCCCTACCAAGGAGGTATCCCAGACATCCATTTCCATCCCCATCACCGTCATGGTCATCGCCATGGTCACCGCCATGGTCACATCCCACTGAGCCAGGCAAGCATCAATGACATAGAAGCTTCCAAAATTCAAGACAGCCTTGCTCCTACACCAAGTGGCCAAGAGAGTCCCTACCAAGGAGGTAGCCCAGACATCCATTTTCATCACCATCACCGTCATGGTCATCGCCATGGTCACCGCCATGGTCACATTCCACTGAGCGAGTCCAGCTTCGATGACATTGAAGCTTCCAAAATTCAAGAAAGTCCTGCTCCTACACCAAGTGACCAAGGTAGTCCCTACCAAGGAGGTAGCCCAGACATCCATTTCCATCACCATCACCGCCATGGTCATCGCCATGGTCACCGCCATGGTCACATCCCACTAAGTCAGGCTAACTTAAATGACATTGAAGCTTCCAAAATTCTAGATAGCCCGGCTCCTACACCAAGTGGCCAAGAGAGTCCCTACCAAGGAGGTAGCCCAGACATCCATTTCCATCACCATCGCCGTCATGGTCATCGCCATGGTCACCGCCATGGTCACATTCCACTGAGCAAGTCCAGCTTCGATGACATTGAAGCTTCCAAAATTCAAGACAACCCTGCTCCTACACCAAGTGACCAAGACAGTCCCTACCAAGGAGGTATCCCAGACATCCATTTCCATCACCACTACCGCCATGGTCACCGCAACTGAGCCAGTCCAGCTTCAATGTCATAGTAGTGGTACATAGTCATAGTCCTGCTCATGTACCAACTCACCACAATGACCACCACTAAGTAGCTACCCCAAGCCCTCATCGCCATCGCGACGACCATGTAGTTGCCCCAAGCCCCATCACCATTAATTGCGATGACCTTAGTTTTTTGTTGAAAATAAAATCGTTACTACATATATATGTTATTACATGTTTAAGCAAAAAAATATCTAAAAATTTATTTTAACTTTAAAACTCTCATGGAAAACCATCTCCTAAATAATGCAAAAAAAGGGGGAAAGCATAGTTAATAATAAGGTTTAAACATGTTCTAATAGAAAAATCAAAGATAAAAATGTTACTAAACTATCATAATATTTAAAATATAACAGAAGTGCGGAAAACTATCTGTGAACGACTTTATTTCCGTGGCCTCCTCAAGTAGCCTTACTATTGGAGTGGGAAAAATTCATTCACATACAACATGTACCATAACTAGTAAGACTTAATGTTTATGATTGTTCCTTGTGCACTACTTTTTTTCGGGTAGGGTTGGATGCATAGTACTTATCTATACATGATTCACGTAAACTTTTTAACGTACCTCCCAAACTTGACTATGAGTTAGCGAACGCTCAAATTGCCGAAAACCAACAAAAGGAAAGGAACGTAAATAATATCGTAGTGTGTAATCCATGATTATATAACATAGAACATGCATCAAAAAATCATGTTCATTGAGATTATGCACAATACTTTCATACTTACCATGACCTAAATTTCTTAGAAGAGGTAGGTACATATTTATGGTATTTCATTCATCATTTTCATATATGGTACATCATGGTGTCTCCCAAGACATAAATATGATCCTACGAATACATCAATCATAATCAACCAAAAGAGATTACATGCAAAAAGTTTAGAAATTCAAATATTTATATCTTTATATCTATCTTTATATGGTTAATGTTGTTGAACTCGAAAAACAATAATCGTGGGAACCATCTATTTCACATTTAATAAATAATATGCATAACCTACTTTATCTTTTTATTTTAAAAGATGTGGGTATGAATATTTTAATACTTGTCCTTCAAGGGAAAAAAAATATTTTAAAACATAAAAAACAAAAATAGGATTTTGGGAAGTTTAAAACTTTTTTCTAGTTAATAATTTATTAGATAGAAATTGTAACAACACTTGACAATCAAACTTGAGGAGGCCAATGTCTTCTTGACTTAAAAAAAATAAATAAAAGTTGAGATATATATTGTGATTGAAACTAAACATAGACTAACCTCTCCTAAGTACCTTAGAAGGAAAGAATGTAGGGGAATTTAGACTCGACTACGTTGGAATTGGAAAAGACAGAATACTAAATGTTTTTGTTTTTAAAACTAAAGATTGTGTTATGTGACAACGATGAATTAGATAAAAATATGACTATCCAATTTTCAAGAGTTAAGATATCGACCGTGACCATAAAGATGAAAACAAAAGAAAAGAAAATAAAACTAATGTAAAATAAAATATTGTAAAATTTTGCACATTTATCTTATTTAGGGGGTGAACTAACTTTTCTGGTTTCATACTTGGTAAACTTGCATTGTCACAACAATCAACACACGGCATCCTAGGCATCATATCTTATAGGACAATTTGGTAGCTTTGTTTGAACACATTTGTATAAAGTTAATTGGCTATCTTTATAAAGAAATTACCATACAAATTTGGGGAGAGCAACCTCATGTGTTTGTCAGCTACTTAGTTTACCCATGTAGTACTTTATCCCCTCTCAAGGCGGGTTTATAGTGCAGTTGTTAAAAGATCATCACTAGTACAATAGAATCAAGCCCATTAATTGTACTAGTGTACTATCTATATATATTTTTCGATATTTTAGGAATAAAGATACCTATATATTTTTGGAAAATAGTTTAGGTAGTTTAGGAAAAGAATTTAGGTAGTTTAGTAATAAATGGTTAGATATTTTAGAAATAAATTGTCTAGTTTCTTCTATAAATGTCTCTACACCCCAAGTATTCGCAAGCAAAACAAAGTGTCTTATAATCTCTTTTCGATTTGTCTTTACAAAAAGTGTGAATTTTTTCCATAAAGAGTTGTGTTCAACAATATGGTATCAGAGCAAGATGGGTGTACGGTGTTGATCTCTATTTGATCTTCCAGATCATAAATATTTTATGGAGAATATTAGTTAGTGAGTTTTTTTGTTTCGTGAGTAGTTCGTGACTCTACAAGTTTTGCGTCGAAAAAGCTTGTTTGATATTACCAAGGTATAGGCAACACCTATATTGGAATAAGCAGAATCGAAGTTCAAGGAGTTGTTTACTGTAAGCCTTGCAAGTACCCTGACCTTGAGACCCTTCACACTACTAAACCTCTTTTCCATCGGTACACAAGATTGTATTTTTACTTAAAAATGTTAGATTTATCGTTAACCTACTTATGTGTTTAGCGATGGTTTTACGTGCCATTATATGACTTACATTGCATGTTGGAGTCCCAAATTAATTGTTTAGGGGGGAAGATCGTTGGTATATAATGTTAGTTTAAAGAGTTTGCAATTTATTTATAGCATACTCAATAATAATATATATGAAAGTTATATGTCATAAAATAGATATATAGTAAATGTTCATATATAGGAAACAACAGTATACACTAAAATACTATATATGATAGGCAGTCGAGCTTTTGAAGATATAATGTTTTGAGTTATGATTCTTTAGTAGGTTCTAGATTCGATATTATTGCTGATTAGCCTTTCAATGTCACTTATTTTTATTTATTTTCGTGTTTTTTTTATTAAAGGACAAAAACAAATTATACTTAAATCTGAAGTTATGACAAGTTATGACAAAATGTTAGATAGTTTTAAGAAAAAACATAAGCTTTCTAGAGAAAACTTACTTACATGCATTTTTTAATATATAAATATATATATACACGTATATGAACATTGATATCATGGACAATAAATGTAAGGACAATTAATAAATCAATGGGTTAAAATATATTTTTTAGTCAAAGTTTTAATCTTCCAAACTAATTCATTTTGCGGAACAAAAAAAAAAAAATTAAAAGCTTTATTAACATTCTATTTAAAAGCATTAAAAATTTACATTTTTTTAATATAAAATATTAGATTTGTACGGACTAATGAAATCTTTTTGGGAAAACAACGTTTAGGCTTCAAATCTTAGACAATAACAAAAAGAATGAGACAAAAGTAAACTTTGTCAAATCTAGAGTCAAACAACACAATTAAAATAAATAAAAATAATTAATATAACCCGTGTTGTTCAAATTTACCACATACTTTTCTCTAGGCTCTAGGAAATTTGAGCCTAGTTCTATTGTCATCTGAGTCATCACAATCCACTCTAGGTCTAGTGGTGGTTTACCAATTTTGGGCACCGCGGATCTACTTACTCTCGGAGAACTAGCTTACTTTCTTTTGACTTTTCAACTTGCATAACCACAACAATGAATGACTTGTATCCTAGATAGAGGAGGTACGTCATAAAATTTGTTAGGACATTATGGCATCAGACTTGTCTTAACATCACCTGTGGAAGGTTAACTTGCAAACCTTTCCAAATTGTCTTAGAGTCACTCTGATATAGGGTGCAATCTCGTGTGCTTGCCAAATACTAGGTTACTTGCATGATTCCACGCTCCCTTTTAGAACAGGTTTATAGCACAAAGGTCCTGTTCAGAAGACTCCTTGTCATTTCCACTAAATAAAGGCACTTGATTGCCTCAACACGCTCTTAATGTCAGAGGTAGAGGCAGAGGATCATACAGAGGTCGAGACAGGGGCAGAGGACGCTCATTCAACAAAGCAACAATCGAGTGTTACAACTGCCACCAACTTGGACATTTCCAATATGAATGTTCAAATGGGAACAATGGAGCACATTTTGCAGAGATCGAAGAAAAGGATGAAGTTCTTCTCATGACGTATGTGGAGCTTCAAGGCACTAAAAGAGGAGATGTGTGGTTCGTGGATTCTGGGTGTTCAAACCATATGTGTGGAGAAAGAGGTATGTTCTCAAGTTTGGACACTAGCTTCACACATAATGTCAAGCTTGGGAACAATCGCAAACTAATGGTTGGTGGGAAAGAAGTAGTGAAAATAATGCTTAAGGGAATAAGCTATGTGATCAACGATGTGTATTATATTCCAAAATTGAAGAACAACATGCTTAGTGTTGGACAACTTCAAGAAAGGGGTTTAGACGTGCTATTCAAAGGAGGAGATCGAAACACATGCAACATCTTTCATCCCTCAAGAGGAAAAATAGCTGAATCTGTTATGAGTGCTAATAGGATGTTTATCCTGCTAGGTGAATCAAATGACAAAACAAAGGAGGAGAGATGTCTGCAGGTTGATATCTCAGACAAGGCAGAGATGTGGCACCATCGATATGGGCATCTCAGTTACAAGGGACTTCACACATTATGCAGTAAAGAGATGGTTGTGGGCTTACCTGAAATTGAAGATGTGAAAACCACCTGTGAGGCGTGTGTCAAAGGGAAACACCACCGTGTTCCATTTCCGAAGCAGAGCAAGTGGAGAGCCACTGAAAGATTGCAGCTTATCCACTCTAATCTCTGTGGTCCGATCAATCCACCATCAAACAGTCAAATAAGGTACTTTATAAGCTTTATTGATGATTTCTCGAGAAAAATATGGATATATTTTGTGCTAGAAAAATCAGAAGCATTTCATCAGTTCAAGGCATTCAAAGCGTTTGTAGAGAAGCAGACTGGATTGTTCATCAAATGTCTAAGAACAGATAGAAGAGGAGAATACAACTCAATTGTGTTCAAGGAATTCTGTAAAGCGCATGGAATCAAAAGACAGCTGACCACCGGCTTCACGCCTCAGTAAAATGGCGTTACTGAACGCAAAAACCGTACAATCATGAAGATGGTGAGAGCAGCATTATTAGAGAAGGAGGTACCAAAAGCTTTCTGGCCAGATGCTGTGCAATGGGTGAATCACATTCTTAACAGATCTCCTACACTCATTGTAAAAGATATGACTCCAGAAGAGGCATGGAGTGAAAGAAAGTCATCAGTCGAACACTTTAAGATTTTTGGATGTATCGGATATGTTCATATCCCTGATGTTAAAAGAAGCAAGCTCGATGATAAAAGCGTGAAGTGTGTTCTGTTAGGTTTCAGCATTGAATCCAAGGCCTTTAAGAGGTTCGATCCAGTGGAGAAAAAGGTTCACATCAGCCGAGATGTGATATTTGAGGAAGATAAGAAGTGGAATTGGAAAGATGTTGGTTATTCTGGTGAAGAAAGCATTAAACTTGAGTGGGAAAATGATTATGAAAATGTTGAGAATGCAGAGGAAGCGGAAGAAGCAGAAGAATACACTGATGACGTTCCTTCACCAAACGATCCACCAACTGGAGAAACAACAGCAATAATGGGCAGGGTGAGAAAACCACCAATCTAGTCTACATATTATATCACAGGAGAAGGGCTATCAGATACAGAGGAAGAAGTAAACATGACTAGAGTCGAGATTGAAACTCTAGCTTTCATGACCATATCAAATCCGACCAATTTTCAAGAAGCCACAGGACATCAGAAATGGAAACAAGCGATGGATGCTGAAATACAGTCCATCGAAAGAAACCACACGTGGTCGCTGACTGCGCTTCTCGTTGGAGCCAAGGCTATTTGGGTTAAGTGGATTTACAAGACCAAATTAAATGAAGTTGGAGAGGTAGACAAGTTCAAAGCTCGGCTGGTTGTAAAAGGGTATGCTCAAGAGTACAGAGTAGATTACACAGAGGTATTCGCACCAGTGACTCGAATGGATACAGTGAGGATGATCATGGCTGTAGCAGCACAAAAAGGATGGGGAATCTATTAGCTCGATGTCAAATCTGCTTTTCTACATGGTGAGCTGAAGGAAGATGTATTTATTGAACAACCAAGGTTATGAAGTAGCAGGGAAGAAGGACATGGTTTATAAGCTACATAAGGCTCTTTACGGATTAAAACAAGCGCCTAGAGCTTGGTACAGTCGCATTGAGACTTATATCGTCAAAGAAGGTTTTGTAAGCAGCTCTAGTGAACAAACATTATTCATCAAACAAAAGGGAGGTAAAATTCTAATTGTGAGCATTTATGTTGATGATCTATTGTTCACTAGTAATGATGAGGAGTTGTTGAATGAGTTTAAGCGCTCCATGATGGATGAATTCGATATGACTGATTTGGGGAAGATGAGATATTTTCTTGGCATTGAAGTGATGCAGAAGGCTGATGGCATCTTTATATGTCAAAGAAAATATGCTGCCGAGTTGATCGAGAGGTTTGGGATGCAAAATTACAACTCCGTTTGCAATTCGATAGTCCCTGGACAGTAAGTTGGTCGAGATGAAACTGGTGTGAAGGTCGATTCAATGCTATATAAGCAAATGGTGGGCAGCTTAATGTATCTCACAGCCACACGACCTGACTTGATGTTTGTGGTAAGTCTTATATGGAAAATCCTACTGAGTTGCACTTTGCTACTGCAAAAAGTAGCAAAAAAGAATCATGAGGTACTTGAAGGGAAGAGTGAACTCTTAAGCTACACCGACAGTAACTATGCCCGTAACTATGCGGGAGATGTGGATGATAGTAGGAGCACTTCAGACTATGTTTTCTTAATGAGTGGAGGAGCTGTGGCATGGTCCTCAAAGAAGCAACAAATCGTCACTTTGTCAACTACTGAAACAGAGTATGTAGCTGCTCTTTGTCAACTACTGAAGCAGAGTATGTAACAGTAGCTACATGTGCCTGTCAAGCCATTTGGATGAAAAAGATATCGAAAGAAATCGAACCTGGATAAGATGAAGAGATGGTTCTGTTTTGTAACAACACGTCCGCTATCAAGTTGTCAAAAAATGCAGTCATGCACGGAAAGTCAAAGCACATAAGGGTTTGATACTATTTTCTCCGAGAATTGATAAAGGAAGGTGTAGTTAAATTGGTCTATTACAGCACTGGGCCGACATAATGACAAAGCCTTTGAAAATGACATCATTTATTAGAAAAGCGTTTGGGATGAGTGTTGTGAACTGAACTCGAAGGATGAGTGTTGTGAACTAAACTCTTGATCGAGTTCAGTTCAAGGGGAAGTGCAATAAAGACCTAGTAGTGGGATCTATTAGCTATTTTCTTATTTTCTTGTTATTAGTGAATGTTTTCTTATTTTCTTGTTATTAGTGAATATTTTCTTATTTTCTTGTTATTAGTGGAGCCATTTTTCGATACTTCCATTTTTCTGCAAAAAAATATGTATTTCCTATAAATAAATAAAAAAACACATTGGAACCATGAATATAAAGTCGTTAATAGTATACTTAATTTGATATATTTTATTTTATTTTATTTTTAAATTTAGAGAATATTTTTCCTTATTTCTAAAATTTTATTTGATATATTTAGAGAATATTTTCTCTTTTACATTTATATTTTAATAAAATTTAGTTAAAATTGGACTTTCGACTTCAACCCTATTTAAAAGATGGTTAAGAAGTAACTTACATATTATCCACATCTCTGAAAAAGTTCTGTAAACAAACAAACAGCACCAAAATAAAATTTAAAAAAACGACAATCTCGTAATACTCACAAAAGCAACTGAATTACCCAAAAAAAAAAAAAAAAAGATTTAATTCGCCGATTCCTGCAGTATCCGCACCTCCGCCTCCGTCCCACCGTGGTCCTTCCCCCGCCTCCCTTGCCCCGCCGATGAAGAATCCACGAAACCCTCGACACCTTCTCAAGATCCCAACAACATAAACAACAAAGAAACAGAAAAAGAAAAAGAAAAAGAGGTTCAGAAATGAACAGTCTTGAAGCCTTATTTGAGATTTAATTTACCTTCCGAAGTACCAAGGGACTGTTGCGATGGCGCCGATTGGTTTCCTGCTTTCCCCAGCCACGACCCTACCGTCTCTTTCACCATACCCACCACACTCCTCCCCGTCGCTGCGCCAGAGGATTTCTCCGACTCTGCTACACTCCCTTTCGGCGTCTCCCTAAATGCACTTTCTCCAACTTTCACCACCTCCTGCTTCCTTCTATTCAAAGCTCCCGAAATCACTTCCGACAGCGCTTTGTCCTCCTCCCCTGGCTTCAGCTTCTCTGTCACTGTTAAAGCTATCTTCGATGCCACAAAATCCTTCGCTGCCACTGCTTTTCCACTCACCGCTGAACCCACAGCTGAGATCTTCTGAGCGTAGCTGACCTGATTTCCGCTTTGATTCTGTTCGTCATTGACTTTCATTTTTGCAAATGAATCGAAAATCTGAGATTCCCCTGCTTCTTCGCTCCCTAGTGCATTTTGGAAGTTCAAAATTGAAACGGACAGATTAAAAAACAATTGAAGGGTTTTTGAATTTTTTAATATAAAATTAGTTACCTGTCCCTGCGGGATCGTGAACTTTGACCTCGGAATTACGAGGAGAGTGAAGGTGGGTTTTGTCCTTAGGCGCGTGAGGATCCTCCTCCAACTTACTTGGAGACAGAGACATGGTCGTGTTTGAGGCATCAGCTGACTTATCAACGGAAGTAAAGAGTGTGGTAACAGCAGCAGGAGGACTTGTCGTTTCTCTTGGACCTGGAGGAGGCATTCCAATTCCGACGTCTTCATGCTGCGCTTGTCCACCCACACCGCTCCTCATTGCCGCACCTTCATACACTGCCCATCATATAAAAGATCTATGTAATTTGTGTTGAGAATGGTTGGGAGGAATCCCACGTTGGCAAATTTAGTGAAACATCATAAATTCATGGGAATACTCTCCCCTGAAGCCTTTTGAGAAAGGCCAATGCAAAACTTTCAAAGCTTACGCTCAAAGTGAACTACATGTCATTATGACCCGAACTACACGTCATTATTAGAGAGTCATGATTTCTAACATGATATTAGAGTCATAACATGGTATTAGCCATGCTTTTTAACTTAGGCATGTTAATAAAATCCTCAAGTGTCGAACAAAAGGTGTACTTTATTCGAAGGCTCCAGAAAAAAGAGTTGAGCCTCGATTATATGAGGAGGCTATGATATACTTTGTTCGAGGGAAAGATTGTTGAGAGGGAGTCCCACATCGACTAATTTAGTTGAAGATCATAGATTTATAAGTGAGGAACTATCTTTATCGGTATGAGACATTTCGAGAAAATTCAAAACAAAGTCACGAGAGCGTATCACTAAAAGTGAACATAACCCTACTGTACCATTGTAAAGGATCATGATTTGAGTTATATTTTAAGCATCCAAAAGGGAAAAGAGATACCAGAATCTTCAAGGACCTCATCATCATCATCATCATCTTCTTCTTCATCATCGTAGTCATGAGGATGGTCATGGCCGCCATGCTTTGTAATATTGTCCTTAATCTTCTTAGCCTTTGCCTTCACTTTCTTCAACACTGACTTCTTCTCATGTTGCTGCCCATCTTCTTCCCCTTCCACACCTACCAAAATGTCATTTTTCCTATTTTTCTACGCAAAAAGACAATCAACTACAAAAGAATGATACCTTGGTGATGTTGATGAGGGGCGATTTGGGAGTCCATAATGAAAGAAAGGCTGTGATTGAGAGAGAGAGAGAGAGAAAGATAAGTATGAGAGAGTAATTATTATAAGGAAGGGAAGAGGGTATGTCTTAGAGGGAGTTTTTGCATGGATGTGTGGCCGTTTAAGAAGAAGACACGAAGTGAGTAATTAAGGGTAATGCACACGTAGAATACAACGTGGCATGTCACTCTTGTGGGAATCATCTTTTTCTACGTAATGGATAATTCGAGACTGAAAGTGGGGAGAAGTAATCAGTGTTTATATTTTAATACGGTTTATTTTTGCGTCTAATAAATTATGTCATGGTTGATCGAAAATCGGGATCAAAATGATCAAAGTAAGAAAACTGATTTGATTGGATTGAATAGAGTTGGGCTAGTCAACTTGGTCTAGTCGTCCCTAATTTTGGAAAACAGCTACTCGCGTGTGTTCTTCGTATGACCATTTCTTTTGTAATGACCCCACGTTTTCTTTTACAATAAAATTATTGTATATCATAATTGTTACGTATAGGAAGCATGATAATAGTAAAAAAGACGAAGTGGAACTATGCTTTTCAAAGTTTAGAAATAAAATGTTAAAATGTTAATGAACTATCTTAGCATTAAGACTATAACTTAAATAAGACTGCTATTACATGCATATTATGACTACTATGTGTAAAACCATCATTTAAACAAATCACTATAAACATTGTCATGAACTTAAATATTTATAAATTCATCTCAAACATGATAATATGTGGAAATACAAACGACAACTTTCATTTTCAAAGTTTAGAAATAAAATGTTGTTGACTTATTCCAACATTAAGACTACAACTTAAATGCAGAAATCGAGTTGTCATGATTTGATTCCATGGCCTCTATGGCTGAGGCTGTCTTTCTTAGGGCTCTTACCTTTACCTGAAAACAAATGTTAAATGTGATTTGAGTGTTTAAAAATACTCAAAAAGTGACCTTACTATTGGGGTCGAAAAATACAATCACGGGTAAACATGGTTCATGGTGGGGTCTACTTCTCGTGACTATTTCTTTGGCTCTACTTCTCACACACAAACCCACTAGGTGGGATCGTATACGTTCTCTAGGTTTGACTACGGGCTAGCGCATGCTAACGTTGCAGGAAACCAATAGAAAGAAAGAAGCGCGTATCATATCATAGTGTATGTGTCCGTACAAGACATATTGGAAAAGCATCTCGTGCTTGTGATACACATCATGCATAAGGTCTCACATTTTCAAATCACGACACATGGTTATGATGCACATCATACTTCCATATTTTTCATGATATAACCTTTCTATGAGACATACATATGTATACATGACATATCATTCCTTCTTATCATACATGGTTCATTAAGTGTCTCATAGGTATAACGTGAACATGATATCATAACATACATGAATTTGACATATTGGAAGGATATGCATCACAGAAAGATCACAAACATCACATGATACAAGTAATAAAACGTAGATAAGCCACATAGTATGTGTTATTCATACAACATATAATGTCAAAAATCAATTAATCACGACGAGCTATAGTATCTTGTACTTGAATCGAAGGTCTTAGTTTCACAATATATGAAAAAAAGACTTTGAAAAGAATCCAAGTAACAAAGATGGATAAATTAAGTTATCAAAAGATTCCATTATGGAAGAGACACACTATTCAGAGTATTTTTCTCATCAACAATAATCCTAAGAATTTGTCATATGGTTGAAATAATTATTGATAATTTAATTATCTATTTTGAAAACATAAAAGGATTATACACCTTGTTATTATTATTATTTTTAGAAGTATATGAATTTTTTTAAGTAAGATATTTAAAAAATAGAAAGAGCAATTTCAAAAAGGGTACTATCTTCTTTTCTCTACTCTCTAAATTTAATAGAAATATCATTAAAAAGTTCAATAAAAAAAAATCTCTAAAAATAAAAAGAAGAAGGGAATAGAAATGAATGAATTACATCGCAATAGGGGTACTTTTGTAAAAAGCAAAGCTATTTAAATTATAGAAAATTTAAAATTGGGGGGATATATAAGGCACCCATTTGCAGCGCCAAATTCAGTTTAGCTTCACCGTGACCGTTGTCGCTCTGTCTTTCGAAATGCGAACTCGGTTCCTCAACATTGATTACTTCGCTCCAGGAAATGAATCCTTCCACCGCCTCCCTGTTCCTCACCTCGTTTCTAATCCACTTTCCACTGTCGGCGACCTTCTCCACTTCGATTTTCTCCCTGAAATCTCTCTTGGAATCGATAGGTTATCAATCGATTCTGCTATCTCCAGGTTCTTTGACGACGTTATTCCGCGGAGAATCGACGATGATGATGTTTATCGCGATGCTGGTTGTCAGTTTTCTGGATTTCATGGTTCCGCGGAGAGGATTTTCTCTTCGGAAAGTGTTGGAACTCGACTTCGGGAGGTAAAACTTTTTGCTCAATCAATGCAATTCAATTTCATTACAGATCTCGAGTGAATGTTCTATTCTTCTTGTGGCTGTGAAAAAAAATCTGTTCGTGAAAGATTCTACGAAGTTTATGTTTAATAGCATCATAAGCTTGATTAAGTCTAGGAACGGTCTTTAGCTCAATTTTTACGATTCTCAAGGCTATCTAATATTCTTCAAAAGATATCCTCATTTCTGCTTTAATTACGTGATTATTTTTATGTGAATCCAAAGCGGTGATCGAACTCAAGAGTCACGTCATTGTGAGGCAACAAATTGTCAACTGAAAGGATTATTAAAACATGAAATGATTTCCGATGGATACTTTTATGCATGATTTTCATGTAAAGCCAATTTGAGATGTTTCGGATGAACTTTTGTGGTGTTATGTTTCTGTCTTCCAATCTAACTTTTCCACAGAATGCATCTTCAAAGTAAAATATAATCTATATAATACAAAAAGCCTGCCATACAAGATTTCTCACGCTAGGGAACCACAACCACGTAGGGCAATGTTGTTTCTTAAGATGGGGAGAGTGAAGAGAAAACTTGGTGTCTAGGAGAATGACTTCTTCCTTCACCTGTAGTTATCAGTACTTGATTTGATTGCAAAATAGCACGTTTGCTGACAATGATTAAAATTGCTGTTGACTGGATCGTCTCTATATTGTCGAACCCAACTAATGTAACTTATCAATAATTTAACTAGATGAGCTGGGACGAAATAACAATACTCTAGCAGTAATAGTGGCCTTTAAAGTACATTTTGATTCTATTTTTTGTTTAACAAATATGAAAATACTAATATACAACGTCAAAATGAGTTAATTTTTATCATTCTTCATAACATTTTCTTTTCTTATTCAACAATAATAACTATTATTATTAATATTATATAGATTCTCAGTAATGTTTTATTTATTTATTTTTATTTTATTTTATGTACATCACCTTTGGACAACCTTTAAAACTGTCATCTTAGATCTGAAACACCGCTTCTATCCTGATACATTTATTTTAAAAGATAAAATTAAGATTGATTTGGAGAGTAACCATCGAGACCTTGAGACAATCTTTAAAATTACTACATCATTGGTTAAGAAGTAGCAACTCTTGAGGTTCTCATATTGATGTATCAATACTGGCTACCCAGATTATGGGCACTCTTCAGTGTAGTTTTGTGATTCTCAAGGTATTATCTTGGAGGTTCTCGTAATTTCTAATTTTATTCGTTATATAAACGTTTCTCCATTGAAGGAAAATGTAGTTAATGATTCAATAGTTAGGTATAAATTAGATTAGTATTAGATTGAGTAATGTCACAGAACGCTCATCATTCTAACTAAAAAGAAACCTCCATGATTTATTTTGCAACCTGCACTAGGAGAACTAGTTAGAACCAATCTTGACATACCATTTCTTCTTTCACCTTTTTTGGGCAAGTTTTCATTTGTGTTTCCTCAATTAAAATAATCATGATTATGTTTTTTTTAACTCTTCATCTTAAACTCTAGATATTTTTCTTTAAAGGATTCTGGTAGTGGTATGTACCTCCATCACTTAGTCAGCGTTTCCTCTTTCCCTTTTCTGCTTCATTTTTGTGGATTGCAGGAAGAAGCTAAGGGTACTTATGAAGATAATATGGAGGGGAGTTGGAAGAATTTTGGATCTGAAACTTCAGAGATGGAATTCGTAAAAGTGCACTTTTAGCTTTCTTGAGATAAATTATTTTTTTTCATTGTTATGGTATAATGAGGATTTGAATATATAATATATGTTGTGGCAGAAGGATATTGGAACTGAAATATGGAATAGAAACTTTTCAAATGATATGATCCAATTTGAAACACCTCAGCTTGATGCGTTCTTGGTATGTTGTACGACTATTTAAAGTGAAGAATACATTTGTGGTTTATTCTACTTAACTGATCCTTGGTTACGTTGTGTTAATTGTTTTGCTCATATCTGTAGGAAAATGCCTTCTTGTTTGAGAAGGAGGAGGTACAAATTCTGACGGCAATGCCAGAGGTTGAATTTGATCTTGTAAGTGGAATATCCTTGTAAATAATTTCCGTAATTGATGTGATAAGCTAGATTTTATTTCGTCCATGTGTTGCTAAAGAGAACAGGAATATTAAGACTTTCAACATTTTTTCATTCTTAGGATTCTGATGAACAATGGAAGAAGAAGTGATGAAATCTTGTTTAGAAGATAGTATTTGGGTACAAGAAAAATAATTAAGTTATTATAATTGATTGATAATGGTATAAGCAGTTCCAGAATCTGGTTTAGAAGGCATTAGTTTAGAACAAGGAAGATGATAACGTTATTATAATTGGTAGACAATGGATTAGGATGTTACAAATGACATTATTTTTGGATAAAGAAAATTGTAAAGTTATTATAATTAGGCAGACAGGTGCAAAACGTTCTGCATGTCTTTGCACCTATCTGAACTCTGAAGTGAAGATTTTTCTTGGAAGAAGATAACGAGTTTTCTCATTCTTATTGTGAGAGTAGAGGATTGACAACTTAAGATGTATTGACTGAGAAATAATGATTAATTCGTTTAGCTATTTCATAATGCACAGTATTATGTGCATTACTCAACTTTTTATTTAAGCCATATTTATGAAGAATTATCTCGTCAGTGGCTGTTGAAGGATATTTGTGTGATCCCATTAAATAATTTAACGGAACTAGTTGACTTCCTAATTTATCTTTTTGGATTTATTTATATTCAGTTAACTAGTATATAGAGATTTCAATAATATAGATTATCTAGTGATTTAGAAATAACATTTCTCCCTTGTAAAAAGGGACGTAATTTTGAAAATTAATAAGAAAAGAGTCAATTTATACTTGCGACAATGGCTTTCAAAAGTTTACATATATTGCTATAATGCTGGTGATGCCAGTGTAAACCTAACAGTCGGCAGGTCTCTCATAGTTATAACTAACTAACTCTTTCTATTCAAGATTTTCTCTACTATTTCTTTCACATAGATGAACTTTCTTATTTTCCGGGTATCCTCTCTTCTTATATAACTTTAGTTTTTGTGTGAAGTTTGCAAATCTAAAAAAGTCACATGTATCTTCCTCATGTTTTTTTTTCACAATTTTTAATGATTTCTCGTTATAGGTAAAATGACGATAATCTGGATATTTATTGCAGGAGACCCTTAATCAAGGGCTTCTTAAATACCCTTCCGAGGTCAAAGAATCAATTTATGATGTTGAAATCATTCCCTCAGAATATCTCTTGGACCAAGAATCTTGCTTGTTTGAAGATGATTTTGCTCAGGACCAGAAGCTATCGCATCAATTCACCTTTCCCTTTTTAGAAGTAGACGAGATGGTTCTTGAAACTTTGGTATTCTTGTCGTTGCAGGATGAACTTTTCTGTATTCTTGAGAATACTGAATCAGCTCACAGGATACAACATGATAATTTACTTGTCAATAATGAAGAATATTTGTCCTCCATGAGGTGTGATGCTGAAGAGTTTCTTTCAGATCATTTTTTGAGGCCATGTGCTGTTTCTGAGTTGGCATCCCCTGACATATCTGGAGGATCGTCTGACTTAATGAGCATGATGGAAACTTTGGAGATTGCAGTGAGCTCTGAAGTTCAAACAAAATCAAGTTGCGATTTGTCTGTAGAACCAGCTATTTTTGAAGAATTCCAGCTGCTGGACACATACTCAAATCAACATTTTGTAGTCATCTTTGATTTGGAAGTATTGGCCATGTCAGAAATTACTGACTGTACATCCATTGAAAACACGAATTTCAAGAGTTTCAATGAATTGATTGTTTGTCATGAACTTGTCCTTGTAGATGACACGTTCAAATCATTACCTGTGCCTATACTATCTAGTCAGGGATCTGATAAACCCCTGAATGCCTTCATAGAGGATGTTCTAGCCAACCTAAATAAACAGTCATTATCAGCTTCCGATGGCATATATTTGGATTGGCATCTATTGGATGAAAGTAGCTACAGCTCTGGACTTTATTCTTCGTATCAGAGTATGTTGGAAGAAATTAATTTGAAACCCGTAGAATTTGACCGGGAACCTTGTGAAAATGATGGTATATTTTATAGATACGTTTTCTCAGATGATGCTTTAGTAAGGGAAAGAACAGAAGACAAGGGTGAACTAAAGGAGTCTTTTCCTGAGGGCATTCCAATGCTTTCTGGTCAAACTATTGACGTTGCTTCAAGCAAATTATTGAATGAAAGATGTCAACAAAAAGAAAGGCAAGGTCTTGCAGCTGTTGGAAATTCCGAGAAGGCTTTATCATCATGGAAATCAAAATCAGAGTCCAACGATCTCAAGTTTTTCTTGAATTCTCAAAAACCTGCTGGTGTGAGAAAGAGTGAATCTGTATTTAGTGAAATTGACACCAATACTACGCTCCCCAAGGTTCCACGTGATGGAAAATTGAATAACAAGCCTTCTATGTCCAGTGCTGATGATAGTCTGAAGCAATTGAATGTTGCAGTACATCAAGTTTGTCTGTCTGATAACATTCTACATCTCATTAATAACTCTGAGAAAACTTATCTCGCTATCTTGCAGAATGAGACAGAGCTGAGGAAGAAATATCTTCCATATGTAGCTGAAGATTATTTATTAATGCTCAGCCTTCCGAAACAGAAGTTGATAGACTGTATCAAGAAAATATATCTGCAAGGGACCAATACTTACTGGGAAGAAAAGATAATGACATTAGCCACGTTATATGCCACTAAACAGATAGTTTGGTATTTGTGTTTCTATGGTATCCACCCAGCTCATCTATATCTAAAGAAGTTATGTCAGAGCTCGGAGTGCTTAAAATCGAGGTTGGGTTTCTTGGTGTCATCGATTGATGAAGCAGGAAAAATGGTTGGCAGAGAAATTACCGTATCGCATCCGGCACTTACTACTATCCAGGAAATCTTATGCTCAAGGACTTCTACCAGTAGTCTGAAAGTTCTGGTTGTAGCGAACCCAATTTTCTGGTGGTCATTGAAAAAATTGCTCGTGTCCTTGGGGATATCCTTTGCAGAGCTAAATTATGGGAGTCTTACAGATGAGCAAGCATCTAACGCAAATGCTATGGTTGATGACCTTGCTTCCAATTGTTTATTGGTATCCCAAGAGTAAGTTCCAGATTTAGTAAGTAAACATTTCACAAGCTACTTGTTGTAGGTACATGTTTTAAATGCTCAACGAAACTAGAAACTTAACTTTACGATGAGGGAGGTTGGCATGGATATATTAAACATTCACTCCTTAATTATCAGTTGTTGACTTTAAGCGTAGGTTATATGCAGCAACAGATGAACGCATGTTATGAGTTTTATGAGATAACTTTTTTTTTCTCCAATTAGGTTTTTTTTTTCCTAATGTATTGTAGATATATTTTTTCTCATGCTAGTATTTAATTTGTTTTTCAATGTTTGTTAGACAAACGAATTACAGCCATAAATAGGGAATTTCAATGTGGAATGTCATGCATTTTCATGTAGATAATCCATCACAGGCAACGTTTAAATGAAAAAATGACTAGGAAGAATACCCTACGCAATGACACCAAAGAGAAAGAAAACCTATTTTCATCAAAATCTTTTTCCTTTATGGAATATTTTGCATCCAGGGCTAGATATAGTGTTTTATATTCTAATTTAAAACTAATTTTATTCCTTAGTTTTTAATTGATGAGAAGAATACCTTCTCCATTGACATAATGGATTTGACTTGTACATGCCCACTGGAATGCTTTTTATTTTTTATATTTTCCCCTTGAGCTTAGTGTCATAGAGCTCTTGAATTTTTTTCAAAAATATGTTTGCAAATTGTTGTTTTTTCCTTTTGGTATTACAAAAAAGAAACTAGTTGATGCTCGAGCAGAGATTCAAATTCAAGTGTTGAGGTAAATTTTCATTTGTAACAATTGTGAATTGTGACATGGTGTTCCATGCTTCTTGTATGAGTAAAAGTTAAACTGAAATCAGAACGTATGGAATTCAAATGCAATAATCCTGGTACTGCAACCTTCAAAATATTTTTTCATCCAACTTTTGCCTTTTGATTTTGCGTTGAGTTCTCAATTATTATTATGGCACATTCTAAATTCAATAATGTGTTTTGAAGAACTAAAAATGTTTGTTCTTCCCCAATTTCAAGGTACATATCTGGCAGTTTTCCATTCAATAAATTTAGCATTATCTTGGAATATGGAGGTGTGAATGGTTCTTCTCAGATCTCCGCTTACTTTTCAAATTTAATCAACATGCCTGATCTACACTTCATAATGTTGGAACTGGATAAGTGTGGCAATTGCAAAGCATTTTGTGAAGGTGTTGATTTTCCTCAACATAATGAACTGACAATCGTAAGTTTGTTCCGCATGCAAGTTTGCTGGTATATTGCTATGATGTAATGCCAATGATTATTATGGGATTACATGCTTTTATTGAGTTGGAAAAATATGTTACCATATTTATCCTTAAATTTACAATTGCTTAATTCTTTCTGTATATCTTCTTAGGAAGAGAAGTCTTTGGTGGAGAATCAGACCATGATGTTGGAGAAATTGTTGAACTTTTTACCTGTTGAGGAAAAGTATATATTGGCCTCTCCGAAGGAAACAATAGAAGCAGAGAATCGCAGAGTGCCTCTGCGAGCACCAGTAGTGGCAGTCTCAGATAAATCTCAACATACAGACCTTGTGTCCTTTCCTGAGGCAATTGTTATTGTGAACACTCAGAAATTTGAAAAGGAAATGATTGTATCTAGAAGAAGTTCCTATCAAAGAATTCTTGCATTGGAGAAAGAAGGAGTGCAGGTTGTGGAACGAGATCTGTGTTTGCCTGTGGATCTAATAATTGCTCCTGGAATTTGCTTATTTTGGTATGACTGCACAAATATTGAGAGGAAAGGCAGTACTTCAAATGAAGCTTCTTTGTGCTTGAATTTATGCATAGAGAATATTGCAACAGATGTTTTGACCTCTCTAAGTTTCGCTTTTCGTGGTTGCGTTCTGGTAATTTTTCTTCTCTACGAAGACTGTTTATTCTTATTATTTATGAAGAGACTATTTCCCATTACTTTTATTTCTTCCATTTTCGACTCCCTTCCTATGCATTTGACATTATTGTCATAATTTTATAACTGAACTACCTTAGCATACTCTTGTATTCTTCTTGAAGATGCCAGAGTTATCTTTAATTTTTGTTGAAAGTTAGAGACAGGATCTACCTGCCAAGCTACATGCTATAGCTCTGATGCTCAACATGAAAAATCATTGTTTTAGTTATGTGTTAGGAATGTGCCAAAAAAAGAAAAATTTGTAAATTGCACAGGAGGTTGAACCAAACGAGGAATATAAGAGTCCTTAATTTCTTGGAGTTTGCAAACAGGCTTGTATAATGTTTTTCATTTTCTTTAATCATTCAAGACTTGGTTCGTATTCACTCATTTCTGATATTTCAGTTTTGAAAAGTGATGACCAAATTTGTGCACAAATGAAAAGGAAACTTTAGTCAAGTGATTACAGTGTATGCAGGATTCTGTCATTGTCTCTAAAATCTTATATTCATTATTCGCTATACTTCAATTCCTGCATTTGCTAGCATGGACATGGGAATTTTTTCATCATAGTGCAGGAATTAGTTGGTTAAAAGACCTCAGTAGACTGATTGTTGCTTGTTGTTGGTATATTATAACCAGGTGCATAATCCCTGATATTGGTTATTCTCTCTTTTGATACAAATAGTAGATTTCTTTTCAGGTCTTCGAGGGAGAAATCAGTTCCCTTTCCATCGTAATGGAATCATCAGATGGACTTTATGCTGCAGCAGCAAGTTTAGAAATTGATTTTCAGCTCTTCTGCTCCTATTCATCTGAGTTGACGGATGAAATTATCCTAGGCTGCATTGAAAATGTTTCTAAGTTGATGACTAGGCGCATATACCCCAAGATGTCTGAATCAGAAACTCTTGCTGAATCATTTCTTACGAGTTTCCCTTCAATTAATCCTTTGATAGCTCACGGGATACTTTCTTCAGAAAGCATTCTTGCTGACTTTCTAGAGTGGCCAAATGAGCGCAGGCTCCATGCAATTAGAAAATATAGTATTCCCGATGACTGTATCTCTCTATTTAGTGCTCTGTGCAAATATGGTGAGCGGGAGGATTCAAAATCTGTGATGACAGACTGCTCCTCTTCGGTATCTTCTGGTGCTGATTCAGAAAAGTGTCACTTTAATGGTAATTCTGAAAGGAAGAGAAGAAACTTCACTGGTGGTACCCAATGCATTGAGAAAAATACGGATTGCTTGTATTCCAATACGCTGAATCCGTTCACTGCTGGCACTGCAGAAACTTTAGTAGCATCCAAGTCATTTGGTTCTCAAATGTTTGAAGATCCCGAAATATTTTGTGATCTCAAAGGTTTATCTTCATCCGTAAATAATTTCTTTGATCAAAACCATAATCTAGCGTCTTTTGATGCAACTGTATCGATGGATCCTACCAGGGTCTGCAAGCCACGTGATTGTTGGATCTCCACAGCTCCTGAAATATCCGATGAGATTAGAAGACATTGTTCATCATTTGTCCAAAATCAGGGTTTAGACCAAAGTAAAAAGAAAATACACAACTTTTATAATATGAATAAGTCTGAGAATCACCATGAGGAGCTTATAGCTGAAGTAGACAACCTGATGGATAACCCTGTATTAAAGGATCACTTTGCAACTATGGCTCCTGTGAATTTCTTGCCTTCGATGCTTGATAATGAAATAGATTCATCAAGAAAGTCTAAAATTCAAAGAAGATTGTCTTATGGACAAAGCGATCACCCTTTCTGTGCAGTTGATGTTGGGAACAACTCGAGTTCAGATTTTTGGAGTTCTATCAATTTGCATGGGCAGAGTTCAGGAGGATTGGACAATCAGTTTCCAGATCCTAGTTTCCAACCCAGTATTATGCCTCTTAGGTACAAGGATGATCATTTAGATGAGGGTTTAATACAAAATCCTTTAAGAGATTCAAAAGTATCATTTTCACTTTCGGAGAAGGACACATCACATTCTGATGTAACCCCATTGTCCGTTGCCCTCCGTTCAAAACATCTTCAAGAAAGTTCACCTTGGACTATGGAATTTCTTAACCGAATTAGGGAAAAGAGCAGAAATCGTCAGCATTCGGTTCCACGTGGCTCTTCTTCACCTTTTCCTGGGAATTTGGGTAATGTAAAAAAAACTGTTAAAAGAAGAAGTCCCTCCATTCTTGAATTTTTCAAGTACCAAGGGGGAAGCACTCTGCGGAAGAAACCGGAACAAAAGAGACACAAACCATCAACACAATCATCAAACTTGTCCAAGAATGTATTAGTTGCAACTCGTGAACTTTCTTCAGGGACGCCTATTGATAAAAGATCAAGACAGGTTTATATGTGCTTATTTCTGATACCACATGTTAGACAGTTTTCTGCATTCTTTAAAACAATTTCTCTGAAATCACTTTCAGACTTTATCTTATGCAACTGATGGCAATGGGAGCCAAACTAAGCTGGTCTGGAGCAATGACAATTATGGTTTAGGAAAAAACTCACAGAAACTTGGTAATAAATGATCCAATGGAACACTGCATATGCTGGCAAACTAACAGGTCATTCTTTCTCTCTTTCTTCTTTAATTTTGTATCTTTGAAGTTATAAAATACAGTAATTATGCTTAATGTGCAGATTTTCATCAGCGAACTATTCTAATACAACTGAAATGGTGATACTGCAGCTTAATCGCAAAGATATATCCTTGATATTTCACTGGTAAGCTTTATTGGATCCACAACCATATCTTTTAATAGTAAATTAGAAGCATAGAATTCTCATATCGACATTGCCCCATTAACTACTCATGATTAGTGGCAAACTGATACTAGCCTGTAGATGAAACTGTTATTTCTCTTTTGCGTAAAGAATATGCACTTTTACTTTAGAAGCCTTACGCCAGAAAAATTAAATAAAACCATTTCTTCAAGTAATGCCAATAGTTTTAGTTTCCAAACATATAAATATGGAGTCGTCTCGATTGGATCTATTTTCACCTATACATTTGTGACTAGAACACAGTGTAAATTTGTAGGAAGTGTTAATATAACAATTTTGAGAGTGATGTTTTGGTAATTTATGTTCTGTTAGTGTTAATTTGTAGGAAGTGTTAATATAACAATTTTGAGAGTGATGTTTTGGTAATTTATGTTCTGTTATTTCAAAATCTGTAACTTGCGAGGTGCCACACTGCAGCTGCGCTGTCGTGACCTTGACAGAGAATCAAAGCACTGGGATCATCCTCAGATGTGTTCAAACATCCTGTATCTTGACAAGCTTAGAATTTTATTATGTTCATACTCAAATACCACTTTACATAATTTAATCATGAAAGGAAGATTTGCATGTTTGGGAGCTCCTTATTCATGATTCTAGCAAAATGCACTGCATTGAATTTGTTACCGTGTCAAGATGAGTGGATAACTTAAAACTGAGAGTTTTTCTCTTCATAGATGGAATCATGATTTTGATCAACATCTTAATAAAACCCTTATCTAGAATGGAGGCTCAAGAACATAAAAATGTTGACTATGATTATACCCTTTTTACCTAATTGTTACCATTAACTTTCTGAACCCAGCACATTGCAACCTTATTGGAAGCTAACTCTATAGGGAAAAAAATCTGGAATATAAGGCCCCCGATTCGTAGTTTGGTGCTGAAGCTTGAGGGTTAAGAAAAATAGGCTTGTCCCCCAATAGAAAGAAACATAAAAATGAGGGAATAATCTTCTGACAGCAAGTATCTATAATTTTGTAATTTTCAATAAATTGGTTATACCAAGTTTTCTGTTTAAGCACTCGATATTTTCCTGCTGAATATTCTCAATGACTTGGTGAAGGACCAGGTAAAAATACTAATTTCTTTTACTATTTTTAAGGTTTCGCACAGTCATTACAAGTTGTTGTCTTTCGCCTTCTACTTCTGCAAATTTGAGACTTATTTCTGAATATCTCTCTTCCATTTCTTTCAGCTCTCTTTCCATAGTTTGGTTCTTCTCCTTAAGAGAGGACATTTCAGTAAGGAGGTCAATACAACAGTCATCGTTACTTTTACCAGAAGTTGACAATTTCAGTTCCTTATTTGATGAGGTTGAGTCCACTTTCCTGCAAATCAGAATTAAAATTTGTATATTTAAGTAAAGAGCCATTATAAGACCCATAAAATACAAGTAAATTATGGAAATGAACATGCTTCTGAATGTTGAACTGATTGACTGCTTATACCTTCCACAAACTTCTCCATGAACACTGTTCTGGTTCGCTCTCTCTTCTTTATTACTTGTTTTGGTGATACCAGAACGGTTGATGTCCTACATTTCAAAGACATCTGATGTGTTAGCAGTCTAGAACATGGATGAAGTTATATAAATGAAACAAAAAACAAGGTCTAACAAGGACAACATTAGCCTAGTATGAGGCAAATTCATTTCATTTTTTATTCTTGATATCTTATTTTTCACAGAGAACTATGATAAACACAAACTGCTTGACAGTCTTTTCACATGCTTCATTCATGATGATCTGGAATTTATGTAGATGGAGACAGGAGTCACCCTGATGAGGTATTCTTAATGTGTGATTACTTATAATACTTCTCAGTACCTAAGTTAATGTAGTTTTGTACTTGCCGCAGAGCTTTGACCACTAGATTAATTCTGAACATAATTTTGTTCTCTAAGTGTAGTGTTGAGATGATTCTTCTCTAGAACAAAGATAACTTTGTATTTACTACAATACTAGTTCCTTGCAGCTTCATTGCTTGCTGTCATACAATGACAGTAGATATTATCTTTCTGTCTTCTATTTCATTTTTGAACATATGTTTAATCATAAAAATTTAGTACTCTCTAACTATATAAATGGTGGGGAGGACTTGGAAAACATCAATTTTTCGGAATTTTGTGTAATATTTTGCATCTGGATATTTAGTTAAAGGGCTCGAGAACTACCTGAAGCAATTGCATCGCCTCTTCTGAAGCTGAAAGCTCCTGTATGGTAAGAGGAAGCGTTTGAGATACATTATGAATTGATGCTGAGGTTAGATTCAAAGCTGAAATTTCTTGAACTTCCAAATTGATGTTTGACATGCAAGAAGTTCTCACCTTATTTTGTAGTTCACTCTTTAGTTCGAGTACCTGTTTTCTTAGGTTTTCTTTCTCAGAATTTTCTGTCCGTGATTCCTTCTTTAGCTCATTAATTTGTGCTCTAAGGTTTTCCATTTCAGCTAGTAGATTGTCAATTAATCTATCTTGCTCGTGTTTGGAAGCTTTCATTCTAATCAGCTCTTCCTGTACCTTTTCTGCTTCTCTCTTCGAAAAAGCCATCTCTTTTTCTAAAATTTCCCTTTCTTTCCTTCTTTCTTCCGATGCTTCCATTTCAGAAATTGAACATTCAGGTTGTGCGCTCTCTGCCTGCTTTGCAATGTGCTTTTCTGCATTTAGCGTTTCTATATTTGATTTCAGCATTTGGATTTCCTCCTCCTGATAGTCTTCATGCTCTTTCGCATCTTCAAGTTGTCTGGACTTATTATCTAGCTCCATTGACATGTGATGCATTTCATTTGTTTTTAACTCTAGCTGGAAGGAAAGGTCATGCAGTTTTTCTTCGCTCTTTTCTGAATCTTCATTAGATTTTTGGAGCATTTCTTTCAATACTACTTTCTGCAGACGCAATTCATTTATTTCTTTGACAGATGTAATGATTCTCTTTTCATTATCATTTAACTTGGAAGCCATTTCCATTGAAAACTTTTTACTTCTCTCCTGAAGAATGACAGCTTTTATGGCATTTTTCCATCTTGTCTTACTCAATGCTTCTTTTGCTTCTATAGCCATTTTTTCCAACTGAACATTGGCATGTTTGATGGCATTGAATTCGTCATGATACTCACGAGTCTGCTTTTCCAATTCTCTCTCCATGCGCTTGATCTGACCTTCAAGCTCATTGATTGAGATCAAAGATTCTGAAAACTCCTCAGTTTGTATTCGGAGTTTTTCTTCTAGCCTTTCTATTTCAGATTCCAGTTCTTTTATAACAGCCAAAGAACCCGAGTATTCATTCTGTTTTCTGAGATGTTCTGCCTTGTTTCTCTCGAACTTTGCAGAGATGTCTTCGTTTTCTTGCTTGAGGATTTCATTGTCTGACATGAGCTGTTCTAAATGCATCTCTAGCTCTTCTATGTTCTTCAAGTGCATTTCTATTTCTCCATTCAAATCTCTGATCTCCTGTTTCAACATCTCCACTTCCTTGACATTGTCATACCCTTGAATCAGTTCTTTCGACACTTTTGGGTTCTCATCATTATTCTCTTTACAATCAAAAGTGACTTTTCCATCACTCTCCGAGGATTCCAAAGTTCTTGAAAGATCAGAGATAACCCGATTTTTTAGCTCAATCATTTCTTCGAGATCTCTCACTGCAAGAACTAAATCAGAGTTGGAGTCTTGTGTTTTCTGCAGTTGAAGCTGAAGATCAATTCGTAATTCCTTTTCCTGCTTAAGCTCTTCCCGTATTGCGGCCAGCTGAATCCCTGCTTCCTTTATCTCAGACTTCAAAGTTTTTGTGTCCTCTGCCTCATCATTACATTTCTTCAAGAACTTGAGTTGTTTGCACTCTGTTTTGAGTGCATCCCTTTCCTCAGTAAGGCAAATGATTTGTCGTGATAGATTCTGCCCTTGTATGGTCTCCTTAGTGACCTGTTTACGAAGAGACTGCAAGTCCATTTCTGTTACTTCTAGCTTTCTCATGAGCATAACGTTCTCATTTCTTACCCTTTCAATCGAACTATTTGGAAGCTGGTGCATCTTTTCTCTTGAAGTGTGTTCTTCAATACTATTTCCCGAGTCACCAAAACTTCCATCTGAAATTGAACCCAGTGACCATTCCGTATTTGATCGCTTATGCGCTTGGTTTTTCACCCTAGTGGTGTCGACCGTTGCCTTAGTCATGGAGTTCTGTCTAAGGGATGACAAGAGGGTAGGACTTTGGATAGCATTCTTCTTTGATCTGGAATCCTGTTGAGTATTTCTTTCATCGTTACTACCATCCCAGTATGATGCAAATTTAGCAGAGTTACAGCCAGGGGATACTTTAGAGTTGCCATTTTGTTCTGCATCCTCACGTAATGTACTTAAGTCGCCATTCTGAAATCCCACCAATATAATTTGGATCAAGCGAATGGGTCAATCTATCCTTAGTGATTACGAAGTTTTTTATTGAAAATGAAAGGGAAATCTTTCTTCAATCAAATTGGTTTCAACTTCAAGGAAACTATTCTTCATTAAAATATGTTTCGCAGGTGCTGTTCCTAAATTCAAAATGAATTGGAAAATTGGAATGAGACCTTACTTCTGTGGGATAATGGTTTCCTTCTGTACTTGAAAAGCTAAGCTGGCTATTAAAGAGGTTCTCATGTTGACATGTCGCAGCGCCATTCTCTTCATAATCTCTGTTAATTGGAAACTAAAACTTCATAAGGTGAGGCAGATGGAAAACAAACAAGAAAGGGTCACACTGTAAATTAAAATAAATCTCAGGTTCTTGTTATTACCTTTGATCATTATCTCCCTCCATTTTATGAATAGTCACCTGTTTAGCCAATTTCCATGAATATCAGGAACATCCACATATATAAGAAATAATGTCATGGCAGTTTTATTAGACTTCAAATTTCTAGGTACAGCTCAAGTGGATGAGAAATATAGAGAACCAACGTGTAGTATGGCGCCAGAGTTTGCGAACTTGAGAGGAAGGGAAACCGTCATGGGTTCAGTTTCTGCTTCAAAATCTGCAAAATCGATTGAAGCTTCGCCCACAAAGCCAGATTTTGATGATCCCTGCACATACACACACAAAATTTTACTACTTGCTCCACCAGATGCATAATTACGAACTGGAGAGTATTTGGAAGTCTGTGTTGCTATGCCTTACAGTTGAAACCACAAAATGGTAAATTTTCTCATTGATTTTTCCTGTTTTTATCTCCCTAACAAGCTTGACTGTTTCATAAACAGGTTTCTCCCACAAACAAGTTCCATCTTGAATAGCAACTTTCTCAAGCTTCACCGTTGCCTTTCCCACATCATCTGGCACCAAAGATATCATCAAAGCCGGTTTCTTCAACTTCGGCACCTGAAAGAAAGCCAATAGTACTGGGTAAGATCCTGTCCCTTACAAAATTGAGTTAAAAAGTTCAAACTTCAAATATTCTCTAGCCATCAGCGTATTATCTCGTTAAAATTAAATTTATAACTAATTAACATTAATATTTTTAGAAAACCAGTAAAAATTACCGACATTTCATGTTGAGCAGAGAAAAATGTAGTTAACTACTCCGGCTTTCAAAATCATTACCTGGGTTGCCTGGAATTGCAATTTGAATACAGCTTTGATCTTCTGTTTCTTGCTCCATGATTTGAACATTTTTCAAATTCTGTTTCAGATCTCCAAGAATGAACCTCTAGTTCCTGACCAGAAAACCCACCAGGCTCTTATCGAATATAAAATGTTGTTTAGAACTTGAAGTCGGTCTGATGAATTGTTCTGGTTTGAACCGGAATGAATTCTCTCCTCCCTGGTCGCTGCAATAATGGAAAATCCTGAAAGCAGCAATAAAAGCTGGGGGCCTGTAAAAATTAAGTTTTGTGGAGATGGAGATGGAAAAGATGAGGCGAAACAAGTAAAGAACTAGTTACGTGGGAAGGACAACTGAGAAGTTTCTCTCCCATGGCAATCAGACAAGCAGCTGTGCAGTATTGGAAGAGGAACAACGCAGAAATGCATTATGATTTACTTTTGGCTGCAAAAGGCAGCGGTGCAATGCTGCCGCGATTTTCTAATTGACAAATGTGACCCTCTACTTTAATGATACCTCTCCATCAACCGAATGAAAACTTTATTTCAACGTTGGGAACAATGCGGGTCACGAGCTTTTGGCCTTCCACGTTATTCCAAGCTTGGTAAATTTTCTCACATTCAACTGTTTATTTATTTATGGTGTACTCTTAAACTTTATCATTGGTCTAAAGTTGGTAATATTATCTTCAATATTTTATAAATATTTCAAAACTTTGTAAAATAATTTTCTTGAGACTTAGAACATGGTGTTTGAATTCCAATTCTATTCTAGACGTTAAAAACTAAGCTGAAGGGTATTTTTGTAATTTGTCCCTAGTTAACATCCATTTCTTCAACAATTTTATTCATTAAGTTGCCGTTTGGTTTCATATCAATTTTATATAATAATTTCAATGGCAGTTTAGAGTTTTCTTTTTCAGAGCACCGTGGTCCTGCACTGTTGAAGTGTGATAACAACCATATTTATATCTCTAAGGTACGGCGACTCAGATGACATACTATTTCAACATATTGATTATTAATTTAGATCTATACTATCAACGTATTGACTAATTTAATTAAGTTCTATTTAAATTTGAGTTCTTAATTTTATCTCATTTAGAACCTGGTTCGTTCAGCCTATTTCAAAATTTTATTTGCCCTACTAATTAATAACCTTTCTGTCCTTTTCTCTCTAATTAGCTGGATTCAGAGTGACCTACAAGTTTTTTTTTTCCTTCTTTTGTTCTATTTTTTATTCTTTTAGGTTAACATTCACTTTTTCCCCTTTTGTATTTGGAGTCTACAATTTAGTTGCCTTTTATTCTACTTCTTTGTTTATTTATTTGTTTAAGGTGATTTTGATGTGATTCCCCACTATTATTAACATTAATACATTATCATGTTTTTAAATTATTTTGTGTTATTGATGCTATGCTTAGGTTTCATCACTTCCTTCGGACTAGTCATATTTTATTTTATCAATTTGTTTGATTTTTTGTGGTAGATTGATTTTTAAGTTATAAAAGTTTTAATTCCTCGATTGATTTTAAAGTTATAAAAGTTTTAATTCCTCAAGGTTAGTATTTTATAAGAGAAGTTTAAAATTAAAACTGTTCTATTTCAATTGTTTAGGTTGCGGTAGATTTCAAATTCAGCCATTATAATAAAATTTTGAGTTAGAAATTACATTTAATCACTAGAATATGTGATTCATGAATCCAGCTAAATTGGTGGGCACCTTTACTTTTTGTTTGAATTTTTGGAAAATTATCATGTGCAATTAATAATGCATGACATACTGTGGATTACCATTATGTGTAATTAATGAAGAAAACCCATCATGTGTTAATAATCAATATCAGTCAAGAAAAGGATAGTTTTGATAGAGTAAAGAAAATGGTCATAAAAAATAGAGCCATTTGAATCTATAAAATGACCGAATTTTGTGGTATTGAGTGTGTTTGTAGGATAATGTTGTGCATAGATAGTTTGCCAAAGCCACAAAAGCTGTATAAGAAAAGAAAGAACCTCATGAATTGGTAGGTCGCATTATTGGTTTGTTAAGGAAAATGTGTGTGTAAATGAGACGAAACACGTGGGGTCCTGTGCCATTTCCACTACATATATATATACATATATATCCATTAATCGATGTGTTGTGTTGGATATTGAATATAGATTCCAGCTGGTTTTCTCGTGGAGGTTCCGTTCTTCATTCTCCCAATAAAAGGACCCCACTCCAAGCAATCATGGACGACGTAAGTGCTCAAACTTTCTGCTTTTTATTTCATTTTTTATATTTAAATTTCTAATCTCAATTGATGATAGATGTCTTTTCAATTCCTTATGAAGTATTAAAAGTATAATTCAATTAATTGAGCATTATCTGTGTCTTATTAAATATTTATTATAAATTTTAGAGTGAAATTATAAATGGAAAGTTACTTTTATCCTCTCTTTTAGTTTTGCTTGCATCAGACCTTTGCTGATGGATAATAGTGAATAATCAAAAGCTAGATATGCATGAGAAAGTGTGTGGAATCTGTGTGTGAGTCTAGATTTTGATTTGAGAGGTAGATTAGACCAAGGGTAGGAGAATGATATTTAGTCCTAAATTATAGTTTACACATATATCATATTTGATATTTTATTATAGACAAATATTTTGTATGATTGAAGAATTTAGTCTTACATTATAGTTTATCGTAGAGACCATATTTGACCATTTATTATAGATAAAATATTTAGTCCATTGTAGTTTACACAGATATCATATTTGCCCTTTTATTATAGGCAAAATATCTTGTATTCATTTTGTGCTCTTTTTATTTTTTTCATTTTGTGCTCTTTTTATTTTTTTTATTTTTGTAATTTATTTGCTTATGTAAATGATTATAATTAGATAACTTTTACCACCATTTAGGTGTGTTAGTTTGAACAAATAGTCTAAAAGAGTACTCATTAAATACCGAAACTGAGTAGGAGGTCTAGGTACAGTCCTATTTCTAAGATATCGAAAGAGCATTATTTGTTTTCATTTATTACCTTCATTTAGACCCTTCCTTAGGTATTATTATTAGTTTCATTCTAAAATGCAAAAAGAATTATTATTAGTTTTAAGTAGATAGGGATTGTTTCTTATAATGTTCCACATTGTTTGGAGAGAAGAACAAATCACCCTTTATAAGGGTGTGGAAACCTTCCCCTAGACGCGTTTTAAAGCCTTGAGGGGAAGCCCGAAAGGGAAAGTCCAAAGAGAACAACATTTGCTAGCGGTGGATCTAGGTCGTTACATTTCTCTAATGATGTGACTCGTTTCTATACTTTTAACATATCTTAAAATTAATTTTTATTGTTAGTATTTATTAATGCTTTGAGTTGGTAAAATAATTATGATTATTTTCATTTATTGATAAAATTAGAGGACTAATTAAGATAGGAACAAATTTCAAAGTTTAGGAACCAATGATATTTTAATTTAAAATTATTTTACTTTTGTATTGATATCTAAATTTATAATTCAAAACTTTTAATATTCTCAGTTTTTAGTTTTTTATTTCTCTGGTCTCTGTTGTGTGACCAGTCCAATCCTATAGGGAGACTATTAGTGTAGCTAATGATTCCTTTGGTCATGTTGGATGTTTCTTATTTGGATATAGATATTATTTTGTTGTGTTTAAGATTTTTTTTCTCTCTTTTGGCCAGCTTGACATTTTGTCCAAGTTTGCATATATTGTTTTATGATCGAGTTGGATGTTGATTTGTAATGTTTCATTGGCTTTTTCATTCTAACTTTACTTTAGATGATGAGATATTGTTTTTATCAAAAACATGAGGATCTTTTACTTTATTTCTCGGGAGTGCTTCGGTTGAAAATATTATTTATAATGCCTGGAAAGAATATAAAAATAATATCTAAAAAGAAAAGTTCAATAATCAAGTAATCAAATAATTGTGTTTAGTCTTGGATGAGAGATGTTATCAGAATTTCATATAAATAAAATACTTTACCCAATTTTGTTATGTTATTTAATTTTAATAATGAATGAGTAACTATTTTATTTTTATTGAGTCAGATTAGTAAGACTATTTAGTGTCAATCTTAACCTCTATTCTCATATAATCAAATTTAATAAAATTATTTATAAAATTAATTATATTAAAAAAAATTAAATATAATAAATTTATCTCACTCCTCCCAATATGAGTTTTGATGGGTAACAAGATGTATGTTTTTCTATGCTTTGGAAAAAGAGATTATACTCATGTACAATGTCCCCTCAAGACCCTCAACACAAACGGGCCCTTTAGGGTAAAAGAAGGGATTGAGTTGGTATGTTAATTAGGCTAACAATTGACACTGTGACCCAATGTGACAATGGGCATAAAGGATTAATAGTTCCAAATAAATTATGCTGGCTTGCCTTATTAAATGTTTCATGATCAAATTTAAGACTTTATGTCAAGGGCACAAGTACACTATATGAATTTATATAACTATCATTTTAGATGCCTTTTAGATTACGTAATATTGTTTTTTTATTAAAAAAAAAACTACAATTTATAATTAGGAATGGATCTACGTTAGGGTCATTCCCCCTCAAGTTATCTTTATTTATTATTTCCTTCAAAAAAATATGGAAATGAGTTGTTGGTTTGTTGACTTTTTTTATCCATTAAATTGAATAGTAATTAGGGTGGGTTTGTATTCACTTTTTAACGACCACTTCGACAATAATTGCTGGAGTGATCATTGGTCACCGACCACAGTCTCCTGTGTTTAAGTATAGTGTCACCAATTGAGTTCCAAGTTGTTTGAATCAAGGATTCTGATGTGGGCTAAAGAGTAATAAAAAATACAGTAAATGTTTTTGCCTTTTAAACAACAAGATTCTAAAAATTTAAAAATATAAAATATACACAATATACCTAGTCTAAAATACACCATAAATAGCCTACCGGTATGATCTTGATTGTATTTATGGATGTCTAAGATACCACACTCTTAAAGGTTCATTCTTGAGAGTCTGAATTCTGAGTTCTCGATCAATCTATGCGTAAGCACTATCCTATATACCCATGTAGTCCATCCTCTCTCTCAATACACAGATTTACAAAGCGTGAGTTATATCTAGAAGCCTACATCTATTTCCATACTCGATACATACATGGTCATATACCGCTCTCAATCCTACGTACCCATGTAATCCCTCACCTCTCTTAATGCAAGTTTATAGAGCATGAGTCCAATTGGTAAGCCTATGCCCATTTTCACATACAATATATATTCATGAATTGGTCTGGGTCCTACGTATTCATGTGGTCCCTTACCCCTCTCAAGACGGGTTTACATAGTATGGATCCTATCTGGAAGTTCATGTCCATTTTCACACACAATACATAGTCATAAATCTTGAATATAAGATATTTTCCTAACAAGACCAATCTAGGTACGAAATTGTGACGCTACCCGTCAGAGTAGTAGAATCATGCATGATATCCTACCAATTGAGGCAAGACATCCCCCCAACCGAGGTGAGAAATCATGCGTTCATCGCATACCAAAGAGGTAGGGAAGTCTAGGGTGAATTAGGACATCTCTAAGCTAGGCTCGATCCATCTCGTGGGAGTGACACTTAACTATTAGGATGTTGTGTTAGGGTCATGGTTATCGTTGTGTCATATCATGAGTTTATGGATTAGAGCTAAGAGATAGTCCTCAGTTTATAGATTAGGCTCTAAGAAGTTCAACATAAAAGCTTAGTGCACGACAGCGTCACACACGTTTTTAACTCATTTATAATTGTCCTATTTCAAAGCTTGAATATCATTTATACTTAAATGTACCACAATTATGATTAAATCATTCAAACTATCCTAAATGTTTCATACAACTTAGAGTTCATTTGGATCATTAATCCTAGTAAAAGGCTTAACATGGGAAGTTTTGTCATTTTCATCATTAGCGATAAATTGAAGCCCTAAACATATTCATCTTCCTTTCAAATTAAGTATACATCATACAATCTTAGTCTAATGCCATAATACCAAATTTCATGTTTAGTGGAATCATTTTCATGGGGGCAATTTAACAAATATTTGATTTCTAGGTCTTATTAGGTCATATCGAGTAAAACATTCATTTTATATCTTTTCTGTTCGGATTTATTCTCTAAAGCCTCGTATTAGTTACTTAATTTTTAATAATAAATTTGATTATTTTGTTTGCAATTTAATATTATCTATTGTATGAAAAATCTAAAGTTATTAATCTAATCTACCTAAACAGTTTACCGTTTATGGATATCGTTTGGTTTCTTATTTTGACTTCATAATTGTTACAAATGATTTGGTCCAAATCATTCATGTGGAGACATGTGACTGAAGTATCGTATACAATGAGTTGTATAAGATTGGACCACAAAATATTTAATCTCTTTATAAATCCGTTAATTGAGAGGATTAGTATTTCATAGGATGATTATATGCGACTCGATCTTAATCTCTAGTGAGTTTTGAACTTCTACATGTGAGAGCTTGTCCTTCGATTTGTGTCATGACCCGATTTTCATCTCAAGTCGCGATTGACTTAAAACATACTTGAAAACATAAAAGACAAAGTAAAGTACATACGATAAAAATTTTAATGTTTAAAACGAAACATAAATACATTTTATTTACAAATCCAAAATAAAGTTTAAATACATTGGACCCGATAAACAAAACAAATTAAAATATCAAATCAATTAAAATATGACATGGTTATATATGGCTACGACTCCAAATTCGTGTCTATTCTCGACTAACTCCATCTCATCCCTAAAAAACATGAGAGAATAGGAACAAGTACAAAAGGACAGTAAGTAACCCTTAATCATGTTTTTAGGGAATATTAAGATACCACTCTTTTAGTTCTTATCCTTAGTTCTTGATTCTTGATCATAGTTCTTAGTTCTTGATCTTGACCATAGTTCTTGGTCTTGATTCTTGGTTCTTGAGTGGTACCTAGCCGTCTATATCTTAGAGGACTTGGGGCTTATATAGTGCTATCTTAGGTTGAAAATTAAAGCTACCTAAAGCTTATCTGGGAGCAACATCCTAATTACTTGAAAATTAAGGATTATTCTAAAACTTACTTGAAAATTAAGGATTATTCTAAAACTTATAATGAGAGTCATCTTGATTACTTAAACATCAAGTACTAACTTTGAGCTAATCTTAAGATAGGGTAGCCTCCTAATTACTTAAAATTTAAAGATTATATTAAAGCTTATCCTGGAAGCATCTTGATTAGGGTGTTCTCCGTAGTACTTAAAAGATTAGGGTGTTCTCCGTAGTACTTAAAAACCAAGGGTTACCTTAAGTGTGACATAAAAACCAAGGGTTACCTTAAGTGTGATATGAAGCTTATAACACACTCTAATCATAATTTTTAATAATATTTAAGGCCCTGAAGTGAGCATAAGTCATATTAAACTTCTATGCTCGTTTAGAATCATTTACATGCATAAATTTTAGGGTTAATCATTGGGGGCATTCTAGTCCTTTAAGTCTTTAACTTATACCCCTAACTTGGTTTAGGTTCTAAACTTAATCTAAACATCTTGAAATCTTAAGTAAACTTTCGTGTCCTCATACATCACCATTTCTTAAAATTTTGAGTCATTTAGAGGGTGTTTGGACTTTGAAATAGCTTAGGGTTATTTTAAGGGCATTTTAGTCATTTTTACCTTAATCATTAGTTCAGCCTCTAAACATGCTCTAATGACTTTAAAATCTTACATAGCCTCTTATGTCCTTGAAAATAGTTCGTATATAAAATCTTAGGCATTTGGAGTTTATTTGGTTCATAAACCAACACTTAGGCATGTAGGAGCATTTTAGTCATTTATAAAATTAAACTTCGTGCGAGCCTCAAACATGATCTAATGATTCTAAAACTTTGCATAACTTTTAAAAATCATAAAATAAAATCTCTTATAAAGTTTTATGACATTTAGAGGTCATTTTGGTCATGAACAGAAGGTAAGTTACCTTAGGGGCATTGTGGTTATTTTACGTCGTTACTTGGTTTAGAAACTTAACCTTATCCCATGACCACAAAATTTCATATCTAAACTTAACATGTCATATTATTCCTAAGCATTAAAACTTTAAAAGCACCGAGTTTGTTTAGTGGGTTATTTTAACATTACTGGATTCCTACGGAAACTACTTGATTTAGGTCCTTAACTCAACAATTATTTGTTCATTTCTTTCCTATTCCCTTAAATCATATTTAACTTCAATTCCTATAAAGTTAAGTATTTGTTAAGAATAATTTAAGAGGGCTACTTATAGACAATTTTATGGACTTTGATTTTGAATCATATTTAAAAGTGTGGTCCTGGTTTGATTCCTTGTTCACCCCTTTTCAATATCCTCCCCTTAATTTGGAGATGACATGGCTAAATTGAAAACACCCAATTCTTGGATGCTCTTGAAGTTTCTCTTTTCCAAATTTTTTTTTTTTTTTTTTTTCATTTTATATGAAGTTATTCTTCTTATTTTGAACACTTTTTCATTCTACATCATCTTCAAATTTTCACTCTATAATTGACTAAAATGGGACAACTTTATTAAAAATTAGAAAATTATATTTTTAACATTTTTATTCCCGACTTTTCTCAGACGTTACTCATGGCTACGAAGATTTTGTGAAAAAATAGAAGATTCAACCGTCGAAGAGTTGGAGTAAGAATTTAAAAATCCACTAGAGCAGCTTTCTCTATATTTCCTCGATGTAAAGTTGCTTAATCTTGTTTAATTCTAAATAAAAACTAAATTGATTTCAATGCTTTTGCTCATGAATTGAAGGCTTGTTAGGCAGTTCTTATATGGAAAAATCTATGTTAAAGAATAATTTTACCCTAGATTATGAATTAGGTATACAAGTTTAATGTATTTTGCTTAATCTAGGTATACAAGTTTAATGTATTTTGCTTTTGAAGTAAAAAGAGACTTGTATAGCTATAATAATTTCTTAAAGATATGAAAAATGTTTCAAATGTGATTTAGTCTATCATTATTTATTATGATAATAGTGGTACAAAGACTAATATTAATAAAATTAGAGAACATCTATGTACAGGGAATTATATCGAGAGAGAGAGAGAAAATATCATTGTAGCGACCAAGATTGTTTTTAACTAGAGACATTTTGATATAATATATATATAAAGTAACTCTTTAAAGCTAAATTGATTGAGGGTCACCTAAAATTATTAGATTTACGAGACATGTCTCAACTTCTCTAGGACAAGTGAGAGAACATGCTTGGTATAAATGTTGAACACAACTCTTTGTGGAAATACTTGCACTCTTTATTAACACAAATCGAGAAGAGATTACAAGACACTCTAGAAAAATATTAACACAAATCGAGAAGAGATTACAAGACACTCTTGGAAAAATATTAACACCAATTGAGAAAGATTACAAGACACTTGTTTGTATTTCTTGGGATGAAATCTTAGTTAGGGTGGAGGGTATTTATAGTAGAGGCTAAAAAATCTATTCCTAAAATATCCATTTTTACTAAAATATCTAAATATTTTTTCTAAAATATGTAGATATCTTTATTCCTAAAATACCTAAATTATTTTCCTAAATATCTAGATATCTTTATTCCTACCCTACCTAAATCATTTTCCAAAAATGAATATACAATTATTGGGCTTGACCCTATTGGACTAGTGATAATATTTTAACACTCCCCCTCAACACTAGTCCTCATTCGCTGCACTATGTTGAGCTGACAACGAAAGCTCTCATGTTAGCCTTTTTGTAAACAAGTCTGCTACTTGGTCTTCTGTCTTGATTTGCTGCATCTCGATTTCTTCCTTCAGAACTTTCTCTTTAATGGAATGGTAGTGCACCTCCACATGCTTTGTTCTAGCATAAACACCAGATTTTCTGCTAGGTGAATCACTGATTGGTTGTCGCAATGAAGTGGTATTGGATAATCAATTTTCTGATGTCAATCTTCCATCAAGAGTTTCAGCCATACACTTTACTAAGCTACTCTACCTGTTGCTCTATACTTTGCTTCTCTAGTTGACAATGATATTGTTGGTTGTCTTTTGCTACACCAAAAAATTATTCTCGAGTCAAGATTGAACATATACCCGGTACTTGACCTTCGAGTATCGTGATATTCTGCATAGTCAGCATCACGGTATCCAACTAGCTTGCAGTCTTCATTTCTTTTGTACAAACGATCCTAATTGATTGTACGTTTGACATATCTCAAGTTCCATCGAGCCACATCCAAATGAGGTTTCTTTTGATTTTGCATGTACTAACTCATCACTCCAACTTCATCTCAAATTTCTTCGGTTGGTTCATGTACATCTGTCTGTTTAACTCTCCGTGCAAGAAAGCATTCTTCATATCCATCTTCCATACTTTTCAATCTTTATTTACCACAAGTGTTGGAGGGACCTGTACGATAGTGATCTTTGCCACTAGACTAAACGTTTCATCATAGTCTAGTCCATATTGTTGAGAGAACACTCGAGCTACAGGTTGAGCTTTGTATCTCTCGATTGTCCATCCGAGGTACACTTTATTTCTTAAGCCCACTTGCAAGAGATGAGTTTGATATCTATTGGTCTTGGCACTAGTTCCCAAGTTTGATTTTACTCAAGGCTATAGTTTCTTCCTCAATTGCGTGTTGCCAAGCCGCATTATGTGATGCTTCTTCATAAGTCTCTCTCTTAAACTTCATCTTCTATAATAGTTGTATTGGTATACTTTAGATTTGACTTTCACTAGGTTCGCTTGGTTGAGTCACTTCTTGCTCACTAACATTAGTGTTACTTGGATCTTCTACGCACATCAGTAATTAAGTAAATGTGTACAGTTTGCTCCCCTATTTTCTGAGGTAGAATTTCTTCAATGTTGTCCAGACCTGATAATACTTTCTTCTCTAAGGGCCACTCTGCTTTCATTGCGTCACTCTAATCGTCAGTCATGTAGTTTGAGAATCCTGAATCAATGATCCAGTCATCTTCATAATCGATATGTTTTACCATCATTGTCATGAGCGCTAGTTTGTCTTTTTCTATGACACATATTGTCTATGCATCTCATTCATTCTCCATCTCCTTTTTGGATGTCGCCACATTGTTTTCAGCAGACTTTTTCTTGGACCAACAATCCCTGGACATGTGGCCCTTTTCCCCACAATTGTAGCAAATACCTCCAAATCTCTTCACTTGAGAGCTCTTATTGTCGTTCTTCTAAGCTCTCCCTAGTTGTGCAGTTCCTTGGTGACTTCTTTCTTTGTCAACATTTTTGTATTCATGTTTGGTAGACGACTTATTGTTGCTCCGACTTTCACTTGTGTAGAGTGCTTCTTCCTCACCCTCAATGTGATGTCTCCCATTTGTTAGCCATAGTTTCTTGGTTGGCTAACAAATTTTCAAACTCCACAAGTGATGGTTGAGCGAGTCATCTTTGTACAGCATAACAAAGCTTCTATATTCTAGTTGCAATCCATGGATAATGATCCTCTTCATTCGAGCATCTCTAATGGCAGACTTCCGGTCTAGTTCAGTAATCTCCCGACAAATCGAAAGTACTAAGCAATCGTCATATCACGTTGTGAAATTGATAACAACTCATTCTCCAGAAATTGTAGCCTCATACCATTTTCTTTGAGAACAACATCACGAACGTGTCTCATGCTTGTTTCAGTGTCTTGTCATCCCAAATATGCTCCAACATCTCTTCTTTGATTGTGGTCTTCAAGACAAACATTGTTTTGCCTGCTTTGATTCTCCATTTGCACAAGGCGTCGTTAGAATCCTCCTCTGGCGGCATAGTTTCACTCCCGCCAACCTTCCAAAGGTCCTGTCCTTGTAAATAGGATATCATGCATGTTGTCCATGATATCCGGGTATTGTAGTTGTTGATGTTGAGTTTCTTAATTCCTCCAATGATTTGGAAATCACCCATCGTGTTGGTAATACCTCAATAATACCAAACAAGCCTTTTCGACACAAAACTTGTAGAGTCACGGACTACTCACAACACAAAGAAACTCACTAATAATCTCAAGAAATCGTTTATGATGTAGAAGAGATTACAAGACACTCTGTAAAAGATAACCTTTACTAACCTCGCTCTAATACCAGATTGTTAAACACAGCTCTTTGTGAGAAACACTCGAACTCTTTATTAACAAATCGAGAAGAGATTACAAGACACTCTGTAAAAGATATTTTGCTTTGTATTTCTTGGGATGAAAACCTAGGTAAGGTGGAGGGATATTTATTGCAAAGGCTAGACAATCTATTCCTAAAATATCTTGAACATTTGTTTCTAAAATATCTATAAAAAATTTCGTAGAATGTTTAGATATCTTTATTCCTAAAATACCTCCATCATTCTCCTAAAATATCGGGTATCTTCCTCCCTAAACTACCTGAATCATTTTCCTAAAATGAATATAGAATGTGCTTATATAATTATTGGGCTTGGGCTTGACCCTATAGACTAGTTATGATATTTTATAGGACTAGTTAGGATATTTTAAAAGTATTTGTAGAATACATGTCTCACCATTTTTAGTGTAAATGGAAAAGTGTGTAGATTTATACCTTACTTAGTAATTAATTAATTAAATTTTAATAATAATTTTGATTATTTTATTTATTGTCATTATAGGAGGATAATGTTAAACTATAACCTAAAGGATATATATAGTATATATATAAGGTTGGGTGTCATATCTTAATAACATTATTGATATGACCAACTTTGTAAGTCTTATCCAAATCATTCACGTGGAGACATGTGAGTGGGGTTCCCTATACAATGAGCTTGTTTGAGACCCGACCACAAAATATGTAATTTCACTTTATAAATATCTTAATTGAGAAAATTAAGATTTCACATAGCAATCATACGTGATCAATTTTTATCCTAAGTGAATTATGAACTTCTGTTTGCGAGAGATTGCTCTTTGATTTGCATGGGTTCTAATGACTTTTGTAACATATTTAATGTCTACCATTTTAGAGACTTAACCAAATTTGATGTTGGGACCGTAATTTTATAAAATTAACTTACTTTAATAAAGGGCAAGTAGATGAAGAGTTCTCTTAATTGCTAATTTTGTGACATAAACAATGATTTACACCCTCTCACTCGTTCAAGAGGGAAGTAGTTTATGGTTAGATCATAAGCAAATTATTCATTAGAAAAGGCGTGATTAAAATAAATTTTTGATTAGTTACAATTACAAACAACTCGTAAAAGATTGAGTTACTTATAATGGTTACATCCTTAGACACAACTTTTCCTATAGTTAATAAATGAAAATTAATTGATTAAAATTAGTTAATTAATTTCATCATCGAAACTTATTACCTACAGGTTTGTAGGGCCTCATTGATGGCTAGTAAAAGAATCAATTTAGTGGAAAGAAAAATTTTAAGTATTCAAATAAATATTAAAAATATATATTTAATTTGACGTGCTTAAATGAATATTTAATATTTAATATATATATATATATAAATTTGAATGTATGAAATTAATATATTAAATATAAAGGTGAAAAATATATATGAAAATATATTTAGTTTTTTATTATATTAGAATATGATTTAAAAATATGTTATTTTAAATTTAGAAAAAATGCATGTCAATTATACCATATTTCATTCATGTCACACATATGTCATGTCATAACGTTTTCATGCCTTCGGATGTAGTAATTCACATCATGCACATATCAATTCATATCATACATCATAACAATTACATAACATATCCCAGACATATCTTCAACATATCATATCTTAACATATCATATCACAAACATATCAATTAATTACATACAACAAAATTCACATATCATATCATATCATTTTATAACAATTTTCATATACGAGCATATGACACGTACGAAGCCACGAACACGTGTCATCATGCAGCACACATATAACCAAACTGACTGTAGGGCTACTTACTTGGTTGACCTAGGCTGAAGCTACTACAACCCGTTGACGTTAGTTTAAGACTGCTCTCTCAATTTTAATTTTGCCTAAGGAGTTCAACAATCATAAATTAAAATTCTACCATAGAAATTGGCTCACCTAGTTTTGCATAAAATAGTTTAAACATACCCCTAATAATTTAATTAGCTAAGCCTAATTTTGCAAAATAATAATAATAAAAATAAATAAATAAATAAATAAATAAATAAAACTTACCCCTAATAATTTAAACGTATAAATACTTTAAACTTGACTTAAAAAGGTAGTCGTACTAACCTTAAACGCTTCCGAAGGAATGAAACTAGGAGAAAAGGATCTGAGCGTATCAGACACAACACATTAGCCAAAATGTTGGCCTTGAGTCGTCAAAAAATGTATTTTTCGACTGGCTCAAACCGTTCAAGTGGAATGATAAAATGAAATGAGGGACCTCCCTTTTATAATAGAGGCCAATCCCCATTTCTCAACTTTAAGCAACGTGGGACAATCCCTTTCTTTGTTCTTTTCTTTTTCTAATTTCAAAATTTTGGGTCATTACGTACTTAGTTTATGGTTGAATCATAAATAAATTGTTCATTAGAGAATAAATGATACTTAAGGTCTAAAATGGGTAAAACAGACTTTTGACCTAACTGTAATTATAAACATCTCGTGAAGGAACGATTTACTCGTAATGAATATATCAATTGACACGTTTCACCTTAAATAGATTTGTAGTAGAAAAGCATATGGTTAATTAATTTTATGTCATTAGAATCTATAATTTATAGGACAATAAAGTTCCTTTACTAGTTCACTCCAACATTGAAATTTATTTAGAAAAAATAATTGAAGTGTTAAAATTAATATTTAATATACCGAATAGACAGAGAATAAAATATATTTAATTTGAAATGTTTAAGTTAATATTTAATATATTTGATATATTAAATATAAATGAAAAAATATATATTTAATTCAAAGTGTCTAAAATAATATTTATTATTTAAACTTAAAATTGAAAAACATATTTATTTAATAAAAATTAATAATTAAAAATGGAATGAAATTTAAATTAATTAAATATATTGAAATATCTCACCTCATTTCAATATAATTTAAATAAAATATTATATCTTTAATATATTAAATATTCAAATATATTATTTACATAAAATTTAACTTTACGTAAATAAGACTCTAAGAGTTAGTCAAAAACTTATAAGAGGCTTTCTCTTCTCTATTGAAGATTTTTTTCTCAAGAGAATTCCATAAGTCCGTGACCTAATGTTCAAGTCATAATAAGAAAGACTTTGTGGGAAAGATTTGAACAATGAAAGAGAGTGAAACAGGTAGATTAAAACCACTAAACTTTATGCATATTTCTTCTATCTATGTAAATTTGCTTAACTTGTGGTTTTGTTTAATTTTACATAAAATCAAAACTAATTCCAATATTTCTGATGCCTAAGTGAAACGTTCATTTTTAACATGAATGTATTGTATTATTCTCCAATGATTCGTTTGAGCGGATTAAGCTCTAATTATGCATGAATATGTTATTAGTGCACCTTGACGGTTCAATTAAGCATGACTAGGCTCAATTGAGTATGATTTTAGATGATCTAGTTAAACATGTTTAGGTCCAATCAAGTATGAATATGCAATGATTGAAGTTAGATGACCTTGTTAAGCATGCTTAGGCTTGATCAAAGTATGAATATGCAGTGATTAAACATCCCAATCAAACATGAGTATGTTGTTATTGGTTGTTGAGGCCATGATAGAGTTAAGTAGGACTGGATGATGCATGGATATGTTGTCAAACTTTGATGGTCACAATGAAACGTTGAGACCTTCGTAACCATAACCTTCTCGATTTAGTTGTAACTATACGTCTGTTAAACCCTGTGATCGATTTAAATAGAGACATAAGATTTATTATTTGCAAACATGTTGGACGATTAAACCTATATGTATGCTCACTTATGAAACCACTAGATTATATGATTAGTATGGACCATTTAGCCATATGGATTGCTAAGTCCTGATTATGAACCACGACAAGTGTCATGAGACTTTTAATGATATAAGTGCTATGCAAGGACGATTAGAGTGTAACTCCTAATCATGAACTTGCCTCAATTGACGAGGATTTGCCTAGTAATGAGATATGACTTGTTGTATAGTGTAGGGCCTATCGTCCAGATGAACGAGGGTTCATCATCGTACCATAACAAGGTCGCACCTCAACCCAAGATACCAGTCATTTACGGTTGTGGCTATGCAAGCTTATTAAGTATGAGAACATAAAAGTTGATTCACCTCAAGGTGAGATTCTTCGTCTAGTAGATTTGCGGCGTTAGAAACCGGTGAATAGCTTCCAGACCGTCGATAGGGTCTGTGACATATAAGAGAATCGATTGAGGCTTCAATACCTTCCTAGAAGCTTAGTTAGTTGTAGAAATAGGTCCAAACTTCATAGAACCTAGAGCAAGTCCCGAGTTGTTTTGAGAAGTCAATCTAGTCTATGTATTTTGAGTCTTTTACGTTTTGTTTGAAATTGTAATCTAAACTCATTTTTCCTTTGTAATAACTTGATTTCGTTTTGTTTTTAATTAAGGTGTTATTTGTTTTTAATTTTTTTTTTGTAAATTTTATCCTTGTTTATTTATTTTATTTTACTTTTATTTATTTATTTTCGGTCTTTTATCTTTTTCAGATTCAAAACTTCAAAAATTGGGTTGTAACTCTATTACTTTAAGGACGAGAAAAGGATCTTAGGGTAGCTGCACTCTATAGTGCTAGGTTGGGCTCTCCTGTTGCTTTCGAGTCTTTTCTGTCACCAATACTCGAGTCTTTACATCTGAAAAAGCCCAAGGAACCATTTGTGTCTTATTTGGTTGGAGGTAGTTTTCAAGTATTCATAGCCTGGCTACCTATGTGGGATCCCAATATCTACGTGATCTAATTATAACAACTTCGCTTAAATTACAACCTCGATTCGTCATGTCGATAAATAGAACGTTATTTCAATCGAGTAGGGATGAATCAACAAGGAAGAGAAAATCTATTGAGTTCATGGAAAATTTAACATTTTCAACGACATGAGAAAAGAATCTTTGCTTCTTCATTGAAAATTTAAGGAGTACCATAACCACATATTCAACAATGAAAGGAAGGAGACCCAAATAAGAAAATGCTTCAAATGAGGATTGACAACTATATTTTGAATTTACATAGTTGGCAACACACATGGGAGACTCGACCATATCTGCCTGAAAATATATCGTAATCGAGTTGTTGGAAGCCTTCGATAGAAACTATCCAAAAGGAAATATAGACGTCGCATGTAACACTATCAAGAATAGCGAAGAAGTGTTTTGGGTGCTTAGTGTCACGATCGTGCTTGTCCAAAGTGTGTTGCTCATTGTCGCATGGTCATTGCAGGCCAAAATCCTTGTCTTATATCACTTTATTGCTTTCCTTTACTACTTTCATGATGTATAGTTTATTGTATTTTCTGAGTGTATAACGTTTCTGCAAAATCATGTCTTCTGAAGTACCTCAGATTGTACTATATGGAGATGCAACTAGTCATCAATTCTTCCTATCCTGAGTTATATGTTATTAAAGCCGTAATGTTTTTTTTTTCTTGTAGCTATATAACGTTGCTTTTTTCAATTTTTTTCAAATCTTATTTTCAAACTCTCTTTCTAGAATCTCTATCTACTCCCGTCTTCTAAAATTTTCTTCTTAAAGCGGGATTAGAGTCTTGGGTATACGTCGTCAGGCCGAAGACGACAAAATTTTGAATTAGCTGATTCACTCGATGGTAAGAGTGAGTACCGCACAATCACTTACAAACGTTACATAAGAACGCGATTGTGACACCTGAATGGACTAGATCAATTGTAGCTACAAGTGGATTGAAAAAAAAAAAAAAAAAAGGGCGACGCTTGAGGGTGATGGTGGCCATTGATGAATTGAAGGAGAAAGATGAGAATGTTTTTTATTTTTAAATAATATAAAGTGTCAAGTCAACATGAAATTAATGGTAAATTGACATAACACACTAAAATGTTATTACTAAACTCAGCAATTAAAATGTTACCAAATCCGAACTTATGTAACTATCACTCTTATTAAAACATGACTGGGCCCACATCATACTAATTTTTGTTCCTAAAACTTAATTAAGTTGAATTAGCAAATACAAAATATAAACATTGTGCTTATTTTAAATACATGAATTTCTTTTAACTCAAATGTGTGGAAGCTAAAGACTAACCCATCATTTATGTAATAATTATTGAAAATTCTTGTATTAAAACTATTAAGTAAATTACTCCATAGTTATTATCGAGAAATAAATTATGTCGTTTGTTCGATCTAAAGTCATGGTCTTAAGTTCCGGCTCTTTCTTGCGCTTAGATTGTGCATCAACTTTATACACATAGTTTCATACGCACCATTTTCACCCACAAAACTCACCAAACTCACATCACTTTCATGTTCTTTGGGACTTGTTGAGTACGTGTAATGTTTATATATGATTGATAACAATTTCGTATATACCAACCCTACACTAAATGCTTTAATGTTGGTAGGGACACTAATAAATTCATGAAAAGTATCATGAAAAGTAGAGAACGTGATTTCATGCCTATATGAATAACATACATATATGAAATTCCACAAGCTCGAAATATAAATTTTAAACATGATGCATCATAAAATCATTCTTTTGGTATAACGTTCTCATAATTTGCATAATTATATATACATCTTTAAAATCATAGTTCGAATTCTTACAAGATTAACATCGTGATTCATGTTAGAAATTTTTCATGACATAACATACATCAAACAAATATTTAACCAAGTTTGTAGCATTCCAACATCTAGATCACTTACCTTATTAGCAAACAAAAAAATTAGCAACAATCCACTCAACTTGATCTTGATCATCTTGACAGACTAAGGAATTGTTTTAAATTGAGAGAATGCAATCCATATGGTAAAGTCAACGTATACCAACGTTGTTGAAAGAAAAAAAAATTCTTTACTTGTCTACTTCATACTTGTCTTTAATATGAAACTTATAATGCCAAACCTAATTCTCAATCCAATTATTTAAGCATAACATTTTTTTATACGAAATACGAAATTTGGATTAATAGAGAGATTACGACTAGAATTAGATTATTTCTTAAGATCAAAGATCTAGAGGTAAGGTTTGGAACCAATTTCTAAATTGAGTCACTCTACAATCAAACTTGATCAAGACTAGATTGAAGGGCTCGAATGGTATGTATTACAAGAATTACTTGATATCTTAAAAATGACAAAAAGGATGCTCAAATTTTTAAGGGCGAAAGTCTCAACTTGAGATCTTAATTTCATTCATTTGTAATCTTGTAATCTTCTTTTTATATACCATCTTGTTGACATTGTTGGTTGGCACCGGCTAGCTAATAGGGAGAGCAGCATAAAGAGTCTCTAGGACGAACGATTTGAGTGAGAGCCCAGACCATAGCGGCTTTAGAAACTTCTCTCTTGACTTTAACAGTGACAAAGATTTTTGGCTGGCAATAAAGCTAGAGCTCTGATCGAGCATCTAGTAGTTCTATCTAGGTCTAGACACAATATATTCTCCCTAAAAAAGAATCTCCAACCCTTTAAATGCTCATTAAAAGAAGTTAGTAGTCATGATTGATAACTTCACCCCACCAACTTTCAAATGCTCACGAAAAAAAATTATGAAATTAAAATAATAAATAAAGTTTTCAAATAAATTATGAATAAGGGTTATTTATAACAACGTCCTACTCTACTTGTTGATTTTGAATTATGTAATAGGTCTAGTTAAAACTTGTGGAACGCCATTCATTTCATTCCTCTAGAAAATTTATCTCAAAGGATGGCCTTGCAAAGCAACTTTATAATCATTATCACGAACTTGTGAAACAATTTTGAATGATTGTTCTTCACCAAAATCAAATAAGTAATTTATTTATAGAATACAACTCCTTTTATGCCATAGTTCACGAGTTTCACACTGGATTATCCAATATATCTTTAATGAACAATTAGAAATACAAGAAAAATAATAGGAAATAATATTAGTTTGAAAATAAAACTCCCTTTCATGATTTTTCTCTTTAAATACTTTTTTCACATCCACTCTCAAGTTTTTCTTTCGTCTCTTAAGTTGGGAGGATTCTTACCCATTAATAAAACAAGAACCATGTTCATTTTTCAAGAGCTCGGGGTTCCGAATTTGGTTGACCATTATTGAAGAAATCTCATGAAGGAGTAGTATTTGAGAATTGATAATGCTTAGTGAAGAGTATTATTGGGGAAGAAGTTGTTGGATATGACCCACCGTCCAAATATACTGAAATAAATAAATGAAGTAGAAATAAGAACTTGAGTGGAGAGATTCTTGGAACAAAGAACCTTAACGGTTGTTAATAGAGCATACATCTAATCAGTATTTAGAGAGCACCGACAAATTTTTTAAACCTTCTCCACAGTTTAACAACTATTAATAGTTCTCTTACATAAATGGCTAACCATTTTTCTAAACTTAATCAAGTTAATAAATAAATTTTACCAAGTTAAGCTTATTGACTCACAAAATTGTCTTGAATCAGTGCAGAACATTACGATGAGCCCATATATTTAAGGAGGTGCTCTAAGTGTTGGGTTTTATGTCCTAAAACACATAGTTGGTAAATAAAAACATATTCTATTTTCAATAAAGTTATTATTGATGTTTATTCACTAAAAATTGTTATTGAATAAAGTGAATTTTACGATCATTAATCTAAATCCAATAAACTAAGAATACTCTAGCTATAGTATGATTACTTGAACTATATGTAGACATAAGAGTGGATCAAGTTCAAGTATATAGTCAAAATGATCTATAGTACATGGATAAGGCTGAGTATCTTATCCTAGGGACACTATGGATGCGGCCCACTGTTGTATATGATATAAATAATGTGATCACTAAATTGTACCTGTGGAGACATGTGAGTGGGGGTGTCCTATGTAATGAGTATTGCATAAGATCGGACCATGAAGAAAACCACTCACTTTATAATGCCGTTTACTGTTGAGACTAATTTTTTTCATTCGATGACCTAGGTAACTCGATCTTAATCCTGAGCTAACTATGAACTTCTGTTTATTCGGAATTATCCTTAGATTTGCATGGGTGAGAGTGGTCCGAGTTCGCCGACTCAATAAGCCTCCCATTTCAGGGGTAAGACTGGGTGAATAGTTGGGGACATAGGGTGTAAGATGGAATTCACTCCTGCCCGCTTTTAGGGATAGTAGAGAGGTTGTTCCCTTAAGTACTGACTCCAGGTCTTGAACAAGGGGCCCCACCCTCTCATTGGCTAGAGAGGGATTCGGTTTGGTGGTTGGACCACAAACCAATTGTTCATTAGAGGATCAGTAGGACTTAAGGAACAAGAAGTAACTTTAGGGGTAAAACGGTAAATTGACCCGGCTCTAGTTACGAACAACCTGTGAAGGATCGACTTACTAATCATGGTTATATCAAATGGACAGAAATATATCCATAGTGAGGGGAGTGCAACTACTAGGCTATAGTGGAGTGTCCTAGTAGTTAACGAATGTTGGTTAACAAGGTTAATGAGTTTAGCCGGTTAATCTCGGATCGTTGGAGCCCATGATCTGTAGGTCCATTAGGTCCCTCTACTAGCTCATATCGGACTAAACCTTAGAACGTTGTGACAAGTGAGTTCGAAGTGTTCGAATTCATATTAGGGAATATACACTAAATATATACGATATATTTAACCGCATTTTGTTTTAATTATGAATTAAACAAAAAGAGAGAATTGGAGATATTTAAATAAGATTTAAATATTTTAATTATGAATAGAGATTCATAATCAATATCTGCCCGAATTGAATGGAATTGGTATTTGAATTAATATTAAATATTAATTAAATAGTTTAATTAATCATTTAATATTACTTTAATTTGAAATTAATTATTCAAATTAATTGTTGAATTAAAATGAAGAAAGTCAAAAGGTTGAATTCACTTAATGGAAAAATCCATATTTGAATTAGTGGAATTTTGAGGTGTCAAAATTTGGTTTAATCAAACTTACATGCTTGCCAAATAAACCCCACAAATTTGAGTAGAATTTTGAATGTCAAAATTTGGTTAACTTAAACTTGCATGCTTGCCACATAATCTCAAACATTTTAGTGGAATTTTGAGTATCAAAATTTGGTGATCTCAAATTTGCATGAACATGCAAATATGACTATAAATAGAGTGATCAAGGTACATGGAAGCTCTCCTTTGGAAAAACTTTGAGAAAATCTCTCAAAACTCTCTCTTTACATATACTAAATTTCTATCAAGTTTCGTCACTCACCGGATTCCACAATCCCGTTCTAAAGCCGGAGAATAGTAGGGAAGACATTAGTGGTGGTTCGAAACCGGTTCATGAGGAAAAAGGAATTTGAACTACAAAAGGTTAGTATTCAAACTCATTGAGTTTTAATACTTTTGAACATGCTAGCTAATTTACTATAATTAATGTACTTAGAGTGCCTAAGATCCAAATTTCTTCCGCATGTATTATAGTAACACCATCAATTGGTATCAGAGCAAGTTTTAGGCACTTTATTTACATTAATTTGAGCATGGTGGGTACCATTTCACGAATGAAATTTTGTGGTTGCTAAAGTGGATGTTTTTATTTTTGACATTTTTTTATTCTTCCATTTGATACCATTATTGTAATAAGCCTAATGTGTATGGGCTTTAATGAGTGAAGAAAGGTCTGTATTTTTTTGATGGAGTCATTAGAGTCCATTTTAGGTTGTAATTGATCGAAAATGGAAGAGATAGCAAGCTGAACCGAAGAAGAAGGTGGAAGAGGCGGTTCGGGTGTTTTTTCTGCCGTTGGGATCCGGTTCAACGTTTTTAAGGGTTGGTTCGCCCAGTTCGTGATCCTCGGGAGCGGTTCAAGTTATTTTAATTATTAATGTAATAATTTAGTTAATTGCTTGCTTTAAAATGCCAAAACCAATCCACTCTAGTGTGTTTAATTAATTATGCATTATGAATGTATGTTTTAATTAAATAGAAAATGTATATGCATAAAGTATGTCATATAGATTTAAAATCCCACCATAGGCTAAGCATGTTTCATGCATTCCAAGTATGTTATAAGTGTTATAATGTATAGTATGCATGTTTAGGGTTCCATGAGTGATAGATATAAATTGTTATATTATTGCATGGAATGGATGATTATATAATTGTTATATAAAACATGTTAGATGCATGTTATAGATTATTTTCAACGTCATAAAACGAGATAGACGTTAAAACCTATAATAAAGATAAGTGCATGCTCACTTAGGGTTAAGAACCAAGCACGATCAATTTTAATAGTTAAAATAGGTCGATGTCTTGTAAAATTGTGGTTACAAGAAAGCTCACCTGGCACGATCTTGTCTAAGGCTGGAGGTACTTAAGTTGACGGTTTACGGAACACCTGCTACCTAGAGATTGGGCCAGTACTTGAGCTTAGCTAGCCCAGTTTTATGAGCATGCGTGTGATGTAAGGATTCTTTTTTAAAATGAAAAATCACCTAGACATCATAGGTAAAAATCCAGTATAAATGCTATGCTTGGAAAAATCACCTAAACTTAGGTTATATTTAATTAGTCGGAATATAGCTAAGTAATAAGTATACCCAACCGTCTAAAATACTTAGTGGGAAGAAGTATATGAGATACATCGTTTTCTTTTTACACTCTCTGAAAAATTCACACCGTGAGATTCCTGCTCGACCTCGTGTCGCCCTGGGAGCGGCCTCCATTCGGAAGGTATTTGCATGAGTCAATAACAAGGTGAATAGAGAAAGTATTTATAGTAAGTGGGAGAAGGAAGTATATCAACACATCCTATGGTCTCCACCACTAGGTTGCACCGTGAGATTTCCATGTTCCGCCTGCATGTTGCTCTAGAGCAACTACCCATTCAGAGGGTCGTAACATGGGAGTCGGAACAATGCAAACTCCAGAAATGGATAGGATTTCTTAGGTCCATTCTCAACTTTGACTTTTTCATTCGATAGCATTGTTGGGGCCGATCTCTGAGGTCTGAAAATGGCGGGTCACACTTACGAAGAATTACTAAGAGTTAGTATATTCTTGACCAAAGTGGCGATAACTAAAACACTATAGGAATAAGAGTAATTATGGGATTAGTGTTTAAGTCAAGAATGTCTTGGTTTGGTGAAGGAGTGATTGACTGCCCCTCGGTAGCAATTGCTCTAACTCACTAAAGTATCGTTGCAAATTAATAATTTTTTGGTATATTATTAAATTTACTAAACCTGATTGGATTAAAAAGGATTAAGTCAATTCACTAATAGAATTTGTTTTAAATCTCAGCATGTCAAGCTCAATAGTACAATTACTCGCTTTTGAGAAATTAAACGGCGACAATTACGCAACAAGGAAATCAAACCTAAACACAATACTTGTAAATGATGATTTGAGGTTTGTTTTAACTGAGAAATGTCCCCTAAACCCCAGCTCAAATGCAAACCGAACAGTTTGGGATGCATATGACAAAAAGGGTAAGGGGAAAGACAAGATTCCTACTGACCGCAAACGCAAGGTTCAAAATGCAGATAATGGAAAAAGTTTCCATTGCAATGAAAACGGGCACAGGAAAAGTGTCTGCTCAAAATACCTTGCAGAGAAGAAAGCTGAAAAGGCACAACAAAGTAAATATGATTTACTAGTTGTAGAAATATGTTTTATAGAGTATGATCACTCAACCTGGATACTGGATTCAGGGGCCACTAATCATATATATTTTTTTTTTCAGGAAACTAGTTCCTGGAGAATGCTTGCGGAAGGCGAGATAACAGTGAGGGTTGGAACAGGAGAAGTTGTCTCAGCAAGATTAGTAGAAAATTTAAAGTTGTTTTTGGGAGATAGATTCATTATTTTAGATAATGTACTTTTTGTTCCTGGAATAAAAAGAAATCTAATATCTATCTCTTGTTTATTAGAACAATTGTATAAAGTATCTTTTGAAATCAATGAAGTGTTCATTTGCAAAAGAGGTATTCATATTTGTTCTGCAAAACTAGAAAACAACTTATATAGGTTAAAACCGAGCGAAACAAAAGCTATTTTAAATACAGTGATGTTTCAAACAGCTGAAACTCAAAATAAACGACAAAAGATTTCTCCTAATACCTATCTTTGGCACTTAAGACTAGGCCACATTAATCTCAATAGGATTGAGAGATTGGTTAAAAGAGGACTTCTAAATCAGTTAGAAGACAACTCTTTACCTCCATGTGAGTCTTGTCTTGAGGGTAAAATAACTAAACGACCGTTTTCCGAAAAAGGTTATAGAGTCAAAGAAACCTTAGAACTCATGCATACAGATCTCTGTGGTCCAATGAATGTCAAAGCACGAGGAGGGTATGAATATTTCATCAGTTTTATTGATGATTACTCAAGGTATGACTATCTTTACCTAATGCACCACAAGTCCGAAGCTCTTCAAAAGTTTAGAGAGTATAAGACTGAGGTTGAGAATCTATTAGGTATAACTATTAAACATTTCGATCAAATCGAGGTGGAGAGTATATGGACTTAACATTCCAGGACTATATGATAGAACATGGAATAACGTCTCAACTCTCAGCCCCTGGTATTCCTCAACATAACGGTGTATCAGAAAGGAGAAATAGAACTATGTTAGACATGGTTCGGTCTATGGTGAGTTTCGCTCAATTACTTGATTTTTTTTGGGGATATGTAGTGGAGACTGCTGCATACATTTTGAACATGGTTCCTTCTAAGAGTGTTTCAGAAACACCTTATGAGTTATGGAGAGGGCGTAAAGGTAGTTTATGTCACTTCAGAATTTGGGGATGCCCAACACATGTGTTGGTGCAAAACCCCAAGAAATTAGAACGTCGTTCAAAATTATGCCTATTCGTAGGATACCCCAAAGAGACGAAAGGTGGTATGTTTTATGACCCTCAAGAAAACAGAGTGTTTGTATCAACAAACGCTACATTCTTAGAGGAAGACCACGTAAGAAACCATCAACCTCGCAGCAAACTAGTATTGAGTGAGATTTCTAAAGAAGCTACTGATAAAACAAAAAGAGTTGTTGATCAGGCTAGTTCTTCAACAAGAGTTGGTGATGGAGCTGGCACTTCTTGTCAATCACATCCTTCTCAAGAGTTGAGAATTCTTCGACGTAGTAGGAGGGTTATAATTCAACTCGACCATTACTTGGGTTTGGCAGAAACACAGGTCATCATACCTGATGATGGCGTTAAGGATCCATTGACCTATAAACAGTCAATGAATGATGAAGATAGAGATCAGTGGATCAAAGCCATGAATCTTAAAATGGAGTCAATGTACTTCAATTCAGTTTGGGAACTTGTAGATGAACAAGATGGGGTAAAACCTATTGGTTGCAAATGGATCTACAAGAGGAAACGAGACCAAGCCGGTAAGGTACAGACCTTTAAAGCTCGACTTGTAGCAAAGGGTTATACCCAAACAGAGGGGGTGGACTATGAAGAAACCTTCTCTCCTGTTGCTATGCTTAAATCAATTAGAATACTCTTGTCCATTGCCACATTTTATGATTATGAAATTTGGCGAATGGATGTCAAGACAGCCTTTCTAAACGGAAATCTTGAGGAGAGTATCTATATGGCTCAACTAGAGGGGTTCATTGAACAGGATCACGAGTTAAAGGTTTGCAAGCTTAAAAGATCCATTTATGGGTTGAAGTAAGCATCTCGATCTTGGAATATAAGGTTTGATACTGCGATCAAATCTTATGGCTTTAAACAAAATGTTGATGAAACTTGTGTTTACAAGAAGATAGTCAACTCTACAGTAGTTTTTCTGGTGTTGTACGTTGACGATATCCTACTCATTGGGAATGATGTGTGATTTCTGGCTGACATTAAGCATTGGCTAGCCACACAATTCCAAATGAAAGATTTCGGAGAGGCTCAGTTTGTTCTTGGAATCCAAATTGTTCGGAATCGCAAGAAAAAAACACTAGCATTGTCTCAGGCATCGTACATCGGCAAAGTGTTTGTTTGATATAAGATGCAGGACTCCAAGAAATGATTATTATCTTTCAGGCATGGAGTTCATTTGTCAAAGGAACAAAGTCCTAAGACACCTCAAGAAGTTGAGGATATGAGACATATTCCCTATGCATCAGCAGTCGGTAGTTTGATGTATGCCATGTTGTGTACCTGACCCAACATATGCTATGCTGTGGGAATTGTCAGTAGGTATCAGTCCAATCCGGGATATGCTCATTAGACTGCCGTTAAAAATATCCTCAAGTATCTTAGGAGAACAAGGGACTATATGCTAATGTACAGCGCTAAGGATCTGATCCTTACAGGGTACACTGACTCAGATTTTCAGACCGATATCGATTCGAGGAAATCGACATCGGGATATGTTTTCACTCTGAACGGAGGAACAATAATATGGAGAAGCATAAAGTAAGGTTGCATTGCTGATTCCACCATGGAAGCTGAGTATGTTGCTGCTTGTGAAGCAGCGAAAGAATCTGTATGGCTTAGGAAGTTCTTAACTGATTTGGAAGTCGTTCTAAATATGCATCTGCCTATCACTCTTTATTGTGATAACAGTGGAGCAATTGCAAATTCTAAAGAACCAAGAAGCCATAAGCGAGGAAAACATATTGAGCGCAAATATCATCTCATAAGGGAGATTGTGCAACGAGGAGATGTGATCGTCACACAGATAGCTTCAGAGCACAACATTGCTGATCTATTTACAAAGCCCCTCACGGCTAAAGTGTTTGAAGGGCACCTAGTGAGTCTAGGACTACGAGTTATGTAATCTAGGGAAAGTGGGAGAAAATGCATGGGTATGTGATGCCCTAGTTCATTGTATTTATGTCTTTCTCTCTACTCAACATTATAAAACCCCACTAGAGTTTTAGTCCAAGTGGGAGTTTGTTGGGTTTTATGTCCTAAAACTCATAGTTGGTAAATAAAAACATATTCTATTTTCAATAAAGTTATTATTGATGTTTATTCAGTAAAGATTGTTATTGAATAAAGTGAATTTTACGATCATTCATCTAAATCCAATAAACTAAGAATACTCTGGCTGTAGTATGATTACTTGAACTATATGTAAAGACATAAGAGTGGATCAAGTTCGAGTATATAGTCAAAATGATCTATAGTACAGGGATAAGGCTGAGTACCTTATCTTGGGGACACTATGGATGCGGCCCACTTTTGTATATGATATAAATAATGTGATCACTAAATTGTACCTGTGGAGACATGTGAGTGGGGGTGTCCTATGCAATGAGTATTGCATAAGATCGGACCATGAAGAAAACCACTCACTTTATAATGTCGTTTACAGTTGAGACTAATTTTTTCATTCGATGACCTAGGTAACTCGATCTTAATCCTGAGCTAACTATGAACTTCTGTTTATTTGAAATTATCCTTAGATTTGCATGGGTGAGAGTGGCTCGAGTTCTCCGACTCAATAAGCCTCCCATTTTAGGGGTAAGACTGGGTGAATAGTTGGGGACATAGGGTGTAAGATGGAATTCACTCCTGCCCGCTTTTAGGGATAGTAGAGAGGTTGTTCCCTTAAGTACTGACTCCAGGTCTTGAACAAGGGGCCCCACCCTCTCATTGGCTAGAGAGGGATTCGGTTTGGTGGTTGGACCACAAACCAATTGTTCATTAGAGGATAGTAGGACTTAAGGAACAAGAAGTAACTTTAGGGGTAAAACGATAAATTGACCCAGCTCTAGTTACGAACAACCTGTGAAGGATCGACTTACTAATCATGGTTATATCAAATGGACAGAAATATATCCATAGTGAGGGGAGTGCAACTACTAGGCTATGGTGAAGTGTCCTAGTAGTTAACGAATGTTGGTTAACAAGGTTAATGAGTTTAGCCGGTTAATCTCGGATCGTTGGAGCCCATGATCTGTAGGTCCATTAGGTCCCTCTACTAGCTCATATCGGACTAAATCTTAGAACGTTGTGACGAGTGAGTTCGAAGTGTTCGAATTCATATTAGGGAATATACGCTAAATATATACGATATATTTAACCGCATTTTGTTTTAATTATGAATTAAACAAAATGAGAGAATTGGAGATATTTAAATAAGATTTAAATATTTTAATTATGAATAGGGATTCATAATCAATATAGGCCGGAATTGAATGGGATTGGCATTTGAATTAATATTAAATATTAATTAAATAGTTTAATTAATCATTTAATATTACTTTAATTTGAAATTAATTATTCAAATTAATTGTTGAATTAAAATGAAGAAAGTCACTTCATCCAAAAATCCATGTTTGAATTAGTGGAATTTTGAGGTGTCAAAATTTAGTTTAATCAAACTTACATGCTTGCCAAATAAACCCCACAAATTTGAGTGGAATTTTGAGTGTCAAAATTTGGTTAACTTAAACTTGCATGCTTGCAACATAATCTCAAACATTTTAGTGTAATTTTGAGTGTCAAAATTTGGTGATCTCAAATTTGCATGAACATGCAAATATGACTCTATAAATAGAGTGATCAAGGTACATGGAAGCTTTCCTTTGGAAATTTTTTTAGAAAATCTCTCAAAACTCTCTCTTTACATATACTAAATTCCTATCAAGTTTCGTCACTCACCGGATTCCACAATTCCGTTCTAAGGCCGGAGAATAGTAGGGAAGACACTAGTGGTGGTTCGAAACCGGTTTGTGAGGAAAAAGGAATTTGAACTACAAAAGGTTAGTATTCAAACTCATTGAGTTTTAATGTTTTGAACATGCTAGCTAATTTACTATAATTAATGTACTTAGAGTGCCTAAGATTCAAATTGCTTCCGCATGTGTTATAGTAACACCACACTAAGAGGAATGAACATGAGAGAGGTGATGCTCATGGAAGTGCTCTGAGTGAAGTGAACACGAGAGAAGTAAGCAGTTCCCATTGAAGTGCTCCAAGAATTTAGCACACGTGTGTTCCTTGAGTCATCGACTTGTGCTCTAAGAGGAATGACCACGAAAGAGGCATGACACCCGTGGAAATGCTCCAAGAAGAGTGAGCATGAGAGAAGCAGGTGGCATCCGTAGAAGTGCTCCAAGAAATGGGCACATGTGTATTCCTTGTGTCGTTGTCTCGTGCCTAAGGTGGGTGGTTTCACAAGAAATATCAAGATCATCATTTGCTCGAGAAAAAGCATTGGGTTAGACATTAAAGTCATGGAAGAATGAGGCTACAACAAGACCAAGAGGAGTCTAGTGTAGCGCCTACCTTAAAAGATGGTTAAGTAAAGAGTTGACTGAAGTATAGTGCCAACAAAGTGAAATAATTGTATTAAAAAGCTTCTAGGATTTGCTTCAATAAGAGATGTCACCACAATGAGGAAATATTGTGCTAAACTGTGCGACTCAAAGAATACGTGTGTTGAGACTAAGATGGCCTCATTTGGCTTAAGCGAGGATATGTTGATACTAGTTTTTGTCATGGTTTGTCTGGTGAGTCCTAGGTCGAGTTCGAGAGAAAGATGAGATAGATCATGGTTTGTTGATGCTAGTTTTTTGGGCGATTGTTGTGCTTATGCTGCGAGTCTTAGAGACTAAGAGAATGTTCGTTAGTGGGATATCCATAAGCAATGCAAAGATTTCATATTCATTTTGAGATGCATTTATTTCCACCAAGTTAGTGCAACCAATTTGACATTTGAATCGTTTGAGAATGAAATTTATGAAATCAATATGATTAGGGCGGTGATACAGAAGTGGTGCCCAACCAGTGTCAAGACAAGAAAAGTGTCATTATCGTTGATGAAGAACCTAGTTTATCATTCAAAGACAAAACATATTAGAAGACGATACCATTTCGATATGTTAACAAAATGTTGATCTTTTTGTAGCTTCTATAGATGTTGGAGTGCAATGAAGATATTGATTTCGAGGATAATCTTGTGAGAATGAAATTTATGAAATATAAACCTTAGCTTTCGTGGAGTTCTCAATCCGGTGCTCCTTACATATTCTTTCTTTTGCTTTTTATTTTGTTCATGTATATGAGATGAATGAGTAGAGTTTTACAATTTATAAAAATGGGTTATCAAACACGTTTGGAATAATTATTTAAATTAGGATCTAATTTTTCAATTGGTTATCAAACACACGTGAACATACAACTTTAATTTTATTAAATTTATGTTTTGAAATTAAATGGGCCCTTATGGAGAGCTTGGATTGGGCATTTGAATTCATGGTTGTGAAGATTTATAAAAACAAACAGGCCGTGTTAGCTGTGGTGAACGGAGAGCAAAACGACACGGTGTACTCCACAGACCAATCTTGACAATAAATTCCAGCTAATCCAAACCCTACACGTGGCGTACTTATCCACGTTGATTCTTAAAAAGGTTTAAAAACAAGGCTCCAGCGTCAAACCCAAACCGAACACCACACCATCAAACAAACCAAAACCCACAGCCTTCAAGAATTGCTTCCAGTTCCAGAGCGGCGGAGAGAGAAGCATGGGGCTACCGGTGAAGGCTTTTCCGTTCACTGTGGTGAGTCACGTACTCGCAATCGTGGCGCTGATTCTCGTCGTCGTTTGGGCCGTTCACTTCAGAGGCGGCCTCGCTTGGGAAGCTGTCAATAAGAACCTCATCTTCAACGTAAGCCTCTCTCTCTCTCTCTCTCTCTAGAAACCAAATATTTCGTTAATTTCTTCATAATTTCCAATTTCTCCGATTTCGCTAGGGTTCTTTTTCCTCTATTTTTATTTTTTTTTCATTTTATTTTTATAATTATTTGGATATTTGAAATTATTTTCAGAATTTCTACTTTTTTTTTTCCTCGATTTTATCAATTGATTTGGATATAATTGAATCAAGGATAAGAAAGTGGGAAAAGTACGTTTTCAATGACTTGTGAATTCAAATTCTAAATAAAATAAACCAAAATTTTGAGCCAAACTCTCTTTTAAATGGATATAAGTGTATTCTTATTTTATAGTCTAATTTAATTCAGCAATTTTAATTTAATTTATAATTTGGATCATATGAGGCTGACTTATTCAAAGTCTTTTTTTTTTTTTTTTTTTAAATGTTTAACGATATATAAAAAATAATAAAAATTAAATGATTGATTTGAATTTGGGGGGTTTAAATGGAGGATAAATAATAATGCATAAAATATTTAGATAAAATATTGGCGGTAGTTGCGTGTCCAAATAGGACTCTCGAATGGCATGTTTTTCAAAAGAAAAGTGTTCAGTAGCAATCATAAATTTATTCCTTTTCACACTAACCTCCATTAAGCCTTTTGCCCTTTTCTAATTTTTTTTTAATACATTATTAATTATAAAGATTTATTTTACTATTTAATTATTTTGAAAATTAATTTCTATTCCCTTGTATTATTTCCTTTGATTTTAATGGAATTTTTTTCCATTAAAAAAGAAAAAAAAACAAAGATAAATATATAACTTTAATCCATTAAAGATTTTATTTTTTGATTTAAAAAATTTATAATCATTTTCATAACAATATGTTTGAGGCATCTAATAGATATAATATGAGAGTTTTGAAGAAATTAAAATATTAAAAATTAAGGTTTTGTTTGATAAGTATAATTTTAATTTTTTTAAATTTTGTTTATAAATACTAGTTTTTTTTTTAAATCTGTTTTATTTTAGAATTTGACTAAGAAGTCATTTCTTTTAAGAGTGTTAAACAAGAAAATAAGTACAATTTTTAAAATACAAAAAAAAAAAAAAATTCTAATGAGTTTTTTTTTTTTTTTTTTTTTTTCCTTTTTAAGTTAGAAATATGCAAAATTTCTGTAATAAAACTATATTTGACTTAAAATTAAATTTAACGTACTCAGTAATAGCTTTTTGAAAAAAAGAAAAAGAGAACCACCATTCAATGTTGAACATAATAGATTTGATGGCTATTGTAAGTTTTCAAAAAAAAATTATTTCTAATTATTAGATACAATTATTAGTTTAAATTTTTATTTATACCGCCTAAAGTTTAAAGTTATAAATTAATATCTACCTAATCTACCTAATTTTTAGGAACTAATTATTTTGACTTTAAATATTTATCTTATTGTTATTATTTGAATTTAATAACTAGTAGGAATAGATGATTCATATCTTTGATCACGTGGTTTAGTTAATTGAATTATGTTATTTTATAATGTTTTAATTATCAATTTAGTTATTTATTATTTCCTTTTATCACAAAATATTTGAGGACTTGTAAAAATGATGGCATGAATTATTGTTAAATTTTGCTCATCTGGACATTAATTTCATACATAATTTAAAGCTACCAAGTATAGATATATATACTTGGGATATAAATAATATAGATAATGATGGTATTATACATATATATAATTGTAACGTGGTCTTCTTATCGTATCTGACGTGGACGCATATTAAGGCCCAATCCATGTGCTAACAAAAATATTATTTATTTCAGATAATTAAAGTATTTATTTGTTTAACCTCTCCATTTTCTTATGATTTTTTTCTTATGAAAATATTCTTAACCTTTTTTTCTTTATTTAAAATTATTCTTATTCTTTTGAAAATTACAATATTCCCTATCATCATAACGTTTTGAAATTATCTTTATAGTTAATATTTATTAGAAATATAACAATGACCTGAAATAATCCGTGTTTTACATTTATTTTTTTTTCTAAATAGATTCATCCCGTTCTTATGCTACTTGGATTGATCATCATAGGAGGAGAAGGTAATGAACTAACTTTAATTTTATATTTTGAAAATTCAAATATTTAATTCCAAATCTAAGCTAATTAACTAAATTAGAAATAATAAAAAAATGCAGCAATAATTAGTTATAAATCACTGCCATTGAAAAAAGAAGTAAAGAAGGTGGTCCATTTGGTGCTACACGGCGTCGCTTTGGCACTGGGCATCGTGGGAATCTGGGCTGCATTCAAGAACCATAATGAAAGCGGGATCCCTAATCTTTACAGCTTGCATTCCTGGATTGGAATTGGCGTAATTGGCGTCTATGGTCTCCAGGTATTTACATGTTTGCCACCATATACTTTTCCAATTTTATTTTAATTTAATCATTTGGAATGCAATGGAATACGCAGTGGGTGTACGGAGTTGTGACATTCTTCTACCCCGGAGGATCGGCGGATCTCCGAAGAGCATCACTTCCATGGCACGTGGTTGTGGGCATCAGTGTATACATATTGGCCGTGGGGAACTCGGCGCTGGGGTTCTTAGAGAAGCTGACGTTTTTGGAGAGTGGGGGGCTGGACAAATACGGGACTGAGGCGTTTCTTGTCAACTTCACTGCCATCACCACTATTGTTTTTGGAGTGTTTGTGCTATTGAGTGTTGTTTCACAGCACGCCGTTGAAGAACACGACGCTGACGCCTATACGGCTATTTGAAATCTCACGTTTCTCTTCGTTTGCTTCTGTGAATTGTGTCTGGTGTCTGGTGTTTTTTTTTTTATGTTCTTTTTTTATTCATATGTTTGTATGTTTAATAGACTTGATAATGTGTTTCACTGTTCATGGGAAACTAAAGTAAAATGTTTTAATTAATTAACGTTTCAAGAAAATGTAATTATTTTGCTTAGAAATGGTTTGATGAACCCAGTGAAGAAGGAATCCATGGGTCACCGGAGCCGGGTTGGGTCAACTCGAACCCAAAAACTGCAACCTGAATGTCAGCCCACGCATGGGAGCCAACCATTCGACTAACGAACTAGTCGAATATCAGCCTTCCATTACGATTTAACCATAGGTATCATATTTGACCTTTTATTAAAGTCAAATATCTTGTATTGATTTATTGCTTTTTCCAGATTATAAATATGAGAATTTCACTTTCTTAACTGGGGTGGTTTTAGCAAATATTCTCACCGTATCAAAGTTATTTTGGTTTAGCAACCCCAATCCTTCATTTTCAATGGCTTATGAATCCTGTATTCATCTTCTTCTCCACCACCACGACTGGCTTTGACGTCGTAGGGGCAGTCTCTATGGCTGCCACAAGCAGAGCCGACTGATTACTCTTCGGTTCCACCCTTTTGGCCTCCAAATCACCCTTCGCCATACTTTGTACATACAATCCCACATTCTCCAACACAATCAGTTCCCCCTTAGCAAACATAGCCTCTCTCATTTTATTCCCAATCGACCCTTTATCCTTCACAAAAACCCTAACCTCATGATTCTCATCAGAAATATACGGAATCTTGACAAGCCCATTGACCTTTTGCAAAGATTTACCTTCAGAATCTGAGCGCCACACTAGCCTCTTAGCCAACTAATTTTCCGCCGCCCTCCTCGCCAAAATTGGCTCCTTCGCCCATTATGGCGACTCTTCCGACTTTAACACCGTCTTCGTCCCTTTCTTTGGGGGGCGTGACTCTCTCTCCGTCCATTGGAACTTCACCACCTGCTATGGCGCTGGCTACTTCTCCACTAGCTCCGCCTACAGCTCCGTCGTTGGCCTCCACTCCTGACAATGGTGGTGCTGTGAACAGAATCGTCGATGGCCTCCACTTCTTCACCCACTACTAATGGTCTCTTTATTAATCAGTTAAAATATGCTCGATATATTCTTACTCGTGCTCATTTGCTCGATAGTAAACTAGTCCACAAGGCGCAGACCCCACTTCGTCTCCACCCTTCTCTTTCTTTCTTCGTCTAAAGTACACCCCAAAGTTCGCATTTTCAGTTTTTGCCCTCTTCTTCCTCTGTTGCTCTGACAACCACCACGTCCACCCTTCCTTCTTCATAGCCACCATCGTACCTTCTCTCTCTCTTGCCCTTTTCTCACAATAGAGTCATCGCCCTAATTCTGAAGCCTCTACCTTGCATCTCTATAGCCCACAACCCATGGTCATTTCTTAACACCTGACTACTCTGATGGTTCTCCTTTCTTTGATTTTACTTTCTATCGACCTCTCTTTGAATTTTTAAGATCCAAGCTTCACGTTCGTTCAAATCCGACACTCAGTTTGTAGAGGTGTTAAGGATATTTAGCCTTTCATTACAGTTTACCATAGATACCATATTTGACATTTTATTAAAGGCAAATATCTTTCATTAGGGTTTACATAGGTAATATATTTGACCTTTTATTATAGGTAAATATGTGTTATCCATTTATTGTTCTTTCCATTTCCTTTGTAATTTATTTGATCATTATAAATAGAGAATTTCACCCTCATTCAAATGGGGTGGTTTTACCGGCTCAACCGGAAATGGAAGATAAAAGTAACAAGTTACAGATCTCAATAGAGAAGAAGGAATCCATGGGTCACCGGAATCGGGTCGGGTCAACTTGAACCCAAAAACTACAACCTGAAAGCCAACCCACGCATGGGAGCTATCCATTCGATCCACGAACTAGTCGAAGCCCATGTCCACGTCCACGAACTTTCCAAAGCAAGCACTCTAAGGTCAAGGCCCAACATTGCATGCATTTGATGTCGCAGCTGACTCCAAAGCCATTAGGCTCGGTCGTATCCTCAGTGCATAGTTGGCTTGTTTAGCTTGCAGTCAGATCTGTGGGGCTCAGCCTCCAACTGTCGGCTTGGCGGCTCCAAACGACTTTCTTCAGCTCGACTTGGCTAATTTTTTTATGTTCATCCATTTTCTACCATTAAAAAAGTGTTTTTCGCTATTAAGACTATGAAAGGAAAGGTCATTTTACCGTTTTAGCAAATTAACATTGTTTATGTCTAAATTTAGGATGAATAAGTGACATTAGTCTCATGAATAGGTTATTAAATTGTTATAATCTTTGTATGAACGTATGTGATTTATGTACTTTCTTTTATGCTTAATTATGATTACCATATTTATGTTGTTCTATGTAAAATAAGTATAATTGATATACTATTAATATGTATATACCCAAGTCGTGATAATTATGGAATGATTTTGATATGAAACAAGACATCAATCATGCATGCAGTATAAACTTCTAGGAAGATGTGAAGAAAATGTTGTCAAAATAATCAAAAAGATGTTTCAATTCATTCTACATTGAAAAAAAAATGAAATTTCATTGTTATAAATTTTGGGTGGATCATAATTTAGAGTTATGATGTTTCATTAATGCATTTTAGGATTTTTTATTTACTTTAGGTTACATTTATGTAGTGGTTAATTATGACTATAGAGTAGGAATATTACATTGAAATGTCTAATGGAAGGTCAAGGTTTCATTTCGAGACTATATAAAACCATGTATGTTAACTTTGTAAGATAGACTTGGAAAAGGTAGTAAAAGGAACATCTGTGATTTCCTTTAGCCAATAACTAAGTTTCTTTGCAATTCTATGTAGTTTAGGTTGCTTGTAGAATCAATCAAGCTCGACATGATCAATCTTGCTTGTGGAGTGATTCGAATCTTAAACAAGTGTTCTTGTATTGAGATATTCGATTAACAAGGTAATTTGAATCTTACTCCCTTGTAGTGATTCCTTATCATTTGATACCAGAGCTTTTCCCTTAGATTGATTTTTTATCATTTGGTATTAGATTTTTTTCTCTTGGGTTGATTCCTTATCATTTAGTATCAAAACTTTTCCCTTGAGATGATTTCTTAGCATTTGACATTAGAGCTTTTTCGTTGGGTTAATTCCTTATCATTTGGTATGAGAGCTTTTCTCTTGTGTTTTCCTTATCATTTGGTATCAGAGCTTTCCCCTTATATGGATTCCTTATCAAATTGTCTGCATAATCTCATTAAACCATGATTTTAAATGTGAGACTGAATGCATATTGTATGTCATACAATCATAGATTACTTTTTCAATATGTTATGTCCAGACTCGTACACCCCGATATTATTTTGTGTTCATTTGGGAATTAATTCTTTCAATTCACGAGTTTGTATATTCGCTCTAAATAGGTTGTTTGGATCACCCTTAGTAATTGTGATATTCATAACATTGAATAGATAAACGATAAATTCACCTAGTTGAACAGGAGACCGAGTAAAACGTTCATAAATTAACGTTTTGATAGTTATGTAGGTGATTTATAAGCTATATCTCTATCCTTCTATTATAGTTAACCATATGGATTTTGATGGTTTTGATTATAGGCCAATCGACCTTCTTTCACAAATGAGAGAATGTTGTAGATATTGCTCCAACATTAATCAAGTACAAGACATGCAAAATATCAATAATGTACTAAATTAAACTATTAATAAACAACTAATAGTTGAATTAAGCATAGAACAAGCAAAAATAAAGACTAGATAACTTTTTAATCAAGAGTTATCAAATAATCAACTTAGGCATGGCCTCCTTATTATCACTATAATCAAGGTTAAAATAGAATCTCCTTCAAAGCCAATTAAAGTTATAGAAAAATGTAGAAGTTCAAATGAGTAGTTAATTCTGGTCAAGAATAGACCTCAAAGAACATTGCTAATTACAAACTAAGATTTAGCTAGTGGAAGCGTGATTCAAAACGCTTTAGTTCAAAGATACAATAGTAGATGATGTTGGATGTGACCTTCGATCGAAATATGTTGAAATAAGTAAAAGAAGCAAAGGAACAACTTCAGGAGAGAGGTCTTTTGGAACAAAGAAACTTTAGGCACTTAACTTTCTAATTTTCTTTATGGTTGTCGTACTTAAATGAACATACATCTTGTGGAGAAAACATTAACTAACTTCTTAAACTTTCTCCTTAAGAATCACTAACAATCTTACTAATAAAAGTACAAAACTTGGTCCACAATTTGACAACTACTATCAATTCTCCTATAGTTACTTCATAAGTTAGTAACTTATTCTACTAAGTCTACTAACAATTGTGGTTACTCTAAAATTAATAACTTGTTCTATCAAGTCTACTAATAATTCTCCTAAAATTACTATATAAATGAGTAACTTATTCTATTAGCTCAAGTTTATTAGCTCAACACACGAAGTGGAACTAGGCTTTAGGCTTGACCTTGTCCCCGTGCTTGAGCGAGCTTTATTTGTGTTGGGTCTAACTCGTTGGGCTTGAAAGGTGATGGTTTTGGGTCTAACTCGTTTGCTGGTCACGAAACCCTTTAAACCCTTTACACAAGGAACAAATAATTTCTCACATTAAAACAATCTTCGACAAAATATTGCGTCAACCCACAAAATTGCCAAAATAAAACCCAAACAATGTTTTGTAAAATAATTTCTTTAACTATTACACGTTAGATTATAAATTTTGTAATCACCCTACTTTTGCATTAAAAAAAAATTAATGAAAAATCCCTCTAATAAGAATATATCGAATAACTCTATCCTGATTCAATGAAGAAGGGAAAAATTAGAAGAACATTACGTGAGGGCCTCTTCGAGCAATGAGTCTTCTACTCGTAGAAATTGAATTTGCATAATATTGGAGGGACTGAGTGAAAGTATTTTGCAGAGAAACCTCAAGGATTGCTACGGATTGAGGGATTTGGGATAAAGTTAGACAGATTTAAGGGGAGTGGGTATCATAACTTTTTTATTTTGTCTTTTATTTTGAAATAGGAAGGTTATTTATTCATAATTTTCTTTGTTTTTCAATCTTTTCTATCTGTCTAAACTATACATTAATATATATATATATATATATATATATATATATATTATATATATGAAGGGGGAACCGAACCATGATGGTAACAATCCTAATTCATGTTACTACATGCATGTCACGATAGTTTATCAAACAAATTTAAGCGAAAATAGTTAAACTTTAAAACCTTTGTAAGAACCTCTCAAAAATTTAATTCTATCAAAAAAATAGCTAAACCTTTTTAAGTCTGGTAAAATATGTGAGTGCAATAAATTTGTATAAGATTGAACTATGAAATATTTAATCTTTTCTTATAAACTTGTTAATTAAGAAGATTAATATTTCAAAATATGATCATATGCAACAACTCTTGTTTGCAATGCTTTATCCTTTGATTTGCATGATTTGCATGATTGAGAATTATTATTTTTTTTTTGTAGTTGATTCATCCTGCCTACAATTTTAGGGGCTTGACCAAATAGTGAGATCAGAATATAAGGTTACGAAATGGAGTTCATTAATTCCTGTACAGGATAAGTACGAACTAATTCTCTTCCATGGTCGTTAATTAGGGTAAGTAGAGGATTAATTCATATATGGAGTTTATTAATTCTTACTCATGCGTGAAGTTGCACATCGAGGCACGGGAGAGGTAATGTTTCTTTTACCATTTAACTGTTTTTCGTCCTAATTTCAATATTGACCTTAATTTAACTCGAATTATGACCTTCCAAAGAGATTTTAGAAAATTCGGAGCTCCTAGCAAGCGGAAAAAGCGAGCTCAAGAAGGCACACATCACCCAAGTAAGTAGTCATTTAAAAAAATTTCAAATAATACTTATAGGGATCGCTTGAACATGCTAGTATGCGAGCATATCTTGTTATAGGTAGTTAGTATATGTATGATTAGAACTTTTGAAGGAATTTTTTTGGATGAGAATGCAATGTATGCTATAGAAATTACCAAAATGTCCTTATGATAAGAATTTAAGATGCATGTTATTTTTTATGTTTTCCAATGTGCTATAAAAGAGGAAGAGATTCTGTGATTTGTGCTCTAGGTGACTGTTGAATGTTATCTCTCCATTGAGCTTGCATGAATGTTTAGATTATGTATTTTATACTTTAGGCGATTGATAGTATTATCTTCCTAATAAATCATGCTTGAGAATATCAAGTTAAGATTTAGATGCTAGAGCTAGGACAGTTTCACGTTGACCTAGGTCAGTACATTTCTAGCAGATCGAGCATCTAGGACCGTGGGCGATCAGTGAACGAGACCATAATGCTTCTAGAAATTAGATTAGTCCTGATGAGCTAGTCTCTAGTGTCCTAGAAATGTGAGATTGAGATTTTAAACTGCCTAGACGTCCTAACGACCTAGTAAACCTCCACGATATTTATGGATGGCTAAGAAAGCTTACCAAACTTACAATTAGTATGAACGGTATCCTCGAATCCAAGATCTCTTCCTATTTTCTCCCGTACACGATAAGTGCTATCAGTGATCCAAATTGGAACTAGTAGTGCTCGGGTCTGATGACAAGAATTCAAAAACCCTGTACCATCAAGCTTGACCCATATCAGTAAGATAGGGTAGTGTGGAGAAGTTATTGAGTTACTATTGTGTAGAAATATGTCTAATGTCAAAGCTGTGATTCCATAAACCGGTTCTGAGAGGGGACCATAGACTACATGGGTAGCTGGCTTAGAATGAATGCCCCTTGCATGTGTGGAAACGACACTGGGCTTATTGAACAGGGTCACACCAAACAATCTAATCTAACCCTACTGATAGTTAGAGAAAATAAAAATAAATACAAAATAATTTAAATCGATGAAATGCAAAACAACCTAATCTAACTTAAGACTAGGAATTTAAATATGAGTCTACCCTATGAACGTGCCACAGTCTCTGCTCGCGATGCCGCCGTCATCTGTACATGTGCGCCTTGTTTTTACTTTCAGTAGTAACCCCACTATAGGGGGTCATGCAAATGCAAACACATGCATTCATGCTCTTGGAACCTATCTCTATCTCATCTAGGGGTGGCCTCTAGTCTCGGACTACTATGGATGTGTAGTACTTTCCTATACACGACCCACACGTGCGAGTGTAAATCCCCAGGAGGCTCGCACACCCCCTAGACCCTCTCTGGTCAAGCTACTCTGTATCGACGTTCGGAGGTCAGCGGAACCCCTGGTGTCATGCTCCCCATGAACACCCTCATCATCATACTGTGCACGTCCACACTCATCATCTCTAGGGGAAGTTTCCTTATGCTTATGAACATACAACATGCATGAGGTCCCTCTAATTTCCATCTTATCATCTCTTCTGATACAACCCTCTAGTTTCATCTCTTTGTTACATTAAGTAACACATGCTCATTGGATATTTATATTAATATAATTTTCATGCTCTTAGGGTTGTGTCCTATATCGGTCTATCGACATGATGCAATATGGCACTCATCATCATATAACATGCTTAATATGGAAAACATCAACATATTAAGACAAATGTCATGCAATCATCATACTCATCATATCGCCATAAAGTGCATCAAGCATATCAAGTATGTCATATATCGAAATATATATATTACGCAAATCATCATGCATCATAACTCATACATCATCATATTCTAGTATACGACATCATACAATACAACTCATACATCATCATAACTCATACATCATCATAGTTCATACATCATAAATTCTAACTCATACAATTTCTAGCCTATCATAGAGTAAGACCACTTACCTGATTAACTTAAGCTTGTGTCACTAATTTATCCCGAATGAAAGTTCGATTTTGTCATTTGAAATTCATGTCAACCTTTGTGAGCCCATGACATCAATTTTAAATTTCGAATTTTTGCCAAACTATTTCGCTAAATGTTACAATAGTTCATGTGTTAGACTTGGTGCAGACATTTTACATGATTAGAGTCTTGGATTTTTTTTATTTTTTTTATTATATGTATATATAATATGTTTATGCATACATTTTTCTATATATATAAAACTTACATTTATCCTATTTTTCTTTTATTTCTTCCTGCAATAAATTATTATAGATAAAAATTAGAATTCCTCTAGAAGGAATTCCATTTCATTAAGTTATAGTAAATTGATGCTCCCTCCCAAAAACTTTGTTAAAATTAAGTGGTTTATAAAAATTGCATGAGTCATAATTCAAAAAGTTGAACTCAAACGGGTTAATTTTCGTTCTTTCAACGTAGGCATCAAAAAATTATGGGCAGAGTAAAAAACTTTATCTTCTTGACTATTTGTTTGCTAACCATTTTAATTAAAGATTTCATTTTTTATTATTAGTGTTGGGAGGATGTAACATGCTAACAATTTAATACTATCATGATTTTCTCTGTTGTTTCCTTTTATTTTTTAATTATGTTCCTAGATTATTATTATTATTATTATTATTATTATTATTTTTTGTCAATTTTAATGTTTTTTACTTTTTCTCTAAAAAATGGCTACGGGTTAATATCCTAAAACTTATACAAATTCTTGAATTGCTTGTGATTTAAATTATAACTAACTAATTGCAACAAATTAATATGATTGGATAAGAGAGAGAGGAAAAGGTAAAATCTGACTACTCACATTTTCAAATGTCATCTCTCTTTCCATCATCTGCTTAAGCCTTTTCTTCCCAGAAAATCTTTTCTTTATGTTTCTGTTTTTTCCCTCCAAGGATGGTCGATGGTTGTGTGAGGAATTGGTTGAGTATTTTACGGGAAGAGCCGTGTGAGAGTTTGGCGGACGGATGGAATTATTTTTTTTAACTTTTCAATTTTACATTTGACATTTTAAAGTTATTTGTTTACAAGTGGAGCCAAGTTTTAGGCGAGATTGTTCTTTCTATTCACCAAAATTATAAACAATTAAGTAAATATAAATTGAGAATCGAAATCAAATTAAAAGACTAACAAAAGAAAAAATAACAATATTTTGAAATATACTCCGATCAAAATTATTAACCAGCTTCAAATTTGACCTTCGAATTTAACCCAAACAAAGTCAAATTTGTACTAAATATGTTATAAAAAAAGAGCATTTGAATAACTTACTGCCTTGAAATTGAATGGACAAGAATGAAGTGATTATTGGTTGGTATGATGGGTAATTATTGTGGAGATAATATCATCAATTAATTTGTGGTCTTAAATTGGCCTACTTTCAAACTGACATTAATGAATTATCTTAAAGTTTTTGGCTACGACCATTGACAAGATATCACATGTTTCTCCCACAAACTTGTTTTTCCCCTTCAAACACCTAATTCTAATATCTATTGTTGTTGGTGGCGGAATCCTAGCCTTACGTTTCCATGTCCGGGCGACAAAGATTAATATATAATAATTATAGCAATGCACTTGCATTGGTTCAACTAACTTCGATGTAGATCTTGTGAAAGCGACTTTGAAGATCATGATACTAGACTCTAATGGTTAAAAGAGTGATTAGTTATACGTTAGTTTGAATGTTTCGGGTATTGAATTATCATCCTTCAAGATAAGATATCACACCTCTACGTGTGTTGTGTCCAACACACTTGATTAAGTTAGTACTTAGTTTTGAGTGGTGTCGATATGAGTTGAGTTTAGGGTAGATTGCTAACCTTTTCTTTTTGACGTTGTGTCAAAGTCATACGATTTGCCGGTTCGAATTAAGAAAAGGGGTGACACGTGCCTCAACTTGACTTGTATCTCCTCGATAACTAGTGTTCCCCTCTAAGTAGACAATGTCCACCTTAGCCATTCCCTAGATAATGATTTACCTCGTAACATTGGCCCCATTGGCGAGTCGATCTACTTAAGGTTGGATTAGGTCATCGGTCTCATTTGGTTTGATATCATTTGTAACCGTCCAAACCCATCGCTAGCAGATATTGTCTTTTTTAGACTTCCCCTTTCGAGCTTCCCTTCAAAGTTTTTGAAACGTGTCTGCTAGGGAGAAGTTTCCATACCCTTATAAAGGGTGTTTCGTTCTCCTCCCCAACCGATGTGGGATCTCACAATCCACCCCCCTTTGGGGCCCCGCATCCTCGTTGGCACTCGTTCCTTTCTCCAATCGATGTGGGACCCCCACCAAATCCACCTCCTTTAGGGCCCAGCGTCCTTGTTGGCACATCGTCTCATGTCCACCCGTTTAGGACTTAGCCTCCTCGCTGACACATCGCCTCATGTCCACCTCCCTTTGGGGCTCAACCTCCTCGCTGGCACATCGCCCAGTGTCTGGCTCTGATACCATTTGTAACGGCCAAAGCCCACCACTGGGAGATATTGTCCTCTTTGGGCTTTCCCTTTCGAGCTTCTACTCAAGGTTTTTAAAATGCGATAGGTTTCTACACCCTTATCAAGGATATTTCTATCTCCTCTCCAACAGATGTGGAATCTCACATGATTTTTAAGGACCATCTTGTTGACATCATCTAAGCTCATATGCCATGATCATTCTACCATTAACTTGATTAAACTTGTGAGTTGTGAGTGTTCAATTAGTTTGCTCGTCATCTTTGTGTTGACTCTAATGTGAGGTTCCGGCTACCTCTTCTTAGATCGTCTAATAGTAGGGATTCAATATTTGTGATACCCCATATTTATAATTTTTGTTTCAACCTAACCCAAATAGTTTAGACCTCCTACAATATCTAATATTAGCCAAGGCAAACAACTTGGATCGTGCTGACATGTGGCAAATTTTGTCGAAGGTGGCTTTGGATTTATTAGAGAAAGAAGAGTTCAAGCTCACTGTTAGCAGATATTGTCCACTTTGGCATGCTACGTATCGCCGTCAGTCTCACGATTTTAAAACGCATCTGTTAGAGAGAGGTTTTCGCACCCTATAAGGAATGATTTGTTTCTCCTTCCGACCGATGCCGGATCTCACAACATCTATCTTTAATTGGATATCAGAGAAGTGTAACAACTCTAGGGGAGGGTGAATAAGGTTTTACCGAAAATAAAAGAAAAAAAAAACTTGTATGCTAAATTTACCTAATTATTAAACTTTTTATAAATAATTGATACAACAAGGGAGATAGATTTAAAATATGAAAAATTAATTCTATACAAAACAATAAATAATTAGGAACAACTTAGAATAGATTACTATAATAATTTAAAAATCAAATAAGAAAAAGTTAGAGATGATGACAGCATATGTAACGATCAGAACAAAATAATAAAAATAAATAAAAACTGAGTCGCCAGAAAATTCGTGAATTTTTTGGCGACTACTGAAAATTACGCGACCCACCTGGAATCACGTTTTCCGACCCTGAAAACGCGTCCAAATCCTCAGAAACTTCCCTCCCACCTTCAGCAATCCTCCCGCCAACGCGTAGAGTACCTGCAACAAGGAAACAAGAGAGAGAAAAAAAATTATCCAGAACTCCAGCGAGATTCGAAAACGAAACCTACAGCCTTAAACCGCCAGAGTCGACGTCAAAACGCTCGAAGAACTTCATGAAAGAGATTGTTGATCCTCTAGGACACGTTTTAAGCCATGTCGTCGTCGGCACCGTCGAAGAAAGGAATCTGGAATACTGATTTTAAGAAAACGAAACTTCGTGGAAGAGGAGTAGAATGTCTAACAAAGAGATTGAGGAGAAGAACGGCGATGGAGAACGTTGGAAAACGTCGCAGGAAGGAGAGAGAAAGTTCGCCAAAAAATTGTGCAAGAATCGGGTAAGGAAGAAGAGATCTGTCGGATCCAGGTCGGACCCAAATCGGATACCCGCAGCCCAAATGCACCGCGACCCAGCCCTTGAATGGAAACCCAGTAAGCCAGTCTGTAGATGCGACCGCAAGCCGACCCACGACCTGAACCTCTAAAAGAAAATAACATAAGGGGAGAAGAAGCAAAGACAGGTAAATTAATTTTCCTCTTTTTTGTGGTGTGTTACTAACTTGACACATTTTTCTTATATAATAAAAAAATAATACATTTCTGACTACAAATTAGCTATCACTACTTCCACTAATTCCACTCTCTAAAAATTAGTTCCACTCTTCCACTACTTCCACTCTTCCCGTTATTATCCAATCATGGAGAAATAAACAACAAATTATCCCATCATGGAGAAATAAACAACAAAATAAAATAAACAGTGACAACTACTTTTAGCCAAAATATCCGCCAGGAACCGTTGTCTTGCTAACGGCTTTGTCAGAATATCCGCCAATTGTTCATCTGTGTTCACATATTCCAGTCCAATAGCTTCAGTATGCACATATTGACGAATAAAATGAAACTTGGTATCGATGTGCTTACTTCGATCATGGTAAACAGGATTTTTCGTCAATGCTATAGCTGACTTGTTGTCCACATTAAGCTTGGGTTTTATTTGCAGTTGACTGATGTTACTCAAAATCCTGCCCAACCATACTCCCTGACACGTCCCAGCAGTTGCGGCTATATACTCAGCCTCGCATGACGACAAAGTCACACCTTCTGCTTCTGCGATACCCAGGTTATTGGATTTACTCCCAATAGTACAATACTCCAGTTGTACTCTTCCTATCATCAATATCCCCAGCCATATCACTGTCGCTAAATCCTACCAGCTCCACATTCGACAGCTTCTTATAAACACAACCAACACTTAGAGTACCTTTCACATACCTCAATATTTGTTTCACTGTTGTGAGATGTGAAGTTGTTGGTGCCTCCATGTATCTACTCATCACACCAACTGAGTAGGCTATGTTGGGCCGAGTATTAACCAGATAGCGTAAGCTTCCAATAATACTTCTATAAAGTGTTTTGTCAACCGCAGGTTCTCCATTCCCATGTTTGCTCATCTTCATTCTTGGTTCCATGGGAATTGAACACGGATTGTACTCCCCCATTCCAAGCTTCTCTAGGATTTTCCTTGCATATCCGACCTGACATAAAGTGATTGATTCACTGCTTTGTCGTACCTCAATACCCAAGTAATAGTTCAAAAGTCCAAGATCGCTCATCTCAAATTTCTGCTGCATCTCTTCCTTGAACTGAGCTATAACTTGTTTGTTTGAGCCGACTATGATTAAATCATCCACATATGTGCCGATTATCATTGCTTCAACTCCATTAATTTTCTTGTAGAGAGCATATTCCTGTGGACATCTAACAAAACAAAGCGACTGCAAACATTGATTAAGTTTAAAATTTCAGGCCCTCGGAGCCTGTTTTAATCCATACAAGGCTTTACGTAGTTTTAATACCATGTTTGGATTTTCCTTGTCAACGAAACCTTCTGGTTGAACAACATACACCTCCTCTTCTAACTCGCCATTCAGAAAAACTGTCTTCACATCCATGTGATGTACTTCCCAGTTCTTAATTGCTGCATAGGCAAGAATTAATCTCACTGTTTCTAACTTGGCCACTGGTGCGAATACTTCACTGTAACCTACACCAAATTGTTGTGCATATCCCTTTGCCACGAGTCTCACCTTATGTTTCATGATCTCTCCATATGGATTTTTCTTTAATTTAAAAATCCATTTGATGCCGATTGCTTTATGATTTTCGGCAAATCTGTGAGTTCCCACGTTCTGTTCTTTTCAATGGAGAGAATTTCAGACTTCATGGCGTTCCTCAAGTTTTCATTCTTAGCAACTTCCTCATATGAGGTTGGCTCCTCTATAGAAAGAAAAAAAAGGCTCACTGCTTCTTCCTCTGCTTCGTTCAGTTCTCTATAAATATCTTCTAGAGACCTGAACTTTTTCAGCGTCGACGAGCTTGATGATGATGCATTTGAGGTACTGTCTGGCATTGATAAAATTGAGGATGAATTTTTCCTTTGACTTTCTTCTAGATCAACTTCGATTTGTTCAATATTCCTCTCCTCTGTTTTACTCTATTTTTCTGAAATTTGAATAGTGAAAGTTTCTCTTTGTAAATCATCACCGTTTGTGATTTCTTCCCAACACCACTTTTTCTCCTCTTCAAACAACACATCCCTGCTCACCATAATTCTGTTCTTTTGTGGATCAAATAGTCTGTAAGCTTTAGTTCCATCTTCATATCCCAACATAATTGTCTTCACTCTCCTGTCAGCAAGTTTGGGAAGGTGTGAATATATATTCTTGGCATGAGCAAGACACCCGAAGATTTTAAAGTGAGGAACCTTCGGTATCTTGTCAAACCAAGCTTGATGCGGTGTAGCATCTACAACTCCTTTTGTTGGCAATCTGTTTAGAATATACATGGCAATTTTGACAACTTCTCCCCAAAATTTTGCAGGCATCTCTTTGCTCTTTAACATACATCTGGTTATCTCTACAACCGTTCGATTACGCCTTTCTACTACGCCATTTTGCTATGGTGAAAATGGTGCAGTAAGAAATCTCTTCATGCCTTCATTCTCGCAATAGTCTTTAAAAGCAGTAGATACGAACTCTCCTCCACGGTCCGTTCTAAAGCTCTTAATCTTCTTGCCTTTCTCTACCTCCACACCGATCTTCAACTTTTTAAATACCAGTGTTTCAACAAAAACACTCACATAAATCGTGAAAAATCATCCGCCAGTAAGTGAAATATCTGTTACCTCCACAAGTCATTGGCGAAATAGGTCCACATAGATCTCCATGGACGAGTTCCAATGGCTCCTCCGCACGATATGTTGTTGTTCGCAGAAAAGGAGTCCTATGCTGCTTTCCAATTAAACACCCATCACATAATTGATTGACCTGGGTGATTTTTGGCAACCTTTCAACCATTCTTTTGTCATTTAATTGCTTTAAAGAGTGAAAATTCAAGTGTCCATACCTCGCGTGCCAGAGCCAACCATCGTTACTTGTATTTGCCATTAAACACACCTGATCCGCAAGCTTCAGCTTTGCTACATACAATCTGTTGGATTGTCTGGTCACCAAAATAATCAAGCTCCTGGCCCTGTCATATATCTTCATCACACTATCCTCTATGACAATTTTATTTCCACTCTCGTCCAGTTGTCCCAAACTTATTATATTACTTTTAAGTTTGGGTATGTAATAGACTTGCGATAAGATCAAGTTCTCATCGGTTTTGCATTTGAAGAACACTATTCCTCGACCACAAATGTCTATTACGGAGTTATCACCGAAACGTACCTTTCCAACAACAGATGTGTCGAGCTCACGAAACACCCTCCTTTCTCCTGACATGTGGTTGCTTGCTCCAGTATCTAGGTACCAGGAATTTTCAGCTCCAATATTGGTTGGTGGCGGCACTATAGTTTCGTTCAGCATCACAAAATCAGGCTCTTTGTCACGTGTAGTTTTAATTTCACACGCCTCTATCATCAACAATGAAGACTCCTCATCCTTATGCATCTCTATCAAGTTGAGTTGTTTGTCTTTTGTGGAACACTCTGATGCAAAGTGTCCCATCTGCTGACACCTGTAACATTAAATTTAAATTTTATCGAATTTCTTCTTCTGAGTTCATGACTCTCCTTCATCTCCTCGATGCCAGTCACTTCTCCCACGACCTCTCCATCTTCCACGACCTCGTCCCCTGCCTCCTCTAGAACTGTCTTGATCCTGTTGGGAATAAACTTAAATAAAAAAAAGGTAGTTTTTAATTTTGTTAATTTTAGTAAGTTTTTGAAATTGAGTAGTAAAAGAAAAGGCCAAAAGAAAAAAAATGAGAGCCAATAATTAATTTAGGAGAGAATGGGTTCATGAGTAAGACAATGATGGCATTGAGAATGACCATATTTTGCCTTTAGTAAACCTATAAATTAACTTATTGACCATATTTTGCCTTTAGTAAACCTATAAATTAACTTATTTTCATTGTAACAAGCAGAGCAAGTAGAGCAAAAGAGAAGTGTAGAGAAAGAAATACAGAGTAATAGTAGAAGGCTTTTCAGAATTCCTTGTCTCCTTGTCTCTCCCCTCTCGACATCTCCTTCACAGTTTCGTGAGTATTATTTTAACAAGTTAGTTTCAGAGCGAGCGTTTATTTCTACAAATTGGTATCAGAGCGGACTGTTATTTTCAACAGATCCTTCCCTTCTTTCTTTGAGGATTTTGCATTCTCTCGTCCCTTCCATTCTGCACGAGTGAGGAGAACGGTTTCATCTTTTTCTCCGAACCCTTGCAACCTTCCATCATGTGCCTTGAGTAATCCAATAATCTCAACAACAGATTTCGTTTTGAGATCACTGAACTCCTCAATCGTTGAAGTGATTTAAAGAAACTTTGTAGAGGTGGATCGTAGAAGCTTCTTAACTACTTGATATCATCCACAGTATTGTCGAGGCCTCTCAATTTGTTGACAATAATGGTGAGTTTTCCAGAATACTCATCAATACTTTCTGAATCACCCATCCTCAACGCTTCAAACTCCCTCCAGAAAGTCTGCGTTTTAACTTCTTTCACTCTTTCCGCACCTAGATTCATATTTCTCAATATGATCCAGGCTTCCTTGGCCGTTTTCTTGGCACCCAACTGTAGCAACGTATCTTCTCCATACTTTGATAAATAGTTGCTAAAGCCATGTTATCTTTGCGGTTATCTACTGTTTCGGGTGATTCAATTGCCTCCCAAACACCTTGTGCCATCATAAATACCTCCATCTTAATGGCCCAAGCTGCATAGTTGCATTTTGTCAACATCGGGTATTTGAGTGTGACAGATCCCTTCTTTTCTTGAATCCGTACACTCACTTCGTTTGAGGCATCATCTTGTATCACACCGGTGCTTTGGCTCCTATCACTCGATTCCTGTCTCATTTTTTTTATCTCTCTCTCTTCTTGAGAGCTCAATCTCTAGGTGAGACATGATTGAAAACAAGTCTGGATCTTGTAGCTCTCATACCAAATGAAAGAAAATAACAGAAGGGGAGAAGGAGCAAAGACACACAAATTAATTTTTCTCTTTTTTGTGGTGTGTTACTAACTTGACACAATTTTTCTTATATAATAAAAAAAACAATACATTTCTTGCTACAAATCAGACATCACTACTTCCACTAATTTCAGTTCCTCAAAATTAGTTCCACTCTTCCACTACTTCCACTCTTCTTGCCATCGATATCTCCAGCCTAACAGCTATTTTTAGCCAAAAACTTATGTAGCAAAAGAAATAAATAAAACAAGTTTATAACCAACATCCTCGACTCGAGACGCCTGCGCTGTCGTGGCCCGCTCTGTTGCTACCACTTGTCAAGTTGTGGTGCAAGCAGCTCTTTGGCTTGGACGGCGCGACGACGGCTTCCTCGACGTATTTGGCTCGAATTTCCAATTTTAGCCCGATTTCCACCGTTCCAACCCTCCCAAACGTGTTTTCGATCCTGATGAAGGTAGTTGAGGTCGTTTTAGAGCCGTATTTCACATTGTTAGTTGGATTATTAATTAAAATATGAAATACTAACGAAAGGTAACGAACGGTGCAATAAGAAGCGAATCCCAACAACCTTTGGAGTAACTCTCAAGGAATGAGAGCTTACGTTAATTAATTACGGAGTATTTCGGCTAACCAAGTAAGTTGCCTTACTATAGGATAGGCTAGAAATTGTATGAGTTACAATTTATGATGTATGAGCTATGATGATGTATGAGTTATGATGATGTATGAGTTGTATCGTATGATGTCGTACGCTAGTTATATGATGATATATGAGCCATGAGGATGTATGAGCTATGATGATGTATGAATTATGATGATGTATGAATTATGATGTATGAGCTATGATGCATGATGATGTACGTGAGTTATATTACGATGTATGACGTACCTGACATACTTGATGCACTTGATGACGTTATGATGAGTATGATGATTGCATGACATTTATCTTAATATGTTGATGTTTTTTCATATTAAGCATGTTATATGATGATGAGTTTCATATTGCATCATGTCGATAGATCGACAGAGGGCACAACCGTAAGAGCATAAAAATGATATTAATATAAATATCTAACGAGCATGTGTTCCTTAACGTAAGAGATGCTAAGATGAGAACTAGAGATGTTGTGTGTACATAAGCATAGGGATACTTCCCATAGAGATGATGAGTGCGGATGGGGACAGTATGATGATGAGGGTGATCATGGGGAGCATGACACCAGGGGTTCCGCTGACCTCCGGACGTCGCTACAGACAGCTAGCTTGACAAGAGAGGGTCTAGGGGATGTGCGAGCCACCTGGAGATTCACACTCGCACGTGTGGGTCGTGTACAGGGAAGTACTACACATTTATAGTAGTCCGGACTGGACGGTACCCCTAGTATGAGATGAGACAGAGATAGGTCCCTGTGATTGCATGTGTTTGCATTAACATGACCTCTATAGTAGGGTCACTTACTGAGTATTCTTCGAAGAATACTCAGGCCATGTGCCACATCATTTTTCAAGTAAAGGCAAGGTGCACATATACGGATGACGGTGGCATCGCGAGCATAGACTATGGCACGTGCATAGGGTAGACTCATATTTAAATTCCTTATCTTAGGTTAGTATAGGTTGTTTTGCATTTCATCGATTTAAATTATTTTGTATTTGTTTGTTTTATTTTCTCTAAATTTCAGTATTTCGTATTTAAACACGTAAGATCATGACTGTGTTTTCCACAGATAGAAGATGTTTTAAATGTTTTTGACATTTATACTAGAGATAAGTTTTCTTTTAAGAGTTATATTCCGCATTTTAGAAGAGCATGAGACGTTAGTAACGACTCTGAGTAAGTAGAAATTTAGGGTTGTTACAGTTGGTATTAGAGCTCTAGGTTTTAGATTCTGTAGACTAGCATACGATGTAAGCTTGTCACATTCCATGGTCCCAATGTCGATGTCTTGTCACCGTCAGGTACGCCTTGCATAAGATAAGAAAAGAGAAACGTTTTCGAACTCGCATGCATTTTTCTGTTGATATTACTGAAATTGTTTGTAGCATGCTCAATGAATTATTTTTGTCACCATGATGTGATTTTAGTATATGTATTTTATAATATACATGCATAGTGATGAGCCTTAGACTTAAGCAACCTTATATTGGTTTCTAGAACCATGCCGTCCAAACCATGTGGAAGAGTAAGGCGTGGAAGGGGACTACCCCTATTAGAGGAAGAGAACGAGGTAAGGCTAAAGAGAGACCGCCTCGAGGTCAGAGACAGGGTTTAGAATGAGAACCCTTATTGCACTATTGTCGGTAAGCACCCTTGCGCTAGTAGCTAGGGATAGAGTAAAGAATGACGAAGTAATCGTAGGGAACCAAATTTTAAGCGTAGACCTGATAGTAGTAAAGATGATCGATTTTGACGTAATACTAGGCATGGGTTGGCTAGCAGAAAACCGTGCTAGTATAGACTGTCGCAAAAAGGAAGTGCTAGTATAAACAAGTTTAGATTCTATGCAAATTGTGTTTGGTTGGCGAAGACAAATCTCGCGTAAGATTCGAAAAATCCACAAAGACAGGCGAAAAATGAATATGGGGCTTAGGTTCCTCTGAAGTCTTATCTTGAGCATGTCAAGATCACGATGTCACATAGTAAAAAATATACGACCATGACACTGGATACACGTTCCTTCCATTTCCATCTTGGATAATGCCAAAATAGATTGAACCATGCTAACCGAGGGTGAGGGTGAGGGAGGAGACAAAGAGCTCACCTAGGACTCACTCACCTAGGACTCACTCTCCCTAGTCAAGGCTAAGACGGGCTTCGGGACCTTTGGCCCAATTTTGTTCTTCCTAGGGCATGAGTTATGTTTTGATGCCAAGATGTCACCTCTTCTCAAGCTTTACATTCAATCATTAATTTTCTTTTTTGTCTTAAATTAAAAAAAAAAAAAAAGATATTTATTTAATGAAAAAAACATAAAAAAAAAGCAATAAAGTTTGATATGGTGTTTGGGATGTTTGGAGTGTTGACATATCATGCCAACTCACATTAAGTCATATGTAACCATCATCCAGCTCAATTTTAAAAGCAACATATTTATTTATTTATTTTTTATTTTATTTTGTATTTTCCAAGGAACACCCACACACATACAGTTACCATATCATATCATTCTTCTAAATCTAACAACTCTCCCTCTCATCTCTCTCTTTTGTCTCTTTATATTTGGAAACTCATCCTCATATCTCTCAGATTCCCCCTCTCCTCCAATCCCCCATGGCTGACCAATCAACTCCGCCCTCCGATCCTCCGCCGCCACCGCCCCAGGACCTCCCCAAAGACGTCGCTGAAGAGAAAACCGTAATTCCACCACCGCCCCCATCGGCACCGGCACCTGCGCCGACACCTGCTGAACACAAAACTGATGACTCCAAAGCTCTTGTTCTTGTTGAAAGTAAATAACTATACCTCAAACCCCTTTTTTCCTCTCTATTTCTCTGTTTTTTTCTTTTTAAAAATTCTATTATTATTATTATTATTATTATTATTCAGCTCAGAGTTTATTTTTGTTTATGCTCTGTTTGGTGGAGAAAAAAAAAGGAATACTATATATATATATATATATATCTATGCATCTTTGATTTTGATTCTGATTCTCTCGTTTGGGGATTCGATTCAATTTTGATTTTACTGTGTGCCCTCAATTGGGAAAGTGGAATTTTTGTTTTTTCTGTCTTCTTTATTTTGTTTGGCTGACGAGAAAACTCGAGAAAATGATGTTAGGAATCACGACTACCCACAATGGTACGATGTTGTCCATTTTGATCCGTGATTATTCTTCCAATTAGCCTATGCGGGACTCCCTTTCAATCCTTAACAATCCTCCCACGAAGCCTATAGAACCCTCAAATAGCATCTCCTTAATAGAGGCTCAACTCCTTCTTTGGAGTCTTTGAACAAAGTACACTCTTTGTTCGACACTTGAGTCACTTTTAACTATATCTTCGAGACTCACAATTCTTTATTCGACATTTGAAGATTCTATTGACATGACTATTAAGGCATGATTTTGATACCATGTTAGGAATCAGAAATTTCTAAAAATAGTATAATATTGTCCTTTCCAACAATTCTCAACAAATTGATTGGTTGGTTGTAGAAAAAAATTAATCATATCTTCTTGTTATCTGCAGAGGTTCCAGAAGCGGGTGAGCCAAAAAGCACTGAGGGCTCTGTAAACAGAGGTATTCATTACATAAACCCATCTTTTGAATTACTATTTTGGTTCCTTAAAAAGTGAGTTTGTATATGATTTGTTCAGATGCTGTGCTAGCCAAAGTTGCAACAGAGAAGAGGGTGTCGCTCATAAAAGCTTGGGAAGAAAGTGAAAAGTCTAAGGCAGAGAATAAGTAAGATTTCTTCTGGTTTAACATATATATCATATTTGTCTTTTTATTACAATCTATTTGTTTTCTTTCCCTTCTTTATATTGTATTTGTAATTTATTTGATTTTCTAAATGATTATAAATGAAAAACTTTCGTCACCGTTTAAATGTGGTAGTTTTAGTAAATATTTTTAATTTCCTCACCGTTTTAGAAGCTGTTTTAAAAGCTAAACTGAGTTTTTGTTTAATTTATTTTGGAACTGAAACTCGTTTTGCAGAGCTCACAAAAAGCTTTCTTCTGTTGTGGCTTGGGAGAATAGCAGAAAAGCTTCTGTAGAGGCTGAGTTGAAGAAGATTGAGGTATTAAAACATTTTATTTACCGTACTAAATGTTCGTTTTGCTTACGATTTCATCTATAAAAGCTCGGTAGGAATATTGATATATATATATATATATGTATTAAAAATGAGAAACAGAAGTAGGACGGACACCTTCAATAATGTTCAAATAGGATACAAGCTATCAACTCATTCCAATTTTCATGAATACAAGCTACCAACTAACTCCTAAACATAAAATAAAATATATACCAACAAAATTCTAACGGATTACTATATATTATACAATTAACTTTATATCTTAAATCAAATTTCATAATATATATATATATATTTATTTATTTATTTGCTCTTGCTGTTTTAGATAATTATAGATACGGTTGATTTGTAGTTTGGAGTGGTTTTATGTTAAGAGTAATTAAACAAAACTTTGAGCAGGAAAATTTGGAGAAGAAGAAGGCAGAGTACATAGAGAAACTGAAGAACAAAATTGCTCTGCTTCACAAAGAAGCAGAGGAGAAGAGGGCGATGATCGAAGCCAAGCGCGGAGAAGAGCTTCTCAAGGCAGAGGAGACGGCTGCAAAGTACCGTGCCACCGGCACTGCCCCGAAGAAGCTTCTCAGCTGCTTCTCCAGCTGAGCGACTCATCAGTTCATGTTCGTGTTCGTGTTCATGTCATCTGGGTGTTACTTTAGATGTGTTGTGGTTTATGGTTTGATTTGTTGGTGTGGTTAGTGAAGATTTGAAAAGTGTTTGTGAATATGAAATTTGGAGGAACATTTGTTTGAATGTAAATCAATATTGTTATAGTCATTGTAATTTATTGCAACTCAATCAGATCTGAAACTAATTTGTTGATATTACTTTGCGTGTTTCTTGGACAACCATTTGCTTCTGTTTTAATGTAATATTATTAATTTTTCATTTTCTTTTAGTTTTTTTTATTTTTCTTAACTAATGTAAACTTTTATTAAAAATATTTTAGTATCGTTTTTTTCTAAAAAAATATCTAATTTTGAGTTCGAATTTACAAATTATTATTATTATTTTTTAACTATAATTAGCTTTAAAAAATATATTTAATTTGAAGGGTTAAAATTAATATTTCATATTTCATATATATAAATATAAAATAGAAACATATATTTATTATATTTGATATATTAAATACATTTAATAAAATAATATATATTTAAAATTTAAATAAATGAGTTGAATATATATTGGGATATGTTATTAAACAAGAAAGCATTAAAACTATTAGGTACATTTAAATGATATAATTTGAGTTAACTAAAGATTGGGTGAAGAGAATGGGATAATTCAAAATACCAACAAACATGGGCTGAAAATATCAAAAGGGAAGACAGACAACTCAGTGGACAATCCTCTATAGTCACACAAGTTCCAACCACTCCCCACCACCAGCTAGCCTAAGTATTTGAAAAAAAAAAAATTGGGTAAGTAGCGTGTTTATAGGCTCATGATCGCATCGTAAACTTAGTTAGTTATCACAGGTTTAATTTTGGGCTTTACAAAGTTTATGCCTAGATTTTATAACTTATCTAAAGTTTCTGAAAGTTCTCGAGTTCTTATAATATAGTTTTTATGTACATGACTAAGTCAATCAGGGTTAGTAGGTAGTTCACCTAATTTGTAGTCGCAAGATGTTTTGAATGACCTATGTTAAGAATGAGAAGCATAAGTGAGATCGAAAGTACGATCTTCATTAATGTTCACAACAACGTTTAAATAGGATACAAACTAGCAACTGAATCCTAGGAATAAGATAAAATATACTATTAACCAAATCTTGAAAATAAAATCGAAATCATGAAAATGAGATAAAATATACTACAAACCAAATCCTGAAAATAACATAAAATACACTACTAACCAACTCCTACAAATAAGTGAAAAAAATACCGAGGATATCTGAGATATATTCCCTAGCTAATTACAGTTATACCACAAAATATATTCCCCAAATATCTTTATATCTTAATACTCACCCTCAGTTGGGGAGTGTATGTCAATCACACCCAACTCGTCTTTCAGAAAATAAAATTGTTGTTTTTCCAAAGGTTTAGTAAAAACATCTACCAATTACACTTTAGTCGAAACATAACACGGTTTGATGATTTCAGCTTGTAACTTTTCTCGAACTATATGACAATCTATTTCAATGTGCTTCGTACGTTCATGAAAAACTGGATTGGCTACTGTATGTAATGCTGCTTGATTATCACAATATAATAATGTTGGTTTGAATAGCGGAACTTTCAAGTCTTGAAGAATGTATCTCAACCAAGTTAACTCTAAACAAGTATTTGCCATAGCTCGATACTTGGCTTCTGCTGATGATCTGGACACATTGGTTTGCTTTTTAGACTTTCGAGAAATAATTGAATTTTCGAGGAAAATGCAGAACCCAGAAATAGGAGCAAGAAATGAGTTCAATCAAGACCTCAATCGAAGTTACGAGCATTTAGATTTTGGGTATCGTGTTATCGGGTTAATCTAAAATTCGGAAGCTATAGTCCATCTTTCCTTCTCAAACTTGTTCCTACATGTTCTAAGGAAGATTACCCCTAAGTTCGGTGAAGGAAGGAAGCTTCGAAAACGCCCCTATCCTATTCCCCCAACTCGTCCGCCATTGAAGGAAGCTTAAAGAAGTGCTAAAAATCCAATCCGAGGCTACAGACGTATTCACCAGAAGAGTCCTATCCCAATCGATTTCTACATACGTAAGGATCATTTTCGAAGAGGGTCGCAAATAGAGACGACCTTAGGAACGTGCATAATCGAAGAAATTCGATATCGGGTAAGATTTGGGAAAAAAACTCAAATTCTTGTTTATGTCCCTTAATGACCAAAATTAATGATTCCAATAGTTTGAGGGGACTAAATGGAGTATGTTTGATGAAGGAGTCGAGACCTAATACGACCTAAGTCGAGCTGCCCAATAGAGGGGGAAAAACACGTTCTAGATTGAGTTGCAGACCGAGGTAACAAACTCAAAATTCGCCTCAACCACGCCCAAACGCTTTCTCAGGATCATCCTTCTAGTTTAAATGAAGTATAAGGAAGACTTTTGGTGAAGGAGGCGTGGCTTGATAGTGCATGCATTGTCATAACCAATAGTAATATCTCCTAGGTTTACTCCGGTGACAACAAGTTTTCTCCTGACTTTGGACGCCTATAACTTATGTTGTAGTTTACGAGCAGGTGAGATACCAATCTCAAACTCTTGCTTGATAGTTTATTTTTACGTTTCATGAAGGATCGAGGGAAGAAATTCTCTAGAATGGGCGGGCGGACTCCATTTAAAGATGGAGGAGCACTGCCACGCAACGTCTTCTTTCCCTGTGGGAGGAAGAAGATGATGACGTGGTCAGTTCAACTGAACTAGTCATGTCAGCCCTAAAATCGACTCTCCTTGATTTTTTCATCAAATTGAACCCCTTTCTGGTCGGTTCTTACAAAATTCTCAATGGTTTTAGAAACTAGACTCATTAAGCTACAAAAAATTTGGAGGATAACGAGTACTGAAAACTCAAGAAACAGGGTCCCGAACACCGTATGAGAGGTAAGTAGCCATCTTGAACTTTTCTTAAGAAATACTTGAATTTCAGTATAAACCTTTAACCAAGTATGAAGAAGAGTATTATGAAAGAAAAACTTAAAGACTGAGAGTCAAGACTCGGAACCGACTAAATTGCTCGGGATTTAAGTAATGTTAAAATAACTCACTAGATGAATTTCGCTGCGTATGAAATTTTAATGCTAAGCATATTATGGCATGTTGAAATTATATATAAAATTTGATAGTCATTGGATAAGTTTAAGTAGGTAAACCAAGTAACGGTGTAAAATGACTATAATGCCCCTAAGAATAACTACCTACTTAAGATCTAAATGACCTCCAAATATTATGAAATTTTGTATGAATCGTTATCTTAAGATGTTAGATAAGGTAGTGAAGTTTTGAAGTCATTAGAAAACATTAAGTAGCAGAACCAAGATATGGAGAAAAACGTCCATAATGACCCGTACAACCTTACCTCTTAGAATGACTAATAAGGTACCCATGTAATGTAAAATTCTCCACATGTACCTTGGATCGCTAATAAGATTCTACACTCACAAGATCACGTTAAGCTATTTCTAGAGAAGAAATTTTAAGTTCCAAGCCTAACCCATGACATTATGCATAAACCTAGGTTCATAAAAAATACAAGAAAACACCTAGGATTATGTGAATAACATGCCTAACAAATTGCTAGGATCCATGCCCGAAGTAACCATTTGTCTCCCATTACGAGGTGTATCAAAAGGCCCCTATTCCTCTTTAGGTGGGATGCCCTGCAATATGTATCATGAGAAGGATGCTATGATGGACCTACTTTTTCCCCTCATCTAAATGAGATGTCCTGCATCACGGTTTTTCAGTAGGATGCCATGATTACGATGATACTGCTCATGCGCTCATGGGGAGAAAAATTAAGGGTTACTTTGGAAAAGTTTTCAGGGCGAAAGTATGATACATGTCAGGATAACCTCTAAGTTTTAGTTCTTGAAAACATAACAAGAAGTCATATCCTAGCTCAATGTCACGATTAAGAGCCTTCAAGTAGGCTACTTACTGAGTTTTACTCACTCCATACTTATCATTTTTTTTAGGTAACTAGGAGCTGGTCGTGGATCGGAGCGGACTTTGGAGTGAGGACCATGGACTAACCTATCTTTAATTTTACATATTTTGTGTTGAACTTTTGTGTCTGCTTTTTATTTGTGTTTTCAAACGGGCCAATATGGTCACTACTTTAATGTATTACTAGTACATAGGTAAAACTTATGCTTTAACTATGTTTTAAATCCTTTTAAAAAAAAAAAAAAAAACTTGAGTCTTTACGGATTATCAAAAGATGGTTGTAGAGCATCTGACAACCCACACTAATAACCTAATAGCACACATACCATATGCATCTAGAGTTGACCTTAGCTCAGCAAACACAAATGAAACAAATACAGATCTATCAATCTAGACGATTCACTATTAAAGATTTACTAATAACTCTTTAATAGACTTTGTATTGTAACTTAATAATTCAATCACAAGAAGAGTGATCTTCATGCTTATGTCAATTACAAAATATTATTGTGGTCCCTTGGCCCTCGAGCCAAATTTACTGTTAGAAATTTATTCGTTAACCTGTAATAGATCCTACATAAAACTTAATAATAAGGCAAAAAAATCATGAATTACATTACGAATACTATAATTTCTATAACTAAGCATCATAACATGCTATTAATTTTATAAACACATAGGTATTCACTAATGAATTGATATCAGACACTATCCATACTATTATGCATTTAACATGCTTTACTAAGTAAATGTTGATTAATTTAGTCACATTTCATTCATGTATACAATAGCAAAATGATATATAAGTTTGTTCTATGACAAAAATCGAAATAGGAATCCAATTAATTACTTAATTAATTTCTACTCTGTAATGTGATTAGAAATACGTTAGGATCGTCAATTTAATCACTTTTCAAGCATAAATCCATTAAAATTTCAAAATCATACTTTGCCTATGAGTTTAGCTCAAACACGAATTTCAAATAGTTATTTATATATTTTAACTCTTGTTCGTGAATTGAGGACTTTTTCTTCCTCAAAATTCTCGAATTCCTCCTAATTAAGTTATAAATTCATTAATCGGGTTGAAATTTGCATGAAAAAAATGAGGAAACTTGGTAAACGGGCCTAAGTGAAGCAATTGAATTGGTTTGATTGAACCCGTTCATCCACCTCCAATAAGTAAACGTATGCAATTATGCAATTATGCAATTATGCTTCATTGATGATATCTTAATCATTAAGTTACAAGTCATGCTAATCCCACGGACAACTCGTGGTTTTTGGTGTTCTCTTTTTCTTTTTCTCATCCATGGTCTAATCATAGAGTAACGAAATATGGAGAAAGGAAAACACAAATATATTTTTGTTCTTTTTTTCTCTTTTTTATACAAAAATTGAAATATTACAAATCGTTTTATTTATTAAATTCAGACAAAATATATTAATTCAATTAATTTTTTTTGTTAAACCAGGTTTTAAAGAATTAATTTAGAATAATAATTCATTTAAATAAAGTAAATTAATTATTAAACTAATTATAATTTGTTGATTAAATAAGTTTTCATTCATAATTATATACTAAATAGAACACTTTTTAAAATAGGATCGATCATTCCTGTTCTCATGTTATTGACATGAAACTTAAAAAATATGAATTGCAAAAAGATAAAAAAAAAAAAAAACTTTGGAGTAAATTTGACGTAAAAATTTTAAAATTAAAATTTATCTCAATATTTATTTATAAAACCAACAACAAGCCTTAAGATAGTCTCCCAACCAAATTGACACCATTAATTATAAATAGAATATATTATTCATTTATGTTCCTATGTTTTATTGTCTTAAAATCGAGATTAATTATAATGGTATAAACCATCCAGAGCTGAAGCTACAAATATGTTTAGTAGTAGAAATATTATTCTTTATTTATGCATTATCTCAAACATATATATTTAAGATATTTTAGCCTTCGTGAGGAATTTGAACCACGAAACCGAGTATATTAATAAACAGTCGAACTCGTCCATGTTTAAGATCTTTCGTTACTGGACTTCCTGCTAACAATACCACTATATGAAAGTCAGGATGTTGCCTCTTTATAATATTTTCTACCACTCTAGCCTCCATGAAATTCAGTTCTGGCCATGATTTTACTAAAACATGAAAAAAAAAAACATTAAGGAAAGACTAAAAGTATATTAAAAAAGGAAGAACAAAAAAATATATATGACCAAAAGGTATACTTACGTACGTGCGCCATCCTAAAATTGATATGGGTATGTTTACTTGGTTGGTTGAGTAGCTCTATTTATAATTAATTTGGTTATTAGATAATCATGAAATTGAACATCTTTGGTATATATTCTTCCATTAAAAAGTAAAAAATTGTAACCAATAAAATAGAATTATAAAAAAAAAAACTTAATATATATTTGTTTATATTATCTTAGTTTTTACTTTTGGCATCCAACAACGTGTAATTTTAATCTAATTTTATCTCAGACAATTAAGTTCACTTCATTTTAATATTTTTATCATTCGAATTTTTCTTCAATTAATTATATCAAAATCCTTTTTAAGTGAATGGTTAAAAATTAAAATTATTAATAGCTAAATTATTATACATTACATTATAAAGTTGGTGAAGATGTTACTTCAGCCTACGTAGAGAACAAAAATATAGTTTAATTTTTAAATTTTAATTGGTAGCAATTTAATCGGTATAATTTTAGTTTGAAAAGAATTTAGTCCAGTTTATATTTGATTTAAACTTTATATTGATTTAGTCCATGGTAAAAAATGGTAGGAATATTTTTTTTTCTCTTTTATTTTTGGTGTAATAAAGATATAAATGGAGAATTATTTTTAGAATATTTTGTGGAAGCTTCATTTAATTCCACATATATGCCTTGCTATCGAGCTACAGTTCTTTCCTCAAATAATAACATTTTTTTTTCTTTTTAAAATTTTAGTATATTTTATTCCCACGTATTAAATAATAGAGTATATGCTAATACATTGTATTTTAGCATTTAATATAGCCCTATTATTAATCTAATCTTTATTTTTTCATTTAAATTTTGTTTAAAAAATATTAATGTAGCATTCGAGCTTGGTAGGTATATAACTTTTTCGGCTTTTCTATTTTAATTTTAAACTTGTGATTGACCGAAAACCGTGACTAGCATCCTCTCCTTTTCTAATCATTAGTTATTGCCCAATTGTGGCAAAATCTATCTATTCATTTGAGTTTATCGTAAATATAATTGTCTTAGTTTACTTCGTTCTTTATTGAGCAGCTCTATTTATAACTACTTTAGTTATTAGATAATCATGAAATTGAACATCTTTAGTATATATTCTTCTATTAAAAAAAGTAAAAAAGTGTAACAAATAAAATAGAATAAAAAAAAAACGAATATATATTTGTTTATATTATCTTAGATTTTACTTTTGGCACAAAACAATATGTAAATTTAATCTAAACTTACGTTAGCGAATCAAAGTTCCATTTATTTTAATATTCCTATCATTCAAATATTTCTTCGATTAATAATTGGTCAAAACCATCTCAATAAATAGTTACAAATTTATATGTGTAATAACTAAATTATTATACGTTGGTGAATTTATTATTTCAGCCAACTTAGAGAACAAAAATACAATTTGCAGGCGGTTTAATTCGTATAGGTTAATATATGATTTCATCAACCAACCTTATATTTTAGCATTTAATATAGTCCTATTATTAATTTAATCTAGTTTTTAATTAGAACTTTTTTTTTAGACTATATTAATCTTGATTTTTTAAATAATACCAAAATTGTTTGGGTTCAAATTCAAATTCAAAATTAATTAGGGTAAATTTTAAAATTTTAAAATTATATTAATTATTTGTGGGGGAGAATAATCTAATTTAAATACTTCATCCAAAACTAAACTCTAAATTGAACATGAGCTATTCTTGTTCAGTTCTCAGCCTCGAAAGGAAAGAAACCGTGGAGTAAAATGGCGGTTTGGATTTGTTAAGGATATTTAGTACTAAATTTTAGTTTACCATATATATCATATTTGATATTTTATTATAGGCAAATATGTAGATATTTGCTTCTTACCACAGATATCTTTCCATTTATTACTATTTTCATATACTTGTAATTTATTTGATTATAAATAGATTTTCACACACATTTAGGTGGGGTGGTTTAAACAAACATTCTCAGAGTTCACCTGTTGTTGTTGTTCTTGTTATTGTTGTTGCTGTTGTCGTTGTTGTGTGTTGTTTTTGTTGATGTTATTGTTGTTGTTCCGGTAACTATACATGTTTTGTTTGTATGTTTTTTTAATAATACTTAGATTGAGAAATTAAATTTGTGTTTTTAATTAAAAAATAGAATATAAAAAAATTAAATGGGAGAAAAAGCTTCTAGTTTAAAAGTGAATGAGTGGAAAAATAATAAATTTGATTTGATTTCTCCTCCTAGATTATTTTCCTCAATATAATTTTTAATTTAGAAATTTGTCCTAACCTATACAATAATTATCTATAATGAGTCAGAATATCAAGAAGGAGTCAGAATATCCAAAATGATACCAGACAAACTTAGGGTTCTTCTTCACCTTCTCTTCATCTTCCTCAACTCTCATGCTATTTATGGGTTTCTAAAATAAAAACCTCACTATTTAATTTATTTCAACCCGAAGTAGTATGACGATTATGTATATGGGAGAAAACAAGTAACCTCTCCTACTATTTATTGGTTAGTAAAATAAAAATCTCACTATTTAATTTATTTCAACTTAATTTCAAAGGTATGATAGTATGACAGATTATGTAGATGGGAGAAAACAAGTAACTGCTATCTAGGCTTAGGTTGTCTTAAAAAATAAAAATAAAAATGATTAGTGTTTAAATTTATTAAGTTATATTAGTATTATTATTATTATTAGTGCAGGCTCATGATGCTCCAATTGAATCGACTCATAAGATTAAGAAATGAGAATTAATTAATCTTAATTCCTTTCAACTCTTCGTGAGATTTTTTTAATGTTTTTTTTATGTCGGCAACCTAAAAAAAATGGTGTTTAAATATGTTATTCAGACGCCAATATATAGTGTAAAAAAAAATCGGTAGACAAAAAAGGTAAATATTTACTTCGTTTAAATTACTTTTATCATTGAGAATTGAAATACAAGTTACAGATAGGTTGACCATGTGAGATGAACTAACTCTAATTAGAGCTAGACAATTTCTTTGTGTCTTCCTTCTACTAATCACTTTACATAATGAACTCTATTCAACTCTAATTAGAACTAACTCTAATATGAACTGTATTCAACTCTTCTTTGTCGCCCAAGAGTACAACCCTTCTTTGTCGACCAAAAGTAGTTTATAGATAGATATAACTTAAATAATATACCGTTCATACCCATCCATCTCTCTTTGGTTATCTCCCCACCGTTTAGCCCAGGATCAAAATATGTCGAAACAAATAAAAGAAGCAAAAGAAACTAGAAAAGATTTTTTAAAACAAAGAAATCTTAATCACTTAGCTTTTCAATTGTATTTGTTGTTGTGAAGAAGAGCATGCATCTCATTATGAGTATTTATAATCGAAAATAACTCTAACAAATATCCAAACTTTCTCACTAAGTTAATCACTACTATCAATTCTACTGACTAAAAGATTAACAAACAATTTAAAAGTAACTACGGAACAATTATCCTAAAATTGTTAGGTTTTACTCCATCAATTTAAATTTGACCATTCTTATCTTTTGGCTTTAAACAATGGTAAAAGATAAGAGCAAGTATACAAAGAGCTTTGGCTTTAAACAATGGTAAAAGATAAGATAAGAGCGAGTATACAAAGAGCCTAAACTAAGAATCAGAGAAGAAAGAAGGAAAGGGTTTAAGTTCAATGTGTGGAAGGAAAAGGTTTAAAATGAAAGTGAAATGAACCCACCAGGGCCACCTTCTGCGACTCCTGCACTCCATATCACATTTTTACCTCATTAATTACAAGCACATTATTACTAGACTATCAACTATGCCAGCCACACTGGCCACAAGAAAAATGTTAATGGAGTACCGATGGATATGCCCATTTGTAGTGTCTGCTCCACCCATCTAGTAGCTGTTGTTGAGCTGGTTTAGGCTGCCAAGGTATCCTCTGTATTTGTGTAGAAGTTGGCCTTTGAGCTCCTTCTCTTCAGCTTGAGGGTCTATGTAGCTTTCGTTCATATCAACCTCTATCTCCTTCGAGGACTCGTTTGTCCGATCAGTTCAAATCCTGAGATAAACATAAAATGGATTGGGGAAGAAAATAGAAAAAAGAAGAAAAAAAAGTATAGCGTCCCAAAATAAAAGTAATTAACTTCTATACGATTTAAGCCACCCATGTAAGACCCAAAAGAATGGAATGAAAGGAATTAAGGGACCTAAGCGAGGACAAGGCTTAAGCAAGTGACATTTAGAAAATGATTGAAAAAGAAAAAGTAAGCTCAACTTGCAAACATGTCTATTTTCTAAGTTTTAAGGAAATTTCTAATTTCTTATAGAAGAAATTTCAAAATGCTCCCCAAAGAAAAAATGACTAGCAAATATTAAGAATTTTTAGAATTTTTTTTTGTAATTTTTCAAGAAAAATAATATTAAAATATTTAGAAAATGGTAAATTACCAGTATACCCCTAAACTTCGAGATAAAAACGAAAATGCCATGGATCAAAAAATTAAATTTATAGTGGTATACGATCATAAAGAAAAACCCTTCAAATCTTCAAATCCAACCATTGGATCTTCACCAAATTTGATTATGTTCTAGAGGACATGCACTTCACCACATCTAGCGGTTAGAATTCAAATTGGAAGTCAGTATCTCGATGATCGGAGAGGATATATCCGGTGGATAATCTAAAAAACTCGTTCTCTAAATCATGTCAATTTTGAAGGTTTCAACGTCGGTTTAAGTTTTCCAAAGTCTAAAGTTGGGGCATTCATATGGATCAAGAATCGAGTTAAGTTGAGCTCCCAATCGTAGGTAGTAAATGTTTAGTTTTTGGATTTCTTACTCTTAGATTTACTCCAAATTCGGGAGCAATTATCCACCATTCTTCTTCAAACTTGTTCCTACAACTTCTAAACAAGATTACCAATAAGTTCTATGAACGAATCTAGCGCTGAAAGAGCCCGAACCTATTCAACCAATAGTGGCTGCCATTGAGAACTACAAAGGTGAGCTCAAAATATCAATCCGAGCCTACATGATAATTCGTCATGCAGGGATGATCTCATTCGATTTATGCACCTCCAAGGAGTATTAACATAGAAGACCACAAAGAGAAATAACTCTAAGAACGTGCCTACTTGAAGAAAATCAGTTTTAGGTAGAATTTGGGGGTAAGTATCGAATTCCCTCCTACGATCTATTTCTCTCTAAATTAAGCATTTCCTTAGCTTCAGAGGGTTACGAGTCGCCACGTGGGCTCAAGGGTAAAAGTCTTACAACACTTCTTTGGACATAACAGGAGACACAAGATCTACCTACTGCAGTCTCGAGGGAAGATCCTATGGTTATTCCTTGGTATGGATTCTTCATATCCATCTACCTACTGAGCTCAAATCAATGGACTCTTTCTAGTGGTCCCTGGCAACATCTACCTGTTTCTAAGATTAGTAACTATCTGCCACTATGCCTCGCTTGCTGGGTCAGTAAACTACCTGTCTTTCGCCCCTGTCGGGCTCAAATCAGTAAAACTACATGTCTTAGGAATAGTAATTACCTGTCACTACACCACTCAGCAGGATCAGTGAAAAGACCATTGCTCGTCCCACTAGGCACCCCTGACGTGGTACTACAGTAGTATACTCACTATGGTTACCCATATCTTCTATGGGTGACAACTAGAAAAAAATGGTAACTCATAGTCTATAAAATTCATAATTCACGTTATCTAGCACATAGCAAATGGTCCAACTCACGAATGGGCAATAATGGGCTATCCTAACTCCAAATCAATGCATAACAAAGTATCAAAGCATACAGCATGCTCATAATGCTAATCAAGTAATAACAATCTACCTCAACATACTAGGAAACACATAAATTCAAACGCCTATCAGAGTTTCACATTCATGCAAACGGAAGCTATATAACCGTAACTATAATCAAGGTATAACCATTTCCGTCATCGAAGTATAACTCTCATTGAACTAAATCTAACAAATCCCTAAATATGGTACTAGATCATTTGTCCACATTCCAAATCGACTCCTACAAGCATTTCTTAGAAACTTGCTTCATGCAGTTACTTACATGGTTGTAGACTTCCCGAAATTTTATCGGGTCTTCAAGTATGATCCACCCGGGTGTACTGAATATAGAAATTCATGGGCTTCAGTCAGGAGGTCTTCTTTGATATTTTCATCTGCGGGGACACATAGTCGCCCTTGCCATAGTAGCCCTCCATCAAAAGACATGGTGAATCCTTTCTCCCTCTCTACCTCATCATGTTGGCAAATTGAGTATAAGTGAGAGTTGTTACTCTGAGCATTTATGATTCGGTGCCTTAGAAATGGTTGAACCCAAGCTGACTCATTCTTCCTACTGCACCTCTTGCCACCACTTATATTTTTAATTTTCGTCAAACAATAATCATTTTCGGAAAGTAAGTCTGCGAGAAAACCTAATGTATTTTATTATCAATATACTATTTTTTCATTTCGGTCCAATAATAATCATTTTGGGGAAGTATACAAGCATATCTAATATCTTTTCTTCTCAATAAACTAATTTTTTCATTTTCGTCAAATAATAATAATTTCCGAGAGGAAATCTACAAGCATACTTTATGTCTTTTTTTTCAATATATATTTTTTTCGTCAAATAATAATCATTTTCAGAGCGAAAGTCTGCAAGTAGACTTGATATTTTTTCTTCTAATATACTATTTTTTTTCATTTTCAGAGAATAGTGCGGCAAGACTAATGTCTTTTCTTATTAATATATTTTTTTTTCTATTTTCGTTAAATAATAATCATTTTGTAGAGGAAGTCTACAAAAAGTCTCCAGGCAAACTAATGTCTTTCATTCTCAATATACTGTTTTTTCATTTTCGTCAAATAATAATATTTTCTTCCTAATATACTGTTTTTTTCATTTTCGTCAAATAATAATCAGCATACCTAATGTATTTTCTTCTCAATAAACTATTTTTTCATTTTCGTCAAATAATAATCAATTTCGAAGAAGAAGTCTGCAAGTCGACCTAATGTCTCTCCTTCTCAATGTACTTTTTTTTTCATGTTCTTAGAGAAAGTTTGCAAGCAGACCTAATGACTTTTCTTCTCAATATACTATTTTTTTTTCATTTTCGTCAAATAATAATCATTTTCGGATTGGAGGTCGGCAAGAAGAACTAATGTTTTTTCTTCTCAATATACTATTTTTTTTCATTTTTTTAAAATAATAATCATTTTTTTGAGAGAAAGTTTGCATGCAACTAATGTCTTTTCTTTTCAACATACTATTTTTTTCATTTTCGTTAAATAATTATTATTTTCGAAGAGAATGTCCGTAAATATACCTAATATCTTTTCTTCCTAATATACTATTTTTTTCATTTTCGTCGAATAATAATCATTTTTTAAAAAAGAAACAAAAGAAAGAGTTTGAGAGAAAAATAAATTCTGAAGGTGCTCTGACACATCAGAAATAGAATCAATAGAGATTGCATTTTTGATGCAAACATTAATATTTTATGGATAAATAAAATAATCATAAAAAGGTAAAAAGAAAGAGGAAGAGAAATGGAAAAGAATGATGTTGATATGTCATGCACACAAAAGAAAAGAAGAGGTAGGGAAAACATAAAATAATTACATAAATATTATATGAATGAATGTTCCTTTGTTTCTCCTCCCCTCTCTTTTCATTGTCATGCACGGGCGATAAGAGTTGCTTGTTTACTATATAAAGTATCCTCCTCCCCGCGGACAAGAGAAGGAGTTGCTTGTTCAGTTCAAGTTTAAAGAAAATGACAGCGATTATGATGATGCTCCCACGTTTGCTCCATTCATCAAGGACAACTTGCATACTAAGTTGCAAGTCTCATTAGCCCTCACCTCAAATCAAGCCATGATTTGTCTATCAAAAACTTTGAAATCTTTTTTATTGGTTTGTGAGAGTAAAAACCTTAGTATTTAATTTATTTCAACTTCCAACTTCAGAGGAAAGAGAGGAAAGATTGTGTGACAGATAATTTAGATTTGAGAAAACAATGAGCTATGACCTCGATGAAATAGATGTTGTCTTAAAAAAATAAAAATAAAAATTATTAGCTCTAAGGTTTAAATTTATTAAGGCATATTAATATTAATATTATTATTATTTATTAACTTATACTATTATTATTCGACTCATGTTTTATACATGTTGCACTCGCTGCAATTGAACAGACTCATAAATAATATTAAGAAAGGAGAACGAATTTTAATCCCTTTCAACTTTTCGTGAGATTTTTGCTACGGATTTTTCTTTTATGTCAGCAACCCAAAAATAGTATTTGAATATGCTATTCAAACGCCAATATATAGTGTAAAAAATTTCGGTAGAAATATTTACTTCATTTAAATTTATTTTTATCATTACGTACTTGAACTGATCAAGGTCGGTATAATGTAGGGAATTCAAATACGAGAGACAATGCACCATGTGATGATGAACTAGCTCTAATTAGAGCTATAATTGAGCAGTATGTTTGTGTTTTCCTTGGTACTAAAGCAATTTTCATCCTTACAAATAAGATTAATTTTGTAATATTAGTCAATTTTTTTATTTTTTATTTTTTAATTTCAGAATATGAATATTAATACATTTGATTTTTTTTAAAAATAAATTTAGAACATTATTTTTTATGCATGTAGGGTGTGATGTCCCACATTGGTTGGGGAGGAGGACAAATCACCCTTTATAAGGGTGTGGAAACCTTCCACTAGTAGACGCGTTTTAAAGCCTTGAGGGGAAGCCCGAAAGGGAAAGCCCAAAGAGGACAATATCTGCTAGCGGTGGATCTGGGTCGTTACAAATGGTATCAGAGCCAGTCACCGGACGATGTGCCAGCCTTCTCGCTCTGGGTGGATTTGGGGGCGGTCCCACATCGATTGGATAAAGGAACGAATGCCAGCGAGGACTGGAAACCTTCCCCTAGTAGACGCGTTTTAAAGCCTTGAGGGGAAGCCCGAAAGGGAAAGCCCAAAGAGGACACTTCTCGCTCTGGGTGGATTTGGGGGCGGTCCCACATCGATTGGATAAAGGAACAAATGCCAGCGAGGACTGGAAACCTTCGCCAGCCTTCTCGCTCTGGGTGGATTTGGGGGCGGTCCCACATCGATTGGATAAAGGAACGAATGCCAGCGAGGACTGGAAACCTTCCCCTAGTAGACGCGTTTTAAAGCCTTGAGGGGAAGCCCGAAAGGGAAAGCCCAAAGAGGACACTTCTCGCTCTGGGTGGATTTGGGGGCGGTCCCACATCGATTGGATAAAGGAACGAATGCCAGCGAGGACTGGAAACCTTCCCCTAGTAGACGCGTTTTAAAGCCTTGAGGGGAAGCCCAAAGAGGACAATATCTGCTATCGGTGGATCTAGGTTCTTACATAGAGTATATATGGTGGTTCAGTGAAAATGTTGATAAGTTGTGTTGGCTTTGAGATATACTCTCAAATACATTATCGGCTTTGAGATATACTCTCAAATACATTATCCTAACAAAGTCTTAGTAAAAAAATGGTGGGTAAAGGATTTATAAAACTATCCAGAGAGTCATATTGTGAGATTACGGTACTTTGTCCAACTATCTAATTGTGTAAGAACTATATGAATAGAACTATATTTTTATATTGTGGTCTCTAGTGTTGGGAAATAGGTAGGCAGTCACTCTTGGTGTATTTTTTATGCCTTCACCCAACTCAATCCACCTTTTTTTTTTACTGTTTTTGGTGTGTAGATTCTCATAATTCGGTGGGACAATTTGATATTTCTATTATATGAACTATAGTTTTACGTTGTGATCTATAGCATTTGTAACCATTATAATAACTACATACCTTTTCAATTCAAGAGAGTAGAGTACTCAAAACAATTAAAAAATTTTTGTCATGTAATCGTTAGACAGACCTTGGCTCGATTTAAGGTGAGGGCTAAGAACTTGCAACTCAGGATGCAAGTTGTCGAGCTTGATGAACGGAGCAAATGCTGAAGCATCATAGTCGCAGCCATTTTCTTGAACAATGAGATTAAAAAATTGGAATAAATGATGATCTTATATAGGTGAATGAGCTATCTTTCCATCGCTTATGATCAAATCGGTACAAGTGTCTGAATTTTGTAGGAACACACCACAACTCTGTTAAATAGTAGATTTACCATTTGATCACTCACAACTATGTTCTCACACTACATTAAACATCTCTCTAAAATAATCCTAATTGTTTCCAACTTTCTCTTCTTGGAATAGAATATTTATGGAATCTCCATGAATAGGATCAAACCTTATTCTATGGTATTTACATGAGATTCCTCTTTCCTATTCTTAATCGAGTCCCAAAGAGGGCTTGACTTAGTTGATCCATTATTTATGTTTCGTCTTTCGTTTCCTTTTCATTTGTTTCGAGAAATATATCGATCAATTTCGATTCATTCTTTTTCTATTGATTCTTTTTCGGTCGAGATGTATGGATCCATGGGCCTATGTGTCTATATTGATCATGTTCATGGATTAACGAAAATGTGCAAAAGCTCTATTTGATCTATAGCAACAATGGAGGCCTCAGAAAAATTTAGAGAAAAAATGACATGTTTGTATCGACTATATTGCCCAAATGCGTTTATTGAAAGTATAGTAAAACATTAACATTTAAAAAACTATTCATATACTTTTCTTATAGGAGAATGAGTTAATTACATTCGATGAAGATCTCCAACTAATTGAATGGTTTAAAAAAACTGCTATTACAAATGAAAAACAACTTAAAAATAGAAAAAAATGTGGAAAGTTTTAAAAGAAAATCAATTATGTTTTTTTTTTAATCATATTACACAAGCACATGAACATTGGAATTATCTCCTATAAAAATAGAAAAAGTGTGTAATTTTTAAAAAATAATTTCCATAAATATTAGTTTTTCTAATTTTAAATAACATATTAATAAAATAATTATTTCAAAAAAGAGAATTAAAAGTGACGAAATTAAGTCCGAGTTGGATGTTTTAAATGTTAAAATCTAAAAGATGGAGGGTTTGAAGGTCATTGTTTAGAGGAAAAGAATTAAAAATGACAAAATTATAAGTTGGTATCATAAATCAGTTGTTTTAAATCCATTATTTAATAAGTTTTGTTATTGTGATGTGTCACACGTCCAAAAATTTCCAAAAGAGTTTAAACAAATAAAATTATTTAAGATAGCTTAAAGAGGATCAAAATTGCCCTTAAATTACCAATTTTACCACAAATGTCTTAAATTATCATGAGTCGATCTGAGGTGAAGGCTGAGAACTTGCAACTCAGAATGCAAGTTGCCAAACTTGATGAACGGATCAAACGCCGAAATATGATAGTCGCTGCCATTTTCTTCAACAATGAAATTAAAAATGTGAAATAGAAGATACCCTATACACGTGAAAGAGGTGAACGAGCCATTTCTAATTCTTTTGTTTGTGCATGAAAATAACCACGAGAGGGGAGGAAACAAAGAATATAGGTAGTATAGATAGAGGAGGATAGAACAAAAACATAGATCGAGGGAAGAGGAGGAAAATGAAGACTGAAAACAGAACTAATGTCTTCTCTCAATATACTATTTTTTTTTTCATTTTCGTCAAATAATAATCATTTTCGGAGAAGAAGTCTGCAAGTACATTTTCTTCAACAATGAAATTAAAAATGTGAAATAGAAAATATCCTATATACGTGAAAGAGGTGAACGAGCAGTTTCTCATTCTTTTGTCTGTGCATGAAAATAACTACGAGAGGGAGGAAACAAAGAATATAGGTAGTATAGATAGAGGAGGACAGAACAATGATTAGAGGTCTAGACCTAGCCCTAAGGAGTTAGTCCCAAGCGTCCTGGAAACACGAAATGAGATTTAAACCACATAGACGCCCTTAAAAACCTAGTAGACCTCTATGGCATCCAAGAATGACTAAGGTAGCTAACTAGCCTGTTAGCAGTATGATGGTGTCACAAGAGTCTCTACCACCCTATCCCTTCGGTACCTCGATAGTACACAATTGTCAAGCAGAGACTTTAGAAGAAGTACCATTGAGCTAGGCCTAGGCCTGATAGGACAGTGCGTCGATGCAACTAGGTTCCCCAACCTTGTGGAAATGGCTATGGACCTCATGAAACTAGGTCACTATGACGTAAACTCGTCCTAGGAGGTGACGTGGGACCATGTAGGTTAACATAGTAGTTGGCCAGCACACGGGGGTTGCTCCTCCCTCCATACTAGGGTGATTTTATGGTCCTGTGGGAGGGTCTACCAGCTAACCTTTCATAGATGATGTTCAACTTAGCAGATATTATATTGTCCCACTAGATTATTATGGGTAGCTCCTCAACAAAGGATGTCGGACATTTACTATGTAGGCAGGGCAAGCTACCTAAGTAAAAAAAACAAAAAGGTTGGAAACCTGTACAGACCCTTACGGGTAACATTCAGATCGAAGATCTGCTCGGAGTTTCAAGCCTCCTTAGATACTCAATAATAGTAGATACTATGCTCGAAATTCAAAGAGCCAAAGGAAAAGCAGAGGGAAAAGCCCATAAATACTACTAGGTTAAGAATGTGATAAGAGCCTACAACTAGGTTGCTTATTGAAAATTTTTATACTCACCCCTTTCCTTATTTCTTTTCAAGTATTCGCAAGTTATCGATGAAGGTGGTGAAGCGTTTGAGAGCTACATGGTCAGAGAGGGTAATCTTAAGGCATTAGTCTATCTTCATATTTTTGGTCCTTTGTATTTTGTTTATAAATGGATCTCACACTCTGACTTAAATAACACTTATTTGTAGTTAGATTTTATTTTTTAAAAAGGGTGGGGTTGTTTGTTTTAAATATATTTAAAATTCACTGTATAATATATTTTATTTTATTTCACCTTTTTATCCTATTTGCTTTTAACTTTTTCTTTTTTATAACGGTAAGAGATTCGAAGCCTCAATAATCGGGTTGAGACAAGTAAGCCACTCTCTAATAATTTTATATAGTCATATTCTCATGGGAGTAACTCCTACGCTGGCAATTATCACAATCGTATTATATAGACCCCTATTTCTTTAGAAAGGTTCATTATCAAAAAAATAGTTGTAGAGTCTCGGACAACCTACCCATAATAACCCAATAGCACTACATACCATATGCATCTAGAGCATGACCTTAGCTAAGCAAAAACACATCTGAAACAAATACAAATCCTGTCTATCTAGATGATTCACTATTAAAGATTAACGGATAACTCTTTAATAGACTCTATTTTGTAACTTAATAATTCAATCACAAGGAAAGTGACCTCCGTGCTTCTGTCAATTACAAGATATTATGTAGTCCCTTGTCCCTGGAGCCAAGTTTACAATAAGAAACTTATATGCTAACCTCTAATAAATCCCACATAAAACTTAATAATGAAGTCAACAATCTTGAATTACGAGTACTAAAATTTTGATAACTAAGCATCATAATTCTAAATTAATTATCGTCTGTGGTCTAATCACAGGACTAATGAAATATGGAGTAACGCTCACACACACAAATATATTTTTGTTCTTTTTTTTATACAAAAATCTGAATATTACAAATCCTTTTATTTATTAAATTCAAACAAATTATATTATAATTCAATTAATTTAATGTTAAATCAGAATTAATTTAGAATAATAATTCATTTGATTAAAGTAAATTAATTATTCAATTGTAATAAACTAATTATAATTAATTGATTAAATATATGGTTAATGAGTATTCATTCATAGTTATATACTAAACACAACACTTTTTGTAATAAACTAATTATAATTAATTGATTAAATATATGGTTAATGAGTATTCATTCATAGTTATATACTAAACACAACACTTTTTAAAATAGGATGATCAACATAAAGATATGAATTGCAAAAATGATAAAAAAAACCATTGGGTAAATTTGACAAAAAGCTAAAAATTAATATTATATAAAAATATTATTCTTTATTTATGTATTATCTCAAACATATATATTTAAGACATTTTAGCCTTCGTGAGGAATTTGAACCACGAAACCGAGTACATTAATAAACAGTCGAACTCGTCCATGTTTAAGATCTTTGGTTACTGGACTTCCTGCTAACAATACGACTATCTGAAACTCAGGATGTTGCCTCTTTATAATATTTTCTACGACACTAGCCTCCATGAAATTCAGTTCTGGCCATGATTTTACTGAAGCATGCAAAAAGAATACGTTAGATAAAGACTAAAAATATATTAAAAAAAGAAGAACAAAAGAAAAATATGACCAAAATATATACTTACTTACGTACGCCATTTTAAAATTGATATAGGTATGTTTACTTCGTTGTTGGTTGAGTAGCTCTATTTATAACTACTTTGATTATTAGATAATCATGAAATTTAACTTCTTTGATATATATTCTCTATTAAAAAGGTAAAAGCTACAAATAAAATACCTTGCCGAATATATATTTATTTATATTTTATATATAAAAGTAACTAAAAGTAGCATTTCGTATATATTTATTTATATTTTATATATAAAAGTAACTAAAAAGTAGCATTTCTTTTTTTTCTCTTTTTGAAATATTAGTATATTTTATTCACACTATGGAATATATGCTAATATATGATTTCAGGTACGTACCTTTTTCGGCTTTTCTATTTTAATTTTAAACTTGTCATTGACTCGAAACCGTGACTAGCATCCATTTCTTTTCTTATCAATAGTTATTGCCCCCATCGTGGCAAAACTCTATCTATTCATTTGAGTTTATGGTAAATATAGTTGTCTTACTCTTGGCTTAGTTAGACTGATCGTCCTAATTACTATTTTTACTATTTTGTGATTTTCAAACTGGACACATATGGCACGATTCATAACTAATTAAATTTTGAATCTTATACATATAATCGTAATCATGAAGGCAACGATTCCTTAAATAACATATTCATGTAAGGCACAACCTCGTAGATCTATTGTAGATCATATCATATGTTATATACAAATTTGTTTTTCAAGGCTTCAATTCAAATCACAAACAGCTACCTAAACTCTAGAGTAAAAAAAGGCTATATAATTTTTTAGCTATAAAATAGGTAACCCTAGATATTTTAAAAGAAAATAGCAAAAAAAAAATAGAAAAAAAATAGTCAAAGTCAACCTAGGAATATTCATTTCCTCACTCTAGCTAACTAGAGAGTCTTTGACTAGCTTGGTATAAAATTAATTGGGGAAGGAAATAGAAAAAAGAAAAAAGAAAAAAAGAAGAAGAAAAATGAAAGAAAAAAGGATTGAGAGAAGGTAATCGTTGTGGTGTTCTGATCGGCCACTTGAATCTTCCAAATCCATTTAGAAACGAAGAAGGTCGAAATTTAAGGATTTTTCTCTAGATTCGTAAGATTTATGAGAAGCTAGGTTCTCATGTTTTATCATGTTTGTTTAGAGAGAAATTCACACATTTCTCACGAAATGAATTCCGAGGAAAAACGTGGCAAAAGACAAAAGCTCTTATTGACCCTCAAGAATGATAACAAATGAATTTTTAGCCATATTTGGACCCATTCATTTATGTGTATAGTTAATGAAATATGATGAAAATAAATTTGTTGGAAGGTTGGTAGAAAACTATTAAACTTTAACGATGGAAGCGAGTTGAGTTAAGTTATGTGTAAAAGATACAAAAATTAGAAGAAAATAGGATAAAAATAACGCATGAACTCGAATACGCAGGTAACATGCATCAGGCACGACGGGGGCGAACACATCAAGCGACGACTAGGACACATGTGAAGTAAGGAGCGTGGAATGAATGGGCGCCTAACGGGGATACTCATCAACGTATGAAAAAGCGAAGGGAAATTTGTACGCAGTCGAAGATAAAATGCGAGATATCGGGGTTGAATGTGTTGATCGAAAGCGCCATGTATCGCGCCAAGAGCACAACTGCTCCTCTTGAAGTGTGTGTCAACTCGCGCATGACCGATGTCACAGTCCTACATTTTTTACCGTGTGGCGTCGTTGTCCTGACACGCTCACGACCAGCCTTAAGGGGAATTAAGCCCCATATATATTTTTCGCCCTGGCTTTGTGGCTTCGTCGGATCTTAGGCGAGGTTTGTCTTCGCCTATCGGACATCGCTTGTGCGGAATCCAAGCTTGTCCAACCATACACGCCGCCTGCGCGCGTGTCGGAGGTTGCTACATACACCCGCTATCCGGTACGGTATTCATAAATGACTCGGCATGGGCACGTGAGGGCCTATGCCTCGATATAGCCCGGATGGATGGATGTTTGGGAAGTCCCGATGAGATGAAAGACACGCGGGCCCATTCTCGATGACATGACCGAGCAAGTCATGATGGCCGACAACATCCCGAGACTCGGGATGGCGTCAAGACATATGGACCCTGTCGATGGGGATCGAGATGACTAGACAGGACGCGACGTTGTATTGAGAGACCTTGGCCCGAGCAGAGGCAAGGTCGAGCCGGATGACTTGGCCTAGTGTAGGGGCAAGTCGGTTGTGTCGCAGACGATTGAACATGCACGCGCAGGCGGCGTGTGTGGTTGGACAAGCTTGGATTCCGCACAAGCGATGTCCGATGGGCGAAGACAAACATCGCCTAAGGTCCGACGAAGCCACAAAGCCGGGCGAAAAATATATATGGGGCTTAATTCCCCTTAAGGCTGGTCGTGGTCGTGTCAAGATCACGACGCCGCACGGTAAAAAATGTAGGACCGTGACAATTGGTATCAGAGCCACACTTTGTGTGTCTAGTCGGACAAGACAGTCAAGAGAAATGAACCCAAGAGTTGAGCGAAGACCTTGCAAGTGTGTCAAGAGTGCCAAGAGTAGGCAGGACAGTTGCCGGTCAGAATTATAATCAGTTGGGGGTTGAAGCCAAGACTACCCGAAGTTCATTAGTGTCGTGTGTCGACACTTCATCATGGGGAGATCTACCCGTCATAGAAGAAACAAGCTCACTTGCCAAGTGCTTGTAGTTTGAAAGTTGGCAAGATAAATCAAACAGTGAGTGCACCATGTCGGTGCCTTCCAAAGAACCACTCACATAAGAGGAATAGTGTTAGTGGTTACAAGCAGAGTTGCCGAGAGTCAAGAAAAGACACACGTAGGCCAAGTGCGAAAATTGAGTACAATGCAAGTCCTTATGGGAGGACGACCTTGCTGCACAGAGGCAGCCGAGTGCAAGTGGGGGAGAGCCCGAATCATTAGGCCTCTTACCCGTAAAGATGCTCCAATGTGCGAGCACACATATTCCTTGAGCCATCACCTTGTGCCTAAGGTGGATGACACCACAAGAGTTGTCAAGACCAGCATCCACTCGAGAAGTGAGGCATCAAGCTGGAAGTGAACATACGAAAATGAAGCTGCGAAGAAGACGAGGAGAAGTGTCAATGCAGCAATAGCCACGTGAAGGTGGCAAAATACAGAGAGTTGGCCGGAAAGTAGCGCCAACAATTGAAGAGTCTATGTCAAACAGGTTTTGACTCTACTCAACAGGAGTGACCGCGACGAGAGAGTGTTGCGGTTGGGCTTGCGAGCCCCACCCCGAGGGGTGCACAAATTTATGTGATTCCGAGGAATACACACACTGAGGCCAAGTTAGCCACAATGGGGCAAGATGTCCTTAAGAAGTCCATAGTTGTCTGGTGAGTGTCTGCAGAGATAGTCAGCCTCACCCACAGCTATGGCAAACACTGAATAGCCACGTCTACGTTGCGAGTCTCAGTGGCCGAGTCCAAGATGGGTGAACAACAGAAATAGGTTCGAAGAGGGATAGCCGTAGATAGTAGTTGCAAGCCAAAGTTGAGGCAAGTTCACCCAACAACTGACCAAGTCAAGAGTCAGATCGTGGTGCCATATGACAAAAAGAGAAGTCTAGAGCATCCACTCGAACTTGTCCTCCAGTTGACGGAATACGTCAGTAAGATGAGCATCATTCTGACAAGAAGGTAGTCAGGTGCTTAATATTTTGAAACACAACCAAATCCAGCGAGTGAGTCACCAACAGACAGAGAGTTCGGATCGTCATTGGGACGATGTCGAGATTGAGTGGGGGAGGATTTCACAATCAGTGGGGCGAATGCGCCCGAGAAAGTCATCGAGGACGATGACTCAATTAAGTGGGGGAGAATGTCACAGTCTATAATACGATTGTGCCCCCAGTAAGTCATCGAGGACGATGACTAAGTTAAGTGGGGGAGAATGTCACAACCATACTATGAAGAGAGTAGGTTGTGACCCTCACGGTGCGACAAGCAAGGTGGCGTCCCTCATGAGACGCCCATCCGGCCATAGGCGGGCCAATATAGAAGAATGCCATGATGCGATCGAGGAGGACGATGCATCATCCAACACACCACCACGCTAAGTGGGCACTATAAAGACAAGCTGAGACATAAGCAAGACAAAGACATCAGAATAGACATGAGGGACAAAGATAGGCTTGTTGAAGGGGCAGGTAGGGCCCCGGGCCTTAACCTCGAAAGTCAGGGTTCTGGAAGGAATTTGGTCATGCGGTTCGGGAGTTAAGTCCGTCCATATGAAATATGAATGCTCGCCAAATTTGATGTCAATCGAACATCGGACGGACAATGCACGACACCGTATGACCGCTCACAAAAATCATGTCTACTCCTGGTAGATTGAAAATGGCTCAGAATGTACTATAGGGGTACCATGGTGTTAGCTCTCCACCACCCCTGGGCCCTGTGGCCTAAGTGAGCTACCATGTGGCACATACGTGTGTCACAGTGTGGGCGAGCGTGTCGAGACGAGTGTCTCGGGCGACTTCCTTTGAAATGGGTTTTTCAAGGACAGTACCGGGCGGCACGGGTGTGCCGGTATTGCGCTCCAGCCCGCGTGTCGGAGGTTGCTACATACACCCGCTATCCGGTACGGTATTCGTAAATGACTTGGCATGGGCACGTGAGGGCCTATGCCTCGATATAACCCGGATGGATGGATGTTCGGGAAGTTCCGATGAGATGAAAGACACGCGGGCCCATTCTCGATGACATGACCAAGCAAGTCATGATGGCCGACAACATCCCGAGACTCGGGATGGCGTCAAGACATATGGACCCTGTCGATGGGGATCGAGATGACTAGACAGGACGCGACGTTGTATTGAGAGACCTTGGCCCGAGCAGAGGCAAGGTCGAGCCGGATGACTTGGCCTAGTGTAGGGGCAAGTCGGTTGTGTCGCAGACGATTGAACATGCACGCGCAGGCGGCGTGTGTGGTTGGACAAGCTTGGATTCCGCACAAGCGATGTCCGATGGGCGAAGACAAACATCGCCTAAGGTCCGACGAAGCCATAAAGCCGGGCGAAAAATATATATGGGGCTTAATTCCCCTTAAGGCTGGTCGTGGTCGTGTCAGGATCACGACGCCGCACGGTAAAAAATGTAGGACCGTGACACTAGGTACGCAATTAAAGTTCAGTATAGCCTTTCACTGTCAAACGGATGGTCAAACAGAAATGTTCAACCAAATGTAATGGACTTCGAGGGAAGTTAGAATGAGTACCTACATCTAATGGAATTCGCTTATAATAATAGTTACCAGGTCACCATACAAATGGCCCCCTACAAGGCATTTTATGGATGGAGGTTTCGATCCCCTATCTTCTAGGAAGAAGTGGGAAAACGACAACTATTGGGACCAGAACTGGTGCAAATCACCAATGCCACAATCCAGAAGATCAAAGCTAGGATACAAATTGCACAAAGTCGATAGAAAGGTTATGCAGATCTAAGGGGCAAGGTGTAACGACCCAAAACTTTCTAGTTAATTTAAGGTCGCTACTATATGCATATCATAAACATTGAATGCAGAAAGACTATAAATTCCATAAAATGTAACCTTTATCTTAAAACACAGCCATGGACTTACGTGTTTCGAAAACATCTTTAAAACGACACAACAAAAGACTAAATAAAATAAATATGCGTTTAAGTTAAAAACATCCTATCCTAGCCTAAGGTCTAAGAAAATAAATACCACTATCCGATGCATGTGCCATGGTCTCGAGTTGCAATGCCGTCGTCAGTCGGAATGCCTTGCCTTAACCTGAAAAATGTAGTAGCACATGGCTTGAGTATTGAAAGAAATGATTAGTAAGTGACCCCACTATTGGGGTTAAATGCAAGAACATGTGAATGCAATGACGGGACCTATCCTTTCAATCTATTTTCCTACGGTGCTGTCCTAACGGGCAATTTGAACGTGTACCATATACTCTACACACAGCCCATACGTGCGAGTATGGGCTCACAAGTCAGTTCGCACACCGCTGGGCCACTTTCCTTGTCGGGCGAGCTTACTCTGGGAGCTCCTTAGGTCGGACACCCGTTAGAACTAGTAACCGTCACGGCAGCGCTATGTAAAACATAACGATCGTTGTCCTGTCATTGGATGTACGCGTCCGTACCCTCGTGATGGAATAAGGGTATTCCCCAAATGCATGAGCACACATAATGCATGAGGTCCCCAATATTTCTACTTTTATCATCAATTAATATAACCCCGCTATCATCTTTCATGCTTAATATGTCATTTCTCATTTTTCAGTCAACGTATCATATATAATCCTAACGGGGTTACATTTCATTTCATTTATCGTGATATCATGTCATTCATAACATTCTGTATACATACAATTTAGAAAACATAACATAACTCTCCATGCTTTTAACATGTCATTTCATAACGTGCAATTCATACAACAATTACCTCAATGGTCATACAAAACAATCTAAACATAACACATCACATCACAATATATCGTATCATAAACATGTCATATCGTAAACACTTCGTGGTCATATCGTTCTCTAACTTATCATAGTCTTAACGTTCTTATACCTATCACAGTCATATCGTTACGTGAACGTACCTTAGTCATATCATCACAGGAATGTATCCTAACGCTATCGTTCTATCAATCTATCACAAACTTATCCATTTCTACCCATATCCTAACCATATTCTTTCATCAATCTCTCCTATCCATAGCACTCCGGTATGTAACCTAACCTTAATGTTTCATGAATGTATCTTACTCCTACCGTTACATTTCGTTTTGTACATCGTTCTCGTATCCTATCTCAAACATATCCTTGAACACATCGTACCACAATTATTATCATACAATTCACATATTATAACATAACATAAACATAATATAAGCATACCGATTCACATATAATTCACACACATCAGTATATATGACACGTGCAGAACCACAACACGTGTCAACATCAAATATAACCATGCCGATAGTAAGGTCACTTACCTGGTTAGCTTAAGTCGTTGTCACGAATATATCCTTAATGAAAGTTCGATTTCGTCCTTTGAAATCCAAGTCAACCTATGTGAGTCCATAACATCAGTTTCAAGTTTGAACTCTATAAAATTATTTCTCTAATTTAGATTGGCCATGATTAAAAGTCTTGAAATATTGTATATATATATATATATAATGTTATTTTCAACTAGACAAAATTTAATGGAGTTCCTTGCCCTCATATTTCCTGTTGTTGACAAAATCTTTCCACAATCTTCCTACTCTGTAATTATTTTCATTCTATATTTTGAATTCTGTAAACGGATATTACTCTTGCTCTATATTTATTTTCATTCTTTATAGATCTGCCAACTAAATTTTATTGATTCTAACTTTATTCCCTTCAAATGCTAACAAAAATCTAATTAATTGGATAGGGGAAGATAAGATCTGATTATTACAGGATCCTTAAAATATCGGATAGAGGGGAGAGGATCTGATCCTAAATTAATTTCTTATAACCATAACTATAATGGATAAAAGGAAATCATTTTACAGTAATAACAGACCAAAATCTCTCACAAGTACATCTTCATCATATCTGCTCCCGTTCAAAAGCCATTTTACTTTTTCTCAAATCGGGCATTTTTCTGTTTATTTTTGGACGCGATATTGTGCCAGTTGAGGAGAGATGATGGGGTTGGGATGAGAGGGTAGTGGAGGGAGGGGGTAAATTTTATTTTATGTTTATTTTTTATTTTTAAGTAATCCTTTTGTTATTTATTTATGAATTATTATTATTATTATTTTTTTGGGCTATTACACAAGGACTTGGAGTTCGAGGTTGAGGACCATGTGTTCTTGAAGGTAGCACCCATGATGGGGGTGCTTAAGTTTGGTAAAAAGGGGAAACTAAGCCCTAGGTTTATCGGTACTTTCGAAATACTAGAAAGGATAGAACCTGTGGCTTATTGACTCACACTAACTCCAAACTTGTCTGCGGTACACAGTGTATTTAATATATCAATGCTACGGAAGTATACTCCAGACCCCACACATGTATTCGAATATGACACACTTTCCTTAACAGAAAACCTAACGTATAAAGAGGAAACAGTCAAAATATTAGACAGAGAAGTCAAGAGATTAAGGAACAAGAAAATTACTCTTGTGAAGGTCCCATGGAAGAACCATAAAGTAGAGGAAGCAACTTTGGGAAAGAGAGGAAGAAATGAGGACCTTGTACACCAACCTGTTTTAGGATAGGAACTTGTAATACCCAAAAACCATAAGGCCTCCGAAAAGTGGCAAAGTATAATCCCTTCCAAATTGTACAAGGTTTTAATTGTAAATAAGAAGAAAAATTAGGAAAATATGGGAAACTTTTTCAAAAAATAATATTAATATATTAAAAATAGTCAAATTACTCAATTTTCTTGAAAATATAGATAATTATGAAAATGCCCTTACTGACCACAATCAAATCTGTGAGATTTTGAAAAAGTTAGGTTCTAAAGTTTTATTATGTTATTCTAGAGAAGATTTTGCTAAACTTTCATGAAGAAACCTCAAGTCAATTCATATCGGAATGCGCCTTGCCGATGGTGCATCATGCATCACTTTGTCAAAGGGTGACCCGACCCAATTCTCTACATCTGAGACCTTGACCTAAGCCAACCCCTTCGATTCAACCCAACTCGGATAGCCATCCAGCTTGTGCCATGTGTCAAAAAAATAAAAATTGAGAAAAATGAAACATGGTGCACATCGAACCTAGTAACGTGGGATCGAATTGACCAACAGATGAGTGAAACATGTCATAACGGGCACACGACTAGTTTTTCTGGTACGAGTGGCATACTGGCACATGGGCTTCACGTAATTTTCCTTCCAGCACGCACGCGTGGTGAGCTTCTATTTTTATATGTTTAACCTTCACTTGCCTGTTTTTTTATTCCAGTTTTAATACTGACCTTATTATGACTTGAATTATAACCTACAAGAGAAATGTTAGAAAATTTGGAGCTTCTAACACGTGGAAAAACTAGCTTGAAAAGGCATGCGTCTTCAATGTAAGTAGTACTTCATACTTTTCTTAATTAATACTTGTACGAATCGCTAGGACGTGGTAGCATACGAGCATATCTTCCCATAGATTGTTATAATATGCATGTTTTTTAGTCATGTTATGGGGTAATTGGTACTAGAATGTAGTGCATGTTATGAAAAATTATGAAAATACCACTAGGATGAGAATTTAAGATGCATGCTAATTTTCATGCTTTTAACTATTCTAGAATGGGAGATGAGATATTGTGATTTGTACTTCATGTTATTGATGTATGTTATCTACCCGTTTAGCTTTAGGTGAATGATTGTGTTTCTCAGTGTAGAGTGTGTTTATCTATACAGAGCTAGGCATATGACTAGGACATTAGAGTTAGGTCGGCTAGATGATGATCTAGGTTAAGACATCTCCAGTAGACAAAGCAGCTTAGGATCATGAGCAACGTTCAGGAGGTCTAGACCTTAGTGCTCCCAAACTTAGAAAGACTCGATGAGTCAGCATCGAGTATACTAGAATCAAAAGTCTGCGTTAAGCCACCTAACCGACCTAAGAACCTAGTAGACCTCTTCAATAGTTTTCTTCACTTTAGAAGATCGATAGGAATACCTAGCAAAGCATTCATGAGTGAACTAAGTTCAAATTAGTGCATTAGAGCTAGAGTGGCTTACATGTTGACCTAGATTAGTACGTTTGTAGTAGACCAAGCACCTCAGGATCAGAAACAATGATTAGAGATCTAGACCTTAGTGCACCTAGAGATTTGGATTAGCCCCGAGGAGTTAGTCCCAAGCATCCTAGAAACATGAAATGAGATTTAAACCACATAGACACCCTTAAGAACCTAGTAGACCTCCATAGCATCCAAGAATGACTAAGGTAGCTAACCAGCCTATTAGTAGTATGATGGTGTCACTAGAGTCTCTACCACCCTATCCCTTTGGTACCTCGACAGTACACAATTGTCAAGCAGAAGACTTTAGAAATAGTACCATCGAGCTAGGCCTAGGCTTGATAGGACAGTGTGTCGATGCAACTAGGTTCCCCAACCTTGTGGAAATGGCTAAGGGTCTCATAAAACAAGGTCACTATGACGTAAACTCGACTTGGGAGGTGGCGTGGGATCATGTAGGTTAACACAGTAGTTGGCCAGCACACAAGGGTTGCTCCTCCCTCCATACTAGGGTGATTTTATGATCCTGTTGGAGGGTCTACTAGCTAACCTTTCAGATACCATATTGTACCACTAGATTATGATGAGATAGCGCCTCAACATAAGATGTCGATCATTTACGACGTAGGCAAAGCAAGCTACCTAAGTCAAAAAAACAAAAAGGTTGGAAACCTGTACAATCCCTTGGGGGTAACATTCAGATCGAAGATCTGCTCGGAGTTTCAAGGCATACGTAGATGCTTAGATAATAGTAGATATTATGCCTGAAATTCCTAGAGCCTAGAGAAAAGCCCGTGGATAACTACTAGGTTAAGGATGTGATGAGAGCCTACAACTAGCTTGCTTATTGAGAATTTTTATACTCGCCCCTTTCCTTATTTATTTTTCAAGTTCGCATGTTACCGATGAAAGTGGTGAAGCGTTTGAGAGCTGCGTGGTCACAGAGAGGATCATCCTAGGGCATTAGTCTATCTTCATATTTTTGGTCCTTTATATTTTGTTTATAAATGGATTCCATACTCTGCTCACCATTTGTAATAAAACTTAAACAACTCTAATTTGTAATTAGATTTTATTTTGTTTTACTTAAACCACACGGATTTGTAATTAGATTTTATTTTATTTTAAATTATGGTATTGTTTGTTTTAATTATATTTAAAATTTACCACATTATTATATTTTATTTTATTTTACCTTTGTTCTATTTGCTTTCATCTTTTGTCTCTTCATCACAGTTAGAGATTCGAAGTCTCAATAATCGGGTTGAGACAAGTAAGCCACTCTCTACTAATTTTATATAGTCATATTTTCATGGGAGTGACTCCTATGTCCAGCAATTATCACCATGTTATGATGTATGTCACAATATCTCACGCTCAAAAGTGTGAATAAATGTGAAATTATTATTATTCAAAAAGATAATACAGGGACAACTGAAATAATGAAGTGTTCTACTGTGGCTTGTGTTTTACTGAGAATAAGGCTTCTATTTAACCTGTAATAGATCCTATAAATAAATCCTACAAAGACTCATCTCAAATACATCATTCAGTTTGACTCAACAACTTGACTAATTCAGCTGTTAGTAAGTTGCACTAATTTTGACAGCCTCGCAAGCTTATTTCTCAATAACTCCGAGAGACTTACGAAAGGCTTCTAACTTCACTTTGGCAAGTGCCTTAGTAAATATATCTGCAACTTGCTCATTAGTATGTATTTTTTGCAATTCAACCTCCTGCGATAATACTTTCTTTCGAACAAAATGATAATGGGTTTCAATATGTTTCGAACGAGAATGAAACACCAAATTTCCAGCAAGTTTTATTGCACTTTCATTATCACAATTTATTTGAACGGGTTGATTGAGAGTAGTCACCATTTCTTGAATAAGCCTTTTGAGCCACAAGCATTCTTGAGTAGCCATTGTAGCAGCTACATATTCTGCTTCACAACTTGACAGGGCAACGATGCTTTGCTTTTTACTACACCATGAAATTGCAGCAGAGTTTGCTGTAAAACAAAAACCTGTTGTGGAGCGTCTGTCGTTCACGTCACCAGCCCAATCAGCATCCACAAAACCACTGGAAAAGCATAATTTAGAGTGCCCTTGATGTAACAAAGAATCCTTTTTGTTGCGATTAAATGAGTCTCATGTGGTTGATCCATAAATTGAGACACAACTTCTACTAGAAAAGCAATGTCTGGCCTTGTGATGGTTAAATAGAATAAGCTACCAACAAGTTGACGAAAGAATGTAGCATCTACCAAGGACTTCCCTTCATTTCTTGCTAATTTGAGATTTGGTTCCATAGGAGTAGTTTTTTTTCTTGAATTCTCCATACGAAACCTCTGCAATAAACTTGATGCATATCTTTTTTTAGAGAGAAAATATCCATCATCACATTTCTTAATTTCCAAACCCAGAAAACAATCGGCTTCACCTAATCTTTTCATTTCAAAACGAACAAACAAGGCATCTTGGAGACTACTGATTTCAACACTATCATCACCAGTAATAATCATGTCATCAACATAAAGTAAGAGCAAGGTGCGTCCCTTTGTTGTTTTCTTAACAAATAAGTTCGGATCAGCACATGAAGACTTAAAACCACAAAAGATATTGAGCAATCTTACCAAACCAAGCACGAGGAGCTTGTTTGAGTCCGTATAATGCCTTCTTAAGTCTACACACATAATAAGGATATTCCTTAGAGGTAAATCCTTGCGGCTGCTCCATAAAAATATCACGATCACACTCTCCGTAAAGGAAAGCATTTTTCACATCAAGCTGCCATATTTTCCAGCCTTTACTAGCAGCTAAAGAGATGATTGTCCGTAATGTTACCATCCTTGCGACTGGACTAAAAGTCTCGTCATAGTCTCGACCATATTGTTGAGAGAACCTACGAGCAACAAGACAAGCTTTGTGTCTATCAATTCTACCATCAACTTTTTTCTTCACCTTGTAAACCCACTTACAAGTAATTAAATCGGCATCATGAGGCTTTGGTACAAGCTCCCAGGTGTCATTTTTTCGTAGTGCTGAAATTTCTTCCATCATTGAATTTTCCCATTCTGAAATTTCTTTAGCTTCACTGTACAACTTCGGCTCATTTTCACTTGTATCTCCCATAAAAAAACATGACAAAACAGAAAATTGATTAATGTCAACTACAAAATCAGACAAATGACCTGGTAACTTTTTCTGTCTTTAAGGATTTTTTCTTATGGCAACTTCAATATTTGTAGTGGCTTCTATGTTCTCTTCAGCTTGAATGTCTGTCGTAATTGGAAATTCTTTTCTCCCTAACATAGAATCGTCAGAAAAAGTGCAACAGTAGTTGTACTTTTTCTGTTATCTGCATCGTCTCTGTAACTTGAAATTTCATCAAACACCACATCACGAGACATAATAACCATCTTTGTTTCCAAATCCATACACCTCCAACCCTTTCTATGAGTATCATAGCCAACAAAGATGCATTTCTTTGCCTTTGGGTCAAGTTTAGTTCGATTGTGTTTCAGTACATGAACGTAACAAATAGACCCAAAAATACGAAAATAACTCACATTGGGTTTATGATGATAAATCAGCTTGAATGGTGATGATTCTGTCCTTGGCCATGGAGGCAGCCGATTTACAACATGGCAAGCTGTTTGAAAAGCTGACGCCCATAACTCTCTTGGAAGACTCCTCGCATGCAGCCAAGACAAGCAAACTGATGTAAGATGTGCTAATTTGCGCTCAGCCACCCCATTTTGTTGCGGGGTTTCTGGACAAGTCAGTTGACGCTGAATCCCATGCTCCTTACAGTATTCTATAAAATCATTTGAAAGAAATTTCCCTCCGTTATCAGTGCGCAAGCATTGATTTTCAATTCAAATTCTTTTTCTACAGCATGCTTAAACTGAATAAACTTTGAAAAGCTTCACTTTTGCGTTCTAAGAAGTATACCCAACTGAAGCGAGAGAAATCATCCACAAACACCATCATGTAATGAAAGCCGGAATAGCTTGTTGTTCGCGTCAGTCCCAAAAGATCAGAATGAATCAATTCTAATAATGTTGAAGCTCTACTCTTTGAGTTTGTGAAAGGAAGACGATGGGACTTGCCATATTGGCAGCCTGGACAAATCTCATCATGCTTAACATCTTTAAAGACAGGGACACCATCAAGAAGTGGTTTTGTGAATATTTTCTGCAACAACTGAAAACCCACATGACCCAAACAAGCATGCAAAAGAGTTGAGCTTGCATTATGACCAACTTTCTTGATATATCCATCACTAGCCGCTAAAACATACAAAGATTCTTTTCTTTTTCCACTGAACAGGATATCAGCAACAACATGTTTCACATTAGAAAGTATTTGAACATCTTTAGGATAAAAAAGAACATACCTTCCTGAATCTGTTATTTGTGATACAGAAGCAAGGTTTTTTTTCAAACCTGGAACACGATAGACGTCCTTGAGTAGAACACTCACATCATTCAAATCTCCTTCTTTCGTCACAGGATGCATTGAATTATCGGCTGTCATAATGACCTTCTTTTGAAAATGTGGACGAACATCTGATAGAAGAGTTTCGTTTCTAGTTGCATGATGAGAGGAACCAGAATCAACAATCCATTCTTCATTGTAGTCTATAAAGGCATGAGCATTTGCAGAAACATCATCTTGATGTACAGCTGAAGTCACATTTGTTGGCTGGTCAAGAATCTCAGTAGTTAAGCAATGTTCCCAAATTGGATCTGAAGAACTTTTTCTTTCATCTACAGCATTTGCTTTTGATTCCTGCATTTTAACTCGGCAATTTGGCTTAATATGGCCTGGCTTTCCACAACGATGACACATCACTTTCACCCGACAGTCTCGTTTAAAATGGCCAGGTTTTCCACACTTGTAACAAGCTTTAAATGGATTTTTTGACGACTCCTCACTTCTGAATTGTTTCCCATTGCTTGATGAAGGCTTTGGATGATAACTTTGTCTCCTTTGATCTTTGACATACAACCGATCTTCTGACTTTATGGAAAGCTCGTTGCTGCTAGTCATTTGCTTAATCAAGGCTTCCTGATTAGAAAGAAAATTCTCCAAAGCAATAACGGTAGGCTGATTTGTCCACCCATGTATTGAGAAAATAAAGGGCAGAAATTCTTTTCGTAATCCACGAATAAGATAACGCCGTGATCGAGCATCACTCACTGGCTCCTCAGCATCTAATTCTGAAATTTCAACACATAGATTTTTCTCTCAAGAAATATTCTTCAATAGAAAAATTATCTTGAGTTACCCCAACTAGTTTATTCTCTAGAAATTGCAATCGAGCGGTATTTTTCTTAGTAAACAACTTTCGAAGGGTTTCCCACACTTGCTTTGGTGTCTTTAAATCACGAACATGATCAATATATTCCTTGCTAATCAAGGTTCGCAAGGGAACTAAAGCTTTTCCACATTTGATCTTCCATTTTCGGCGTAATTCAGCATTTCGTGGAGTATCTGCGGGAATTTCTGTGTCATCACCTTCAATTAAATCCCACAAATCTTGTCCCTGTAGATATGCTTCCATACACAACTTCCAATAATTGTAATTATTGCCAACAAGCTTTTCCATAGCTACACCCATAGAAGCACTTCCACCATTCATCTCATTGAGTAATAATATCAAACCCTTGGTTACCAACTTGGCTCTGATACCAACTGTCACAATATCTCACGCTCAAAAGTGTGAATAAATGGGAAATTATTATTATTCAACGAAGATAATTCAGAGACAACTGAAATAATGGAGTGTGGTACTGTGGCTTGTGTTTTACTGAGAATAAGGCTTCTATTTAACCTGTAATAAATCCTATAAATAACTCCTACAAAGACTCATCCCAAATACATCATTCAGTTTGACTCTTAATAAACATAAATAACTCAACAACTTGACTAATTCAACTGTGAGTAAGTTGCACTAATTTTGACAATGTAGACCCTATTTCTTTAGAAAATTTCATTATCAAAAAATAGTTTTAGAACCTCTGACAACCACACATAATAACTTGATAGTACTATAGCTCAGTAAACACATCTAAAACAAATATCAATCATGTTTATTTAGACGATTCGCTATTAAAGATTAACTGATAACTCTTTCATAGACTCTACATTGTAACTTAATAATTCAATTACAAAGAGAGTGACCTCCGTGCCACTATCAATTACAAGATATTATGTAGTCCCTTGTCACTAGAGACAAGTTTACAATTAGAAATTTATCGCTAACCTCTAATAGATCTCACATAAAACTTAATAATGAAGTCAACAATCATGAATTATAGTCTGAGTACTATAATTTCGATAACTAAGAATCATAACATTCTATCGATTTTATAAACATATAGGTATTCACTAATCAATTTATATCAAACACTTCTCATGTTATCAGGCATCTAACATGCCTTATTAAGCAAAAATTCATTAATTCAGTCGCATTTCGTTCATGTATACAATAGCAAATTATATACAAGCTTGTTCTATGACGAAAAATCGAAATAGAAATCCAATTAGCTACTTAATTTCAATTTAATCACTTTTTTAAAAATACATTAAAATCAAAAATATATTTGGCTTATAAGTTTAGCTCAAACATGAATTTCAAATAGTTAATTTCTTGATTAACTCTTGTTCGTGAATTTAAGACTTTTCTTCCTAGATTGATCCGGTTCTCCTAATTAAGTTATAAAATCAAATCAAATATTAATCTAGTTTAAATGAGAAAACTTGGTCAAACTGGCCTAAGTGAAACAATTGAATTGGTTTGATTGAACCAGTTCATCAACGTCCAACATTTAAGTACATGCGATTATGGTTTGCTAGCAACATTAAGCATGATTTTTAGCTCGACATTAAGCATGGTTTGTGGCGTTTTCTCTTTTCCTTTTTTCTCATCCGTGGTCTAATCATAGGACTAACGAAAAATAGAGAAACGCTCACACACAAATATATGTTTGTTCTTTTTTTATACAAAAATCTGAATATTGCAAATCCTTTTATTTATTAAATTCAATTAATTTAATGTTAAACCAGGTTTTTTAAGAATTAATTTCGAATAATAATTCATTTGATTAAAGTAAATTAATTATTCAATTGTAATAAACTAATTATAATTAATTGATTAAATATATGGTTAATGTGTATTCATTCATAGTTATATACTAAACACAACACTTTTTAAAATAGGATGATCAACATAAAGATATGAATTGCAAAAATGATAAAAAAAGCTTTGGGTAAATTTGACAGAAAAAGCTAAAAATTAATATTATACATTATGCCAAGCTGAAGGCTATTTGGTACGAATAGAACGTCGGAGTGGAACTGATGTATCAGGTGGGATAGGATTAGAGTTAGTGGGTGAATCTTGAGAAGGAATAGAAGGTGGAGGAGATGATGAAGTATTAGATGAAGGAATAGAAGGTGGGATAGGACTAGAATAGATGTTTGAGTAGCAATCATGAAGTGGTAAAATGGGAGTCGAATAAGCTAATATCAAAGTTTGTGAAGTGATGAAAAAGGAAAATCATCTTTGTGAAGTGATGAAAAAGGAAAATCATCTTCACAAAATTTAACATCACGGTTGATAAAGAATTTTGAGATTGCATGTCATACAACTTGTAACCTTTGTGACCACAAGGATATCCTACGAAAACACAAAGAATTTCTCCAAGTTCAAATATTTGCTTAGGATGTACTACATTGCATAACATTTACAGCAAAAAACTTTAAGATGATGGAATGTAGGTGGTCGTTTGTAGAGGTCTAGACCTTAGTGCACCCAAAGATTTGGATTAGCGCCGAGGAGTTAGTCCCAAGCATCCTGGAAACACGAAATGAGATTTAAACCACATAGACGCCCTTAAGAACCTAGTAGACCTTCATGGCATCCAAGAGTGACTAAGGTAGCTAACCAGGCTGTTAGCAGTATGATGGTGTCGATAGAGTCTCTACCACCTTATCCCTTCGGTACCTCGGTAGTACACAATTGTCAAGTAGAAGATTTTAGAAGTAGTACCATCGAGCTAGCCCTAGGCCTGATAGGACAGTGCATCGATGCAACTAGGTTCCCCAACCTTGTGGAAATGGTCAAGGGCCTCATGAAACAAGGTCACTATGATGTAAACTCAACCTAGGAGGTGGCATGAGACCATGTAGGTTATGATGTAGACCCTATTTCTTTAGAAAGGTCTATTATCAAAAGATCGTTGTGGAGCTTCTGAGAACCCACACATAAAACCTAATAGCACTACATACCATATGCATCTAAAGTATGACCGTAGCACAACAAACACATTTGAAACAAATACAGATTCTGTCTATCTAGATGATTCACTATTAAAGATAAACTGATAACTTTTTAATAGACTCTATATTGTAAATTAATAATTCAATTACAAGGAGAGTGACCTACGTGCCTCTGTCAATTACAAGATCTTATGTAATCCCTTGCCCTTGGAGCAAAGTTTACAATAAGAAACTTATCTACTAACCTCTAATAAATCCCACATAAAACTTAATAACGAAGTCAACAATCATGAATTACGAGTACTATAATGTCAATAACTAAGCATCAGAACACTCTATCAATTTTATAAACACATACATATTCACTAATTAATTGATATCAAACACTTCCCATACTATTAGACATCTAACATGCTTTACTAAGCAAAAATTCATTAATTCAATTACATTTCATTCATGCATACAATAGCAAATTATATACAAGCTTGTTCGATGACGAAAAATCGAAATAGAAATCCAATTAACAAAATAATTTCAATTTAATCACTTTTAATAAAATCCACTAAAATCTAAAAACATAATTTGCCTATAAATTTAGCTCAACATGAATTTCAAATAGTTATTTATCTTAATTAACTATGGTTCGAGAATTTAAGACTTTTCTTCTTCAAATTTCTTCAATTCTTCTAATTAAGTTATAAAATCAAATCAAATATTAATCTTGTTTAAATTTGCATGAGAAAGGAGGAAACTTGGTCAAACTGGCCTAAATGAAACAATTGAATTGGTTTGATTAAATAAGTTCATCGACCTCCAACATTTAAATACATCCGATTATGGTTTGCCATTAATCATGGTTTTTAGCTCGACATTGTTTTCTCTTTTCCTTTTGCTCGTCTGTGGTCTAATCACAAAAGTAACGAAATATTGAGAAACGCGCACACACAAATATATATAGTGTTTGTTTTTTTTTTTTTTTTTTTTTTTTTTTTTTTTGTTTTTTGTTGGGTCCTTTTTGTTTTTGTTTTTTAGTAAAATATTTTTTTTTTGGTACAAAAATCTGAATATTACATATCCTTTTATTTATTAAATTCAAACAAATTATATTAATTTAATTAATTTTATGTCAAACTAGGTTTTATAAGAATTAATTTAGAATAATAATTCATTTAATTAATTTTATGTCAAACTAGGTTTTATAAGAATTAATTTAGAATAATAATTCATTTGATTAAAGTAAATTAATTATTCAATTGTAATAAACTAATTATAATTAATTGATTAAATATATGATTAATATTTACTTTTAAATTTACTTTTATCTTTGAGAATTGAAATACAAGTTATAGATAGGTTGTATTATAGATAGGTTGACCCTGTGATGATGAACTAACTCTAATTAGAGCTAGACAATTTTTTTTTGTGTCTTCCTTGCTACTAATCACTTTACATAATATGAACTCTATTCAACTCTAATTAGAACTAACTGTAATATGAACTGTATTCAACTCTTCTTTGTCGTCCAAAAGTACAACTCTTTTTTGTCGATCAAAAGTAGTTTATAGATAGATATAACTTAAATAATATACTCATTCATATACCGTTCATACCCATCAATCTCTCTTTGGTTATCTCTCCACCGTTTAGTCCAGGATCAAAATATGTCGAAACAAATAAAAGAAGCAAAAGAAATCAGAAGAGATTTTTTAAAACAAAGAAATCTTAATCACTTAGCTTTTCAATTGTATTTGTTGTTGTGAAGAAGAGCATACATCTCATTATGAGTATTTATAATCGGAAATAACTCTAACAAATATCCAAACTTTCTCAATAAGTTAATCACTACTATCAATTCTACTAACCAAAAGATTAAAAAACAATTTAAAAGTAACTACGGAATAATTATCCTAAAATTGTTAGGTTTTACTCCGTCAATTTAAATTTGACCATTCTTATCCTTTGGCTTTAAAGAATGGTAAAAGATAAGAGCAAGTATACAAAGAGCTTTGACTTTAAACAATGGTAAAAGATAAGAGCGAGTATACAAAAAGCCTAAACTAAGAATCAGAGAAGAAAGAAGGAAAGGGTTTAAGTTCAATGTGTGGAAGGAAAAGGTTTAAAATGAAAGTGAGTATAAGTGAGAGTCGTTACTCTGATCATTTATGATTCGGTGCCTTAGAAATGGTTGAACCCTAAGCTGACTCATTCTTCCTACTGCACCTCTTGCCACCACTTATATTTTTCATTTTCGGAAAGTAAGTCTGCAAGAAGACCTAATGTATTTTATTATCAATATACTATATTTTTCATTCTATCCAATAATAATCATTTTGGGGGAAATATACAAGCATATATAATATCTTTTCTTCCCAATAAACTAATTTTTTCATTTTCGTCAAATAATAATAATTTCGGAGAGGAAGTCTATAAGCATACTTTGTCTTTTCTTTTCAATATATATTTTTTTCGTCAAATAATAATCATTTTCAGAGCGAAAGTCTTCAAGTAGACCTGATATTTTTTTTTCTAATATACTTTTTTTTTCATTTTCAGAGAATAGTGCGGCAAGACTAATGTCTTTTCTTATTAATATATTTTTTTTTTTTCATTTTCGTTAAATAATAATCATTTTGGAGACGAAGTCTACAAAAAGTCTGCCGGCAAACCTAGTCTTTTATTCTCAATATACTGTTTTTTCATTTTCGTCAAATAATAATCATTTTGGAGAGGAAGTCTGCAAGCATACCTAATGTATTTTCTTCTCAATAAACTATTTTTTCATTTTCGTCAAATAATAATCAATTCCGAAGAGGAAGTCCGCAAGTCGACCTAATGTCTCTCCTTCTCAATGTACTTTTTTTTTCATGTTCTTAGAGGAAGTTTGCAAGCAGACCTAATGACTTTTCTTCTCAATATACTATTTTTTTTCATCATTTTCGTCAAATAATAATCATTTTTGGATTGGAGTTCTGCAAGAAGAACTAATGTTTTTTCTTCTCAATATACTATTTTTTTTTCATTTTTTTAAAATAATAATCATTTTTGGAGAGAAAGTCTGCATGCAACTAATGTCTTTTCTTCTCAACATACTATTTTTTTCATTTTCGTTAAATAATTATTATTTTCTAAGAGAATGTCCGTAAATATACCTAATATCTTTTCTTCTTAATATACTTTTTTTTTCGAATAATAATCATTTTTGAAAAAAGAAACAAAAGAAAGAGTTTGAGAGAAAAATAAATTTTGAAAGTGCTGTGACGCATCGGAAATAGAATCAATAGAGATTGCATTTTGATGCAAACATAAATATTTTATGGATAAATAAAATAATCACTAAAAAGGTAAAAAGAAAGAGGAAGAGAAAGGGAAAAAAATGATGTTGATATGTCATGCACACAAAAGAAAAGAAGAGGTAGGGAAAACATAAAATAATTACATAAATATTATATGAATGAATGTTTCTTTGTTTCTCCTCCCCTATCTTTTCATTGTCATGCACGGGCGATAAGAGTTGCTTGTTTACTATATAAAGTATCCTCCTCCCCACGGACAAGAGAAGGAGTTGCTTGTTCAGTTCCAGTTTAAAGAAAATGACAGCGATTATGATGATGCTCCCACGTTTGCTCCATTCATCAAAGACAACTTGCATACTAAGTTGCAAGTCTCATTAGCCCTCACCTCAAATCGAGTCAAGATTTGTCTATCAAAAACTTTGAAATCCTTTTAATTGGTTTGTGAGAGTAAAAACCTTAGTATTTAATTTATTTCAACTTCCAACTTCAGAGGAAAGATGGTGTGACAGATAAATTAGATTTGAGAAAACAATGAGCTATGATCTCGATGAAATAGATGTTGTCTTAAAAAAATAAAAATAAAAATTATTAGCTCTAAGGTTTAAATTTATTAAGGTATATTAATATTATTATTATTATTATTTATTAACTTATACTATTATTATTCGACTCATGTTTTATACATGTTGCACTTGCTGCAATTGAACAGACTCATAATAGTAAGAAAGGAGAACGAATTAATCTTAATCCCTTTCAACTTTTCGTGAGATTTTTGCTACGGATTTTTCTTTTATGTCGGCAACCCAAAAATAGTATTTGAATATGCTATTCAAACGCCAATATATAGTGTAAAAAATTTTGGTAGAAATATTTACTTCATTTAAATTTATTTTTATCATACATACTTGAACTGATCAAGGTCGGTATAATGTAGGGAATTCAAATACGAGATACAATGCACCATGTGATGATGAACTAGCTCTAACTAGAGCTATAATTGAGCAGTATGTTTGTGTTTTCCTTGGTACTAACGCAATTTCCATCCTTACAAATAAGATTAATTTTGTAATATTAGTCAATTTTTTTATTTTTTATTTTTTTATTTCAGAATATGAATATTAATACATTTAATTTTTTTAAAAAATAAATTTAGAACATTATTTTTTATGCATGTAGGGTATATATGGTGGTCTAGTGAAAATGTTGATAAGTTGTGTTGGCTGTGAGATTTACTCTCAAATACATTATCCTAACAAAATCTTAGTAAAAAAATAGTGGGTAAAGGATTTATAAAACTATCCAGAGAGTCATTAAATATTGTGGGATTACGGTACTTTGTCCAACTATCTAATTGTGTAAGAACTATATGAATAGAACTATATTTTTATATTGTGGTCTATAGTGTTGGGAAATAGGTAGGTAGTCATTGTTGGTGTATTTTTTATGCCTTCACCCAACTCAATCCACCCTTTTTTACTGTTTTTGGTGTGTAGATTCTCATAATTCGGTGGGACAATTTGATATTTCTATTATATGAACTATAGTTTTACGTTGTGATCTATAGCGTTTGTAACCATTATAATAACTACATACCTTTTCAATTCAAGAGAGTAGAGTACTCAAAACAATTTAAATTTTTTTGTCATGTAATCGTTAGACAGACCTTGGCTCAATTTAAGGTGAGGGCTAAGAACTTGTAACTCAGGATGCAAGTTGTCGAGCTTGATGAACGGAGCAAACGCTGAAGCATCATAGTCGCAGCCATTTTCTTGAACAATGAGATTAAAAAATTGGAATAAATGATGATCTTATATAGGTGAATGAGCTATCTTTCCATCGCTCAGGATCAAATCGGTACAAGTGTCTGAATTTTTTAGGAACACACCACAACTCTGTTAAATGGTAGATTTACAATTTGATCACTCACAACTATTTTCTCATAATACATTAAACATCTCTCTAAAATAATCCCAATTGTTTCTGTAACAACCGAAAAAAATAAAAGAAAAAAATAAAAGAAAATAATAATAATAATAATAATAATAATAAAATAATAAAAATTAAAAAAAAAAAAACAAAAAACATTTGGTAACGGATCCCTCCTCCTTCCTTCAATCTCTCACCACTCCTTCCCGAAAATAAATCTGGCAACAAATGAGGAATTACTTTTCTGTAAAAATAACTGGAGATTTACCCATATTCTTCCTCCCTACAAAAACAAAAGGTTTAAGCAGATTTGGTTCCGCCGTAGGAGATATGTCATTGGAGGAGGTTGACTTGGATTTCAAAGGACGGAATCGAACTTCAATTAAGGATATATTCGTGACAACGACTTAAGCTAACCAGGTAAGTGGCTTTACTATCTGCATGGTTATATTTGATGTTGACACGTGCCTGTGGTTCTGCACGTGTCATATGTTCTTATATGTGTGAATTATCTGTGAATCGGTATGCCTATATTATGTTTATGTTATGTTATAATATGTGAATTGTATGATAATAATTGTGGTACGATGTGTTTAAGGATATGTTTGAGATAGGATACAAGAAGGATGCATGAAACGAAATGTAACGATAGAAGTAAGATACGTTCATGAAACGTTAAGGTTAGGTTACATACCAGAGTGCTATGGATAGGAGAGATTGATGAAAGAATATGGTTAGGATATGGGTAGAAAGAGATAGGTTTGTGATAGACTGATAGAACGATAGAGTTAGGATACGTTCCTGTGAAGATATGACTAAGGTACATTCATGTAACGATATGACATGTTATGAAACGATATATTGTGATGTGATGTGTTATGTTTAAATTATTTTGTGTGACCATCGAGGTAGTTGTTGTATGAATTGCACGTTATGAAATGACATGTTAAAAGCATTGAGCGTTTTGTTATGCTTTCTAAATTGTATGTATACAGTATGTTATGAATAACATGATATCACGATAAATGAAATGAAATGTAACCCCGATATGAATGATGAACGATATGTGAACTTATATGAGAAAGGATATGATACGAATGAAAGATGATAAAAGTAGAAATATTGGAACCTCATGCATTATTTGTGTTCATGCATTTAGGGGATACCCATATTCCATCACGAGGGTACGGACGCGTACATCCAATGGCAGGACAACGATCGTTATGCTTTGCATAGCGCTGCCATGACGGATACTAGTTCTAACGGGTCCCGGCATAAGGGGCTCCCAGAGTATGCCCACCGGGTAATGAAAGTGGCCCAGCGGTGTGCGAACTAGCTGGTGAGCCCATACTCGCACGTATGGGCTGTGTGTAGAGTATATTGTACACGTCTAAAGTTTACCCGTTAGGATAGTACCGTAGGAAAAAACGAAAAGAAACGAAACGAAAGATAGGTCTCATCATTTCATTGCTTGTGATTGTTGCGTAACCCCGATAGGGGGTCACTTACTGAGTATTTCTTTAAATACTCAAGCCATGTGCTACTAAATTTTTCAGGTTAAGGCAAGACATTCCTGTACGGCTGACGACGGCATCGCAACTCGAGACCATGGCACATGCATAGGATAGTGGTATTTATTTTCTTAGACTTAGGCTAGAATAGGATGTTTTTAACTTAAATGTTTATTTATTTTATTTACTCTTTTGTTGTGTCGTTTTAAAGATGTTTTTGAAACACGTAAGTCCATGGCTGTGTTTTCAAGATAAAGATTATGTTTTATGGAATTTAAATGAAGTCTTCCGCATGCAATGTTTATGATATGTATACAGTAGCGACCTTAAATTAAGTAGAAAATTTCGGGTCGTTACAGTTGGTATCAGAGCTCTAGGTTATAGATCTTGTAGACTAGCCTACGATGTAGGCTTGGCATGTTTCATGGTCCCACCGTTGATGCCCCGTCTCCATCATGTATATCTTGCGTAAGATAAGAAAATGAAATGTCTTTGATTGTGTATGTTGTTATTGCTTGGTCATTATAAAATATAACTCATAATTAGACTTTTACTCGATTGATTGTATTATAATTTACTGCATTATTGTTGGCTTAATTCTATATTTATTATAATGTAGAATATGTTATGTTTTACCTTGCATGGAATGTGAATGTGAATTGTTGTATTGATGATGTTTAGATTTACTGGGGTTGGTACTGTGAATGGGTAGTTATAGTTTTAATAAGCCACTAAATGTTAGTGTATGAGTGAAAATGATTTTTCTAGGCAATGTCATATGCTTCAGTTAAACGTCTCGAACATAGATAAACTACACAGTCTTATGACCATAGAGATGGGAATGAATGTACCAATGTATACTGAAGAGTAAGTAGTTCCAAATGAAATAAAATGACCTAAGAAGCTTGATAGATGTCAATATCTTTTAGAATACTATGATATTAAAAGTGGTAGTGTCTGAAAGAAATATTTATAACTTTGAAGTGTGTAAAGATGAAATTAAAGTATCAGTAAGAAAAAGAAAAAAAAAATGAATTAAGACCATAAAAGTTTAAAACATGAATACTTAAATTGATTGGTGAATGACATAAGTGCCTTCAATTGAAGCTGAGCTTTGGAAGTATGGAGATGTAGAAAACATTCCTGCCTTAATACGAGTTGAAAGTTAAAAATAAATAAATAAAAATAAATACAACCGCAATTGTGGAAGTTATGAGGTGATTTAAAAGTAGCGAGTCATAGCTTGGATGAGGCATTACGAGCATGGTCAAAATTTTTGAGGTATATGGAGAGGGACTACAGTATGAGATTGTCAAAATACCTTAAATTTAAGAAACCATGATTTAAGATGGACTTGGGTTGGGGATACACGAGGATTAGAGTGGGACATTGTCTCTAAATCAACTAGAAGTTTTGTGGTAATCCTCCTTAGGGTACACAAATGCAATGAGGAAGCTCAACATAAACAAATTGTTGTAGAAAATTACCGAATAATTTTCCTAGCAATGTCAACCTCGTTAAAAAGGTATTACTATAGTTAAAATTTCAAGACTGACCTGTTAAATTTGATTTTCAAGTATCCCAAGTTTTATGACATCTAAGGATATCCACCATGCTTATATAATACCAATTTTTAGAAGAGAATTTTGTAAGTCCACTCTTGATATTACAAAGGCATTGGAAGGGTTGTGATGCCTTTTCGTTATGGTTATAGGAACGTTAGTCTGGTGTTGTACTAGATAAGGTATACCAAGAGAAAAGCCTAGTTGACAATGTTTATAATGAAAGTTACCAAAATCTCAAACTCTAGCTTGGCCACAAATCAAATATAGTAAGTCGTTCATAGATCCATGTGATTTACTAGTGTATTCGATTTGCATTGGGTTGGGGTGAAATTTTTAACTAGTTTCATGTCCTGATTTTGACTCCAAAAATTTACTAGAATTGGGGTAGGTAGCCCAAAGAGAGGAGGTATTACAAATTTTTTGATTTTGTATGGGAAAATAGGCAAATTTGCATATGTAATTTATCTACAAAGATGAGACATTAATGATGAACTAAATCAAGTGGACAGTTTACAAACAATAATGATGAAAGGAAAACATTTTTTTTTTAATTATTAAAAAGATAGAGAGCTAACAATTTTTATTGGAAACATTCCTCTAATGAATTCCTTACGAACTTCTATAGTAAATGGACTACACAGAATTGTGATCAGTCAAAATATTGCAAAGCCTCGGTATCTATTACTGGTCAGAATTGGACTATAACAGAATTTCGATCTATACCGGCACAATAATATCTGATTAGGGAGGAAGATTAGAATTAGAGATTGATCGAAAAGCAAAGATATGGGCTCGTGTGAGTAGGAAACATAAAATATCTATGCTAGTTCTATCATCAGCTATGAATTCGAATCTAAGAGAACTTCTCGAGAATGTTTTCTACCTTGAAATTTTTTATCTTTCCTGATTGATAAGGAGGAAAAAAAAATGGATAAAAAGGAAACTCCATTTTGGAGTTTTATCAACAATTTTCTTGTGTAGGCCGAGATCTGTTATTTTAAAATGAGACTTTGATGATGTATGGCCAAGAGGTCAATTATTGAACCTTTAGCAAAGTTTAGAGAATTTAAATTGGAGAACAATGTAATACAGGAAACTCGAAAACTATTGATGGTTGATGGGAACATCATGAAGAAAAAATAATAATAAAAAAATAATAATAAAAGAAGAAAAGAAAAGAAAGAAGTGAGGATCTTGAGATTAAGATTGGGTAAGTTGCCAATTTTAGTGTCCACATTAACATTGATTTCAATGAAGCACTTGAGCCACAAACCTACTAAATGAGTTCTATTGCTCGTGAAATTTATGAGAAGAATCAATACGACACGATAAGGTTACTTATGAAATTTTGGTGACCATTAGATCATGGTAATGGAATAAACCAAGGGTATGTGTAAAATAACTAAAATGCCCCTATAATTATGTACCACCGGCTTATGACCAAAGTGATCTCCAAATAACATGAAAGTTGATGAGGCGTCTTATGTCAGGGTATGAAGGGATTATACAAAGTTACAAAACCATTGGAATATGTTGAGGAATTAAATCAAGATTTGGGGGGTAAAATGACCGAAATATTCTAATGAGAACTCTAAGATGTTTTTAAGATCTTGAAAGACTCAAAATACTACAAAAATTTATATGAGACTCATACGATGTTAAGGATGAGTATGGAAGATCTTAAGGAGATTAGGACAACTTTGGGATATGAATAAAGAGGAAAAGATATAAGGATCGCACTATTGTCTCCGACAATTGATAACAACCAATGTCATCCGGAAACAAATATAAGGATAGTAGTATTCTCACTGATATCCTAATGTGAAATTGAATATTAATAAACTTATATATTATTGAATTGGAAATACAACATATATGAAAGGCATGAGTTGTCATGCACTTCAAATATATAAAATGTTAACAAAATGAGCAGATGAATGTTGGCGCTAATTAAGATATTTCCTTTACTAGAGACTTTGACATAAGATTATTTCAAGTTGGTTCCTTGAAAAGGATTAATACCATGGTTTTTGTCCAGCGATTTTCATCCTTAGTTTCTGAAACTCACGGTACGTTTCTTGTCAAGGAAGTTGGTTAGAAGACAAGGATCACGTTTTATGGAGATATCTCTTTGCTACAAAGGTTTATGAGAGATTGTTCAAAATATTTGGTGTGAGTTTGGCTCCTAGCAAAGTTGTCAGAACTTGATGAGATGTTGCCTTGTAAAACCCTTTCGAAATAGAAGTAAACTTATCTATGCAACATTCTTTTATATCATTTGGAACATCTAGTTACAATGAAATAGGACAATCTTCAAGGATGTAGAAGGATCTTGGAATGCGGTACGATGTGCTGCTCACTTCACACCTCCCTTTGTATAGTATCTATAAAACTTTTCCACCATTTTCATGATTTTTATTCATAACCACTAGATGGTTATGAAAGACTTATACTTGTTAAGAATTTATGAAAGACTTTAGGAAGGATTTATGCATGTAAAGAAATGTTTATGATCCATACAAATGAGGGCATATTTGCTAAGAATCCTTCCTCAATTGTGCCTCAAGACTTAACAAAGAACTCTTATAACGAAAGCTCGAGTTATTTCGAGACTAAAGTACTTTCGAGGTCGAAAGTTTTTTTTAGAGGTATATAATGTAACAACCGGAAAAAATAAAAGAAAATAATAATAATAATAATAATAATAAATTAAAAAAAAAAAAAAAAAAAAAAAAAAAAAAAAAAAAACAATAAACATTTGGTAACCGATCCCTCCTCCTTCCTTCAATCTCTCACCACTCCTTCCCAAAAATAAATCTGGCAACAAATCAAGAATTACTTTTCTGTAAAAACAACCGGAGATTTACCCATATTCTTCCTCCCTACAGAAACAAAAGGTTTAAGCAGATTTGGTTCCGCCGTAGAAGATATGTCATTTGAGGAGGTTGACTTGGATTTCAAAGGACGGAATCGAACTTCAATTAACGATATATTCGTGACAACGACTTAAGCTAACTAGGTAAGTGGCTTTACTATCGGCATGGTTATATTTGATGTTGACACGTGCCTGTTGTTCTGCACGTGTCATATGTTCTTATATGTGTGAATTATCTGTGAATCGGTATGCCTATATTATGTTTATGTTATGTTATAATATGTGAATTGTATGATAATAATTGTGGTACGATGTGTTTAAGGATATGTTTGATAGGATACAAGAAGGATGCATAAAACGAAATGTAACGATAGGAGTAAGATACGTTCATGAAACGTTAAGGTTAGGTTACATACCAGAGTGCTATGGATAGGAGAGATTGATGAAAGAATATGGTTAGGATATGGGTAGAAAGGGATAGGTTTGTGATAGACTGATAGAACGATAGCGTTAGGATACGTTCCTGTGAAGATATGACTAAGGTACATTCACGTAACGATATGACATGTTATGATACGATATACTGTGATGTGATGTGTTATGTTTAAATTGTTTTGTGTGACCATCGAGGTAGTTGTTGTATGAATTGCACGTTATGAAATGACATGTTAAAAGCATGGAGCGTTTTGTTATGCTTTCTAAATTGTATGTATACAGTATGTTATGAATGACATGATATCACGATAAATGAAATGAAATTTAACCCCGATATGAATGATGAACGATGTGTGAAATTATATGAGAAAGGATATGATACGAATGAAAGATGATAGCGGGGTTATATTCATTCATGATAAAAGTAGAAATATTGGGACCCCATGCATTATGTGTGTTCATGCATTTGGGGGATACCCCTATTCCATCACGAGGGTACGGACGCGTACATCCAATGGCAGGACAACGATCGTTATGCTTTGCATAGCGCTGCCGTGACGGATACTAGTTCTAACGGGTCCCGGCATAAGGGGCTCCCAGAGTATGCCCACCGGGTAATGAAAGTGGCCCAGCGGTGTGCGAACTAGCTGGTGAGCCCATACTCGCACGTATGGGCTGTGTGTAGAGTATATGGTACACGTCCAAAGTTTGCCCGTTAGGACAGTACCGTAGGAAAAACGAAACGAAACGAAAGATAGGTCCCATCATTTCATTGCTTGTGATTGTTGCATAACCCCGATAGGGGGGTCACTTACTGAGTATTTCTTTAAATACTCAAGCCATGTGCTACTAAATTTTTCAGGTTAAGGCAAGACATTCCTGTACGGCTGACGACGGCATCGCAACTCGAGACCATGGCACATGCATAGGATAATGGTATTTATTTTCTTAGACTTAGGCTAGAATAGGATGTTTTTAACTTAAATGTTTATTTATTTTATTTACTCTTTTGTTGTGTCGTTTTAAAGATGTTTTTGAAACACGTAAGTCCATGGCTGTGTTTTCAAGATAAAGATTATGTTTTATGGAATTTAAATGAATTCTTCCGCATGCAATGTTTATGATATGTATACAGTAGCGACCTTAAATTAAGTAGAAAATTTCGGGTCGTTACAGTTTTCAACTTTCTCTTCTTGGAATAGAATATTTATGGAATCTCCATGAATAGGATCAAACCTTATTCTATGGTATTTACCTGAGATTCCTCTTTCCTATTCTTAATCGAGTCCCAAAGAGGGCTTGGCTTAGTTGATCCATTATTTATATTTCGTCTTTCGTTTCCTTTTCATTTGTTTCGAGAAATATATCGATCAATTTCGATTCTTTCTTTTTCTATTGATTCTTTTTCGGTCGAGATGTATGGATCCATGGGCCTATGTGTCTATATTGATCATGTTCATGGATTAACGAAAATGTGCAAAAGCTCTATTTGATCTATAGCAACAATGGAGGCCTCAGAAAAATTTAGATTGAAGAAATTATGGAAGTTGTGTGTTGTAAAATATGGAGAAAGAATAAGTTTAAATAGAGAAAAAATGACATGTTTGTATCGACTATCTTGCCCAAATGCGTTTATTGAAAGTATAGTCAAGTAAAACATTAACATTTAAAAAATCTATTCATATACTTTTTTATAGGAGAATGAGTTAATTACATTCGATGAAGATCTCCAACTAATTGAATGGTATAAAAAATTGCTATTACAAATGAAAAACAACTTAAAAATAGAAAAAAATGTGGAAAGTTTTAAAAGAAAATCAATTATGTTTTTTTTTAATCATATTACACAAGCACATGAACATTGGAATTATCTCCTATAAAAATAGAAAAAGTGTGTAATTTCAAAAAATAATTTCCATAAATATTAGTTTTTCTAATTTTAAATAACATATTAATAAAATAATTGTTTCGAAAAAGAGAATTAAAAGTGACGAAATTAAGTCTGAGTTGGATGTTTTAAATGTTAAAATCTAAAAGATGGAGGGTTTGAAGGTCATTGTTTAGAGGAAGAGAATTAAAAATAACAAAATTATAAGTTGGTATCATAAATTAGTTGTTTCAAATCCACTATTTAATAAGTTTTGTTATTGTGATGTGTCACACGTCCAAAAATTTCCAAAAGAGTTTAAACAAATAAAATTATTTAAGATAGCTTAAAGAGGATCAAAATTGCCCTTAAATTACCAATTTTACCACAAATGTCTTAAATTATCATGAGTCAATGTGAGGTGAAAGCTTAGAACTTGCAACTCAGAATGCAAGTTGCCAAACTTGATGAACGGATCAAACGCTGAAATATGATAGTCGCTGCCATTTTCTTCAACAATGAAATTAAAAATGTGAAATAAAAGATACCCTATATACGTGAAAGAGGTGAACGGGTCATTTCTAATTCTTTTGTCTGTGCATGAAAATAACAACGAGAGGGGAGGAAACAAAGAATATAGGTAGTATAGATAGAGGAGGATAGAACAAAAACATAGATCGAGGGAAGAGGAGGAAAATGAAGACTGAAAACATAACTAATGTCTTCTCTCAATATACTATTTTTTTTTCATTTTCGTCAAATAATAATCATTTTCGGAGAAGAAGTCTGCAAGTACATTTTCTTCAACAATGAAATTAAAAATGTGAAATAGAAAATACCCTATATACGTGAAAGAGGTGAACGAGCAGTTTCTCATTCTTTTGTCTGTTCATGAAAATAACCACGAGAGGGAGGAAACAAAGAATATAGGTAGTATAGATAGAGGAGGACAGAACAATGATTAGAGGTCTAGACCTAGCCCTAAGAAGTTAGTCCCAAGCGTCCTGGAAACACGAAATGAGATTTAAACCACATAGACGCCCTTAAAAACCTAGTAGACCTCTATGGCATCCAAGAATGACTAAGGTAGCTAACTAGCCTGTTAGCAGTATGATGGTGTCACAAGAGTCTCTACCACCCTATCTCTTCGGTACCTCGATAGTACACAATTGTCAAGCAGAGACTTTAGAAGTAGTACCATCAAGCTAGCCTAGGCCTGATAGGATAGTGCGTCGATGCAACTAGGTTCCCAAACCTTGTGGAAATGGCTAAGGGCCTCATGAAACTAGGTCACTATGACGTAAACTCGTCCTAGGAGGTGACGTGGGACCATGTAGGTTAACATAGTAGTTGGCCAGCACACGGGGGTTGCTCCTCCCTCCATACTAGGGTGATTTTATGGTCCTATGGGAGGGTCTACCAGCTAACCATTCATAGATGATGTTCAACTTAGCAGATACTATATTGTCCCACTAGATTATTATGGGTAGCGCCTCAACAAAGGATGTCGGACATTTACTATGTAGGCAGGGCAAGCTACCTAAGTAAAAAAAACAAAAAGGATGGAAACCTGTACAGACCCTTAGGGGTAACATTCAGATCGAAGATCTGCTCGGAGTTTCAAGCCTCCTTAGATACTCAATAATAGTAGATACTATGCTAGAAATTCAAAGAGCCAAAGGAAAAGCAGAGGGAAAAGCCCATGAATGTGATAAGAGCCTACAACTAGGTTGCGTATTGAAAATTTTTATACTTACCCCTTTCCTTATTTCTTTTTCAAGTATTCGCAAGTTATCGATGAAGGTGGTGAAGCGTTTGAGAGCTACATGGTCAGAGAGGGTAATCTTAAGGCATTAGTCTATCTTCATATTTTTGGTCCTTTGTATTTTGTTTATAAATGGATCTCACACTCTGACTTAAATAACACTTATTTGTAGTTAGATTTTATTTTTTAAAAAGCGTGGGGTTGTTTGTTTTAAATATATTTAAAATTTACTGTATAATATATTTTATTTTATTTCACCTTTTTATCCTATTTGCTTTTAACTTTTTCTTTTTTATAACGGTAAGAGATTCGAAGCCTCAATAATCGGGTTGAGACAAGTAAGCCACTCTCTAATAATTTTATATAGTCATATTCTCATGGGAGTAACTCCTACGCTGGGAATTATCACGATCGTATTATATAGACCCCTATTTCTTTAGAAATGTTCGTTATCAAAAAAATAGTTGTAGAGTCTCGGACAACCTACCCATAATAACCCAATAGCACTACATACCATATGCATCTAGAGCATGACCTTAGCTCAGCAAAAACACATCTGAAACAAATACAAAACCTGTCTATCTAGATGATTCACTATTAAAGATTAACGGATAACTCTTTAATAGACTCTATTTTGTAACTTAATAATTCAATCACAAGGAAAGTGACCTCCGTGCTTGTGCTTCTGTCAATTACAAGATATTATGTAGTCCCTTGTCCCTGGAGCCAAGTTTACAATAAGAAATTTATATGCTAACCTCTAATAAATCCCACATAAAACTTAATGATGAAGTCAACAATCATGAATTACGAGTATTAAAATTTTGATAACTAAGCATCATAATTCTAAATTAATTATCGTCTGTGGTCTAATCACAGGACTAATGATATATGGAGTAACGCTCACACACACAAATATATTTTTGTTCTTTTTTTTATACAAAAATCTGAATATTACAAATCCTTTTATTTATTAAATTCAAACAAAATATATTAATTCAATTAATTTAATGTTAAACCAGAATTAATTTAGAATAATAATTCATTTGATTAAAGTAAATTAATTATTCAATTGTAATAAACTAATTATAATTAATTGATTAAATATATAGTTAATGAGTATTCATTCATAGTTATAATTAATTGATTAAATATATACTAAACACAACACTTTTTAAAATAGGATGATCAACATAAAGATATGAATTGCAAAAATGATAAAAAAAAGCTTTGAGTAAATTTGACAGAAAAGCTAAAAATTAATATTATATGAAAATATTATCCTTTATTTATGCATTATCTCAAACATATATATTTAAGACATTTTAGCCTTCGTGAGGAATTTGAACCACGAAACCGAGTACATTAATAAACAGTCGAACTCGTCCATGTTTAAGATCTTTGGTTACTGGACTTCCTGCTAACAATACGACTATCTGAAACTCAGGATGTTGCCTCTTTATAATATTTTCTACGACACTAGCCTCCATGAAATTCAGTTCTGGCCATGATTTTACTGAAGCATGCAAAAAGAATACGTTAGATAAAGACTAAAAATATATTAAAAAAAGAAGAACAAAAGAAAAATATGACCAAAATATATACTTACGTACGTACGCCATTTTAAAATTGATATCGGTATGTTTACTTCGTTGTTGATTGAGTAGCTCTATTTATAACTAATTTGATTATTAGATAATCATGAAATTTAACTTCTTTGGTATATATTCTATATTAAAAAGGTAAAAGCTACAAATAAAAAACCTTGCCGAATATATATTTATCTATATTTTATATATAAAAGTAACTAAAAAGTAACTAAAAGTAGCATTTCTCTTTTTGAAATTTTAATATATTTTATTCACACTATAGAATATATGCTAATACATGATTTCAGGTACGTACCTTTTTCGGCTTTTCTATTTTAATTTTAAACTTGTCATTGACTCGAAACCGTGACTAGCATCCACTTCTTTTCTTATCATTAGTTATTGCCTCCATCGTGGCAAAACTCTATCTATTCATTTGAGTTTATCGTAAATATAGTTGTCTTACTCTTGGCTTAGTTAGACTAATCGTCCTAATTACTATTTTTATTATTTTGTGATTTTCAAACTGGACACATGAGGCACGATTCATAACTAATTAAATTTTGAATCTTATACATATAATCGTAATCATGAAGGCAACGACTCCTTAAATAACATATTCATGTAAGGCACAACCTCGTAGATCTATTGTAGATCATATCATATGTTATATACAAATTTGTTTTTCAAGGCTTCAAATCACAAACAGCTACCTAAACTCTAGAGTAAAAAAAGGCTATATAATTTTTTAGCTATAAAATAGGTAACCCTTGATATTTTAAAAGAAAATAGCAAAAAAAAATAGAAAAAAATAGTCAAAGTCAACCTAGGAATATTCATTTCCTCACTCTAGCTAACTAGAGAGTCCTTGACTACCTTGGTATAAAATTAATTGGGGGAAGGAAATAGAAATAAGAAAAAAAAAAAAAAAAAAAAGAAGAAAAATGAAAGAAAAAAGGATTGAGAGAAGGCAATCGTTGTGGGTGTTCTGATCGGCCACTTGAATCTTCCAAATCCATTTAGAAACGAAGAAGGTCGAAATTTAAGGATTTTTCTCTAAATTCGTAAGATTTATGAGAAGCTAGGTTCTCATGTTTTATTATGTTTGTTTAGAGAGAAATTTACACATTTCTTAGGAAAAGAATTCCAAGGAAAAACGTGGCAAAAGACAAAAGCTCTTATTGACTCTCAAGAATGATAACAAATGAATTTTTAGTCATATTTGGACCCATTTATTTATGTGTATAGTTAATGAAATATGATGAAAATAAATTTGTTGGAAGGTTGGTAGAAAACTATTAAACTTTAATGATGGAAGCGAGTTGAGTTAAGTTATGTGTAAAAGATACAAAAATTAGAAGAAAATAGGATAAAAATAAATTTTGAAAAAAATAACGCATGAACTCGAATACGCAGGTAACATGCATCAGGCACGACGGGGGCGAACACATCAAGCAACGACTAGGACACATGTGAAGTAAGGAGCGTGGAATGAATGGGCGCCTAACGGGGATACTCATCGACGTATGAAAAAGCGAAGGGAAATTTGTACGCAGTCAAAGATAAAATGCGAGATATCGGGGTTGAATGTGCTGATCGAAAGCGCCATGTATCGCGCCAAGAGCACAATTGCTCCTCTTGAAGTGTGTGTCAACTCGCGCATGACCGATGTCACAGTCCTACATTTTTTACCGTGCGGCGTCGTGATCCTGACACGCTCACGACCAGCCTTAAGGGGAATTAAGCCCCATATATATTTTTCGCCCCGGCTGTGTGACTTCGTCGGACCTTAGGCGAGGTTTGTCTTCGCCTATCGGATATCGCTTGTGCGGAATCCAAGCTTGTCCAACCATACACGCCGCCTGCGCGTGCATGTTCAATTGTCTGCGACACAACCGACTTGCCTCTACACTAGGCCAAGTCATCCGGCTCGACCTTGCCTCTGCTTGGGCCAAGGTCTCTCAATGCAACGTCGCATCTTGTCTTGTCATCTTGATTCCAATCGACAGGGTCCATATGTCTTGACGCCATCTCATGTCTTGAACATGCATGCGCAGGCGGCGTGTGTGGTTGGACAAGCTTGGATTCCGCACAAGCGATGTCCGATAGGCGAAGACAAACCTCGCCTAAGGTTCGACGAAGCCACAAAGCAGGGGCGAAAAATATATATGGGGCTTAATTCCCCTTAAGGCTGGTCGTGAGCGTGTCAGGATCACGACACCGCACGATAAAAAATGTAGGACCATGACAACCGGCTCACGTCGGTCACCACCCATCCATAATTGAGTGTGTGTAAGGTGAGATTTTTTGCTCGTTTCGACTACCATTAGTCTATTTTTTTGCCCCGATTTCAATACTAACCTTAATTTAACTTGTACTGAGAACTACCAGAGAAGTTTTAGAAAATTTACGTTTCTAAACAAGCAGAAAAGATAGCTCGGGAAGACACACTTTACCGAAGTAGCCAATCAAACTTTCTTCAAGTAATACTTTAGGAAACGCTAGGACGTGATCGCATGTGAAAATATCTTGTCTTAGGTGGTTATAATGTACATGATTATGACTTTAGAAGGGCAATTTTGGATAAGTGTACAAAGTATGTTATGAAAAATTATAAAAATGCCCCTAGGATGAGAATTCAAAATGCATCTTGGTTTTAATGTTTTACGCTGTTCTAGAAATGAGGATGAGTAATGCGATCTGTGTTTTGGATGATTGATATATGTTATCTCCCCGTTGAACTTGTATGAATTATTAGAATATGAATGATGTGTTTCAGGTGATTGATAGGTTTATCTTCCTAACAAACCGTGCATGACTGAACTAAGTTAAGATTGAGGCACCAGAGCTAGAGCAGATTCACGTTGAACTAAGTTAAGATTGGGCACCATAATATCGTGAGTGAGGATCAGAGGTCTAAACCTTAATGCTTCTAGAAATTAGATTATCCCTAATGAGCTAGTTTCGAGTGTCTTGAAAATGTGAGATGAGATTTAAACCGTCTAGACGCCCATAAGAATCTAGTAAACTTCTATGACAAGGACAACGGAGAAAGCTTAAAAGGCCTAGTAGTAGTGTGAACAGTATCACCAGAGGCTCCGCCTCTCATCTCCTCCGATACACCCTTTGGCTAGTAGTGACTTGTCAAGTGGTAGGAGTACAGGAGCAATATCGTCGAGCCAGGCCTAGGGTGGAAAGTGTAGCGTGTCGTTGTGATTAGATGCCTTTATCTTGTGGAAATGGCTAAGGGTCTCCTAAACATGGCCTCTGCGAGATAAAGTCGTCCTGAGAGTGGGTATGGGACCATGCTAGTAACCTAGTAGTTGGAAAACACACAAAGTCATACCCCCATACTAAGAGTGACCCTATCTACATGCCCGCGTTTGCTAGTTAACCTTCCACAAATGATGTTAAGGCCTTGTGATGAGAGCCAACAAGTAGGTTGCTTACTAAGAATTTTTATTTTCACCACATTCTACATCTCTTTTTTAGGTGTTTGCTAACTATCGATTAGGGTGAGATAGCATTAGGGAGTTGCATAGTCAAAAATTGGTCGTCTTAGGGCATCAGTTCAGTCTACGTATTTGGGCATTTTTTTTTTAATTTCAAATTGTATCTTGAAGTCATTCTCCATTTGTAATAACTCGAACAACATCGACTTGTACTAATTTTTAAGTGGTGTTGTTTAATTTTAAATTGCGCAAAATTTTATCATATTTTATATTTTATTGTTTTTATTTTAATTGCTTTTGATTTTTAATTTTATTCATAGTATGAGATTCGAAACCTAGAAAGCTGGGTTGTGACAGTGACGCTGCAGTCCTTATACTAGGTAGACCCTTACCAATTGAGGCAAGCTCACGATTAAAAGTTGCACCCTAATCATCCCTACGTAATACTAGTCAATCATAACATTCCCTAACATGGCTCTACGATCAATGAAATGTAAAAGAAAAGCTAAGACTCACTTATTCACCATGCATATACTCTAGGACACATGACATCATTCCAATCATATATTAGGGTATAGTCAAGTTTTCGAATCTCCTAACGTGTTTCTAGGAGCACTAGAAGGCAATAAATCATCCTCATGAATAATCATCATAAAAAATTCATAAATATCATTCCAGAGTATTGTCAACTTATCATTTAAAATCAAATTCTAATGACTGAAAGCCCTAAAACATGTAGTTGAGCTAAATCATATAAATATTCAAATTTTTAGGCTTAACTATCCATTTTCATGCTCAATTGGCCTCGTAACTATCAAAAAAGTAATCAATCCCTACGTGTATTTATTGTAGAAAAGTCCAAACAGTTACTTACTCGCTCATGTTCGAGTGCTGTTTCCCTAGCTTCCCAAACTAAGAATTTCATAAATTTGTTTGGAGGTATTCCAAATTGAGTCTAGTATCCAATACCAAATTGATTTTTTTTTCATGATAATCACCCAAAAAAAGGGTGAACCAGTCAAAATAGTGTAAAGAAGTCAAATTAGATGATGTGGGCGGTTCAAGAAAATCGACTACATCATTGTTTTCTACCTCTAGCAACGATGACGCCCACTTCCAGCTAGTTTTGAGACCTGATACTTGAGCTTGTCAAAATACTACAACCATTATCTCACAATATTTTTTTTGTATCAAATGTAGCCCTATTAGCATTTGGTTCAGTGTCCACAAAGATAGGACTTGAGGAAGAAAGCTATCAACACTCTTAAATTTTTCAAAACTAGACTTTTAACTCACTCTCGATCCAAACATTCTAGAGTTTATCTCCCCGTAAATCCTTCAAAAACTTGATCTCCTTCTTCTTTTGAAGCTAAAGGAATAAAACCCACATCACAAATCACATTGTTAGAGGAAGAACCTTGGGTCAAATCTCTCATTACAAGCTAACAAGAAGGAAAAAGATGGTATGGTAAAAATTTTCAATTAAAAAAAAAAAAATCATTTTATTTACAAAGCCAAAATAAAGTCGGAATATGTTGGGCCCATAAAATAAAATAACTTAAAGTATTAAACATTTGAAAATACCGTGTGGCTATGTATGACACCTACTCCAAATCCATTTTCATCCTCTACTAGCTTCTTATTGTTAAATGAAAAATATGAGGAAACTTGAATGAGTACTAAAACCCAGTAAAAAGTTTACTGCTAGTATACCACACTCTTTTTTATCAAATTCTTATTCTTGTCCTGACAACTTAGGCTTTTAAGTTCAGTTCTTGAGTTATTGTCATGGTCTAGCCCAAGGACCGACCTTGGTCCTAGGTTCTGAGTCCTTGAATCTCTGTTCTGGTTTAAGGACCTTAGTTCTAAGGTTTTGGGTTCTTAATTTTGATAACTTAGATCTTGATCCATGTGCTAATTCTCATCCTTTATTCTTAGTTCTTGTTCTTGATTCTTGTCGTTGTCCTTAATCTTCGAAATAGTTCGATTACACAGAATTCCAGTATCAATAGTATCAGACCGATATTTGAGGTTTACATCTCGTTTTTGGAAAAGTCTGCAAAAGGTGCTAGGTACACAATTAAAGTTCAGTATAGCCTTTCACCGTCAAACGGATGGTCAAACAAAAATGCTCAACCAAATGTAACGGACTTCGAGGGAAGTTAGAATGAGTACCTACATCTAATGGAATTCGCTTATAATAATAGTTACCAGGTCACCATACAAATGGCCCCCTACAAGGCACTTTATGGATGGAGGTTTCGATCCCCTATCTTCTAGGAAGAAGTGGGAAAACGACAACTATTGGGACCAGAACTGGTGCAAATCACCAATGTCACAATCCAGAAGATCAAAGCTAGGATACAAATTGCACAAAGCCGATAGAAAGGTTATGCAGATCTAAGGGGCAAGGTGTAACGACCCAAAACTTTCTACTTAATTTAAGGTCGCTACTATATACATATCATAAACATTGAATGCAGAAAGACTATAAATTCCATAAAACGTAACCTTTATCTTAAAACACAGCCATGGACTTACGTGTTTCGAAAACATCTTTAAAACGACACAACAAAAGACTAAATAAAATAAATAAGCGTTTAAGTTAAAAACATCCTATCCTAGCCTAAGGTCTAAGAAAATAAATACCACTATCCTATGCATGTGCCGTGGTCTCGAGTTGCGATGCCGTTGTCAGTCGGAATGTCTTGCCTTAACCTGAAAAATGTAGTAGCACATGGCTTGAGTATTGAAAGAAATGATTAGTAAGTGACCCCACTATTGGGGTTGAATGCAAGAACATGTGAATGCAATGACGGGACCTATCCTTTCAATCTATTTTCCTATGGTGCTGTCCTAACGGGTAATTTGAACGTGTACCATATACTCTACACACAGCCCATACGTGCGAGTATGGGCTCACCAGTCAGTTCGCACACCGCTGGGCCACTTTCCTTGTCGGGCGAGCTTACTCTGGGAGCTCCTTAGGTCGGACACCCGTTAGAACTAGTAACCGTTACGGTAGCGCTATGCAAAACATAACGATCGTTGTCCTGTCATTAGATGTACGCGTCTGTACACTCGTGATGGAATAGGGGTATTCCCTAAATGCATGAACACACATAATGCATGAGGTCCCCAATATTTATACTTTTATCATTAATTAATATAACTCCGCTATCATCTTTAATGCTTAATATGTCATTTCTTATTTTTCAGTCTACGTATCATATATAATCCTAACGGGGTTACATTTCATTTCATTTATCGTGATATCATGTCATTCATAACATGTTGTATACATATAATTTAGAAAACATAACATAACGCTCCATGCTTTTAACATGTCATTTCATAACGTGCAATTCATACAACAATTACCTCAATGGTCATACAAAACAATCTAAACATAACACATCACATCACAATATATCGTATCATAAACATGTCATATCGTAAACACTTCGTGGTCATATTGTTCTCTAACTTATCATAGCCTTAACGTTCTTATATCTATCACAGTCATATCGTTACGTGAACGTACCTTAGTCATATCATCACAGGAATGTATCCTAACGCTATCGTTCTATCAATCTATCACAAACCTATCCCTTTCTACCCATATCCTAACCATATTCTTATATCAATCTCTCCTATCCATAGCACTCCAGTATGTAACCTAACCTTAATGTTTCATGAACGTATCTTACTCCTACCGTTACATTTCGTTTTGTGCATCCTTCTCGTATCCTATCTCAAACATATCCTTGAACACATCATACCACAATTATTATCATACAATTCACATATTATAATATAACATAAACATAATATAAGCATACCGATTCACAGATAATTCACACACATCAGTATATATGACACGTGCAGAACCACAACACGTGTCAACATCAAATATAATCATGCCGATAGTAAAGCCACTTACCTGGTTAGCTTAAGTCGTTGTCATGAATTTATCCTTAATGAAAGTTTGATTCCGTCCTTTGAAATCCAAGTCAACCTATGTGAGTCCATGACATCAGTTTCAAGTTTGAACTCTATAAAATTATTTCTCTAATTTAGATTGACCATGATTAAAAGTCTTGAAATATTGTATATATATATATATAATGTTAGAGATTCGAAGTCTCAATAATCGGGTTGAGACAAGTAAGCCACTCTCTACTAATTTTATATAGTCATATTTTCATGGGAGTGACTCCTATGTCCAGCAATTATCACCATGTTATGATGTATGTCACAATATCTCAGCTTCAAAAGTGTGAATAAATGTGAAATTATTATTACTCAAAGAAGATAATACAGAGACAACTAAAATAATGAAGTGTTCTACTGTGGCTTGTGTTTTACCGAGAATAAGGCTTCTATTTAACCTGTAATAGATCCTATAAATAACACCTACAAAGACTCATCTCAAATACATCATTCAGTTTGACTCGTAATAAAGATAAATAACTCACCACTTGACTAATTCAGCGGGTAGTAAGTTGCACTAATTTTGACAGCCTCGCAAGCTTATTTCTCAATAACTCCAAGAGACTTACGAAAGGCTTCTAACTTCACTTTGGCAAGTGCCTTAGTAAATATATCTGCAACTTGCTCATTAGTATGTATTTTTTGCAATTCAACATCCTCCGATAATACTTTCTCTCGAACAAAATGATAATGGGTTTCAATATGTTTCGAACGAGAATGAAACACCGAATTTCCAGCAAGTTTTATTGCACTTTCATTATCACAATTTATTTGAATTGGTTGATTAGTCACCATTTCTTGAATAAGCCTTTTGAGCCACAACCATTCTTGAGTAGCCATTGTAGCAGCTACATATTCTGCATCACAACTTGACAGGGCAACAGTGCTTTGCTTTTTACTGCACCATGAAATTGTAGCAGAGTCTGCTATAAAACAAAAACCTGTTGTGGAGCGTTTGTCGTTCACGTCACCAGCCCAATTAGCATCCACAAAACCACTCAATAAAAATGACTTCGATTTCTCATACATTAATCCATAATTTAGAGTGCCCTTGATGTAACAAAGAATCCTTTTTGTTGCGATTAAATGAGTCTCATGTGGTTGATCCATAAATTGAGACACAACTCCTACTGGAAAAGCAATGTCTGGCCTTGTGATGGTTAAATAGAATAAGCTACCAACAAGTTGATGAAAGAATGTAGCATCTACTAACGACTTCCCTTCATTTCTTGCTAATTTGAGATTTGGTTCCATAGGAGTAGTTTTTTTTTGTGAATTCTCCATACGAAACCTCTGCAATAAACTTGATACATATCCTTTTTTAGAGAGAAAATATCCATCATCACATTTCTTAATTTCCAAACCCAGAAAACAATCGGCTTCACCTAATCTTTTCATTTCAAAACGAACAGACAAGGCATCTTGGAGACTACTGATTTCAACACTATCATCACCAGTAATAATCATGTCATCAACATAAAGTAAGAGCAAGCTGCATCCCGTTGTTGTTTTCTTAACAAATAAGCTCGGATCAGCACATGAAGACTTAAAACCACAAAAATTAAGATATTGAGCAATCTTACCAAACCAAGCACGAGGAGCTTGTTTGAGTCCGTATAATGCCTTCTTAAGTCTGCACACATAATAAGGATATTCCTTAGAGGTAAATCCTTACGGCTGCAACATAAAAATATCACGATCACACTCTCCGTAAAGGAAAGCATTTTTCACATCAAGCTGCCATATTTTCGAGCCTTTACTAGCAGCTAAAGAGATGATTGTCCGTAATGTTACCATCCTTGCGACCGGACTAAAAGTCTCGTCATAGTCTCGACCATATTGCTGAGAGAACCTACGAGCAACAAGACAAGCTTTGTGTCTATCAATTCTACCATCAACTTTTTTCTTCACCTTGTAAACCCACTTACAAGTAATTAAATCGGCATCATGAGGCTTTGGTACAAGCTCCCAGGTGTCATTTTTTCGTAGTGCTGAAATTTCTTCCATCATTGCATTTTCCCATTCTGAAATTTCTTTAACTTCACTGTACAACTTCGGCTCATTTTCACTTGTATTTCCCATAAAAAAAAACATGACAAAACAGAAAATTGATTAATGTCAACTACAAAATCAGACAAATGACCTGGTAACTTTTTTTGTCTTTGATGATTTTTTCTTATGGCAACTTCAATATTTGTAGTGACTTCTATGTTCTCTTCAGCTTGAATGTCTGTCGTAATTGGAAATTCTTTTCTCCCTAACATAGAATCGTCAGAAAAAGTGCAACAGTAGTTGTACTTTTTCTGTTATATGCATCGCCCCTGTAACTTGAAATTTCATCAAACACCACATCACGAGACATAATAACCATCTTTGTTTCCAAATCCATACACCTCCAACCCTTTCTATGAGTATCATAGCCAACAAAGATGCATTTCTTGGCCTTTGGGTCAAGTTTAGTTCGATTGTGTTTCAGTACATGAACGTAACAAATAGACCCAAAAATACGAAAATAACTCACATTGGGTTTACGATGATAAATCAACTCGAATGGTGATGATTCTGTCCCTGGCCATGGAGGCAGCCGATTTACAACATGGCAAGCTGTTTGAAAAGCTGACGCCCATAACTCTCTTGGACGACTCCTCGCATGCAGCCAAGACAAGCAAACTGATGTAAGATGAGCTAATTTGCGCTCAGCCACCCCATTTTGTTGCGTGGTTTCTGGACAAGTCAGTTGACGCTGAATCCCATGCTCCTTACAGTATTCTATAAAATCATTTGAAAGAAATTTTCCTCCGTTATCAGTGCGCAAGCATTGATTTTCAATTCAAATTCTTTTTCTACAGCATGCTTAAACTGAATAAACTTTGAAAAGCTTCACTTTTGCGTTCTAAGAAGTATACCCAACTGAAGCGAGAGAAATCATCCACAAACACCATCATGTAATGAAAGCCGGAATAGCTTGTTGTTCGCGTCGGTCCCAAAAGATCAGAATGAATCAATTCTAATAATGTTGAAGCTCTACTCTTTGAGTTTGTGAAAGGAAGACGATGGGACTTGCCATATTGGCAGCCTGGACAAATCTCATCATGTTGAACATCTTTAAAGACAGGGACACCATCAAGAAGTTGTTTTGTGGATATTTTCTACAACAACTGAAAACCCACATGACCCAAACAAGCATGCAAAAGAGTTGAGCTTGCATTATGACCAACTTTCTTGATATATCCATCACTAGCTGATAAAACATACAAAGATTCTTTTCTTTTTCCACAGAACAGGATATCAGTAGCAACATGTTTCACATTAGAAAGTATTTGAACATCTTTAGGACCAAAAAGAACATACCTTCCTGAATCTTTTATTTGTGATACAGAAGCAAGGTTTTTTTTCAAACCTGGAACACGATAGACGTCCTTGAGTAGAACACTCACATCATTCAAATCTCCTTCTTTCGTCACAGGATGCATTGAATTATCGGATGTCATAATGACCTTCTTTTGAAAATGTGGACGGACATCTGATAGAAGAGTTTCGTTTCTAGTTGCATGATGAGATCAACCAGAATCAACAATCCATTCTTCATTGTAGTCTATAAAGGCATGAGCATTTGCAAAAACATCATCTTGATGTACAGCTGAAGTCACATTTGTTGGCTGGTCAAGAACCTCAATAGTTAAGCAATGTTCCCAAATTGGACCTGAAGAACTTTTTCTTTCATGTACAGCATTTGCTTTTGATTCCTGCATTTTAACTCGGCAATTTGGCTTAATATGGCCTGGCTTTCTGCAACGATGACACACCACTTTCACCCGACAGTCTCGTTTAAAATGGCCAGGTTTTCCACATTTGTAACAAGCTTTAAATGGATTTTTGACGACTCCTCACTTATGAATTGTTTCCCATTGCTTGATGAAGGCTTTGGATGATAACTTTGTCTCCTTTGATCTTTGACATACAACGCATCTTCTGACTTTATGGAAAGCTCGTTGCTGCTAGTCATTTGCTTAATCAAGGCTTCCTGATTAGAAAGCAAATTCTCTAATTCAATAACGATAGGCTAATTTGTCCACCCTTGTATTGAGAAAATAAAGGGCAGAAATTCTTTTCGTAATCCACGAATAAGATAACGCCGTGATCGAGCATCACTCACTGGCTCCTCAGCATCTAATTCTGAAATTTCAGCACATAGATTTTTGACTCTCAAGAAATATTCTTCAATAGAAAAATTATCTTGAGTTACCACAACCAGTTCATTCTCTAGAAATTGCAATCGAGCGGTATTTTTGTTAGTAAACAACTTTTGAAGGGTTTCCCACACTTGCTTTGGTGTCTTTAAATCACGAACATGATCAATATATTCTTTGCTAATCAAGGTTCCCAAGGGAACTAAAGCTTTTCCACATTTGATCTTCCATTTTCGGCGTAATTCAGCATTCTGTGGAGTGTCTGCTGGAATTTCTGTGTCATCACCTTCAATTAAATCCCACAAATCTTGTCCCTGTAGATACGCTTCCATACACAACTTCCAATAATTATAATTATTTCCAACAAGCTTTTCCATAGCTACACCCATAGAAGCACTTCCACCATTCATCTCGTTGAGTAATAATATCAAACCCTTGGTTACCAACTTGGCTCCGATACCAACTGTCACAATATCTCACGATCAAAAGTGTGAATAAATGTGAAATTATTATTACTCAAAGAAGATAATTCAGAGACAATTGAAATAATGAAGGGTTGTACTATGGCTTGTGTTTTACTGAGAATAAGGCTTCTATTTAACCTGTAATAATCCTATAAATAACTCCTACAAGACTCATCTCAAATACATCATTTAGTTTGACTCTTAATAAAGATAAATAACTCAACAACTTGATAATTCAACCGGCAGTAAGTTGCACTAATTTTGACATTGTAGACCCTATTTCTTTAGAAAATTTCATTATCAAAAAATAGTTTTAGAACCTCTGACAACCCACTAATAATAATTTAATAGCACTATCGCTCAATAAACACATCTAAAACAAATACCAATCATGTTTATTTAGATGATTCGCTATTAAAGATTAACTGATAACTCTTTAATAGACTTTACATTGTAACTTAATAATTCAATCACAAAGAGAGTGACCTCCGTGCCTCTATCAATTACAAGATATTATGTAGTCCCTTGTCACTAGAGACAAGTTTACAATTAGAAATTTATAGCTAACCTCTTAATAGATCTCACATAAAACTTAATAATGAAGTCAACAATCATGAATTACAGTCTGAGTACTATAATTTCGATAACTAAGAATCATAGCATTCTATCGATTTTATAAACATATAGGTATTCACTAATCAATTGATATCAAACACTTCTCATGTTATCAGGCATCTAACATGCCTTATTAAGCAAAAATTCATTAATTCAGTCACATTTCGTTCATGTATACAATAGCAAATTATATACAAGCTTGTTCTATGACGAAAAATCGAAATAGAAATCCAATTAGCTACTTAATTTCAATTTAATCACTTTTAAAAAAATCCATTAAAATCAAAAATATATTTGGCTTATAAGTTTAGCTCAAACATGAATTTCAAATAGTTAATTATCTTGATTAACTCTTGTTCGTGAATTTAAGACTTTTCTTCCTAGATGGATCCGGTTCTCCTAATTAAGTTATAAAATCAAATCAAATATTAATCTACTTTAAATGAGAAAACTTGGTCAAACTGGCCTAAGTGAAACAATTGAATTGGTTTGATTGAACCAGTTCATCAACGTCCAACATTTAAGTACATGCGATTAAGGTTTGCTAGCAACATTAAGCATGGTTTTTAGCTTGACATTAAGCATGGTTTGTGGCGTTTTCTCTTTTCCTTTTTTCTCATCCGTGGTCTAATCATAGGACTAACGAAAAATGGAGAAACGCTCACACACACAAATATATGTTTGTTCTTTTTTTATACAAAAATCTGAATGTTGCAAATCCTTTTATTTATTAAATTCAAACCAATTATATTAATTCAATTAATTTAATGTTAAACCAGGTTTTATAAGAATTAATTTAGAATAATAATTCATTTGATTAAAGTAAATTAATTATTCAATTGTAATAAACTAATTATAATTAATTGATTAAATATATGGTTAATGAGTATTCATTCATAGTTATATACTAAACACAACCGTTTTTAAAATAGGATGATTAACATAAAGATATGAATTGCAAAAATGATAAAAAAAAGCTTTGGGTAAATTTGATAGAAAAAGCTAAAAATTAATATTATATGAAAATATTATTCTTTATTTATGCATTATCTCAAACATATATATTTAAGACATTTTAGCCTTCGTGAGGAATTTGAACCACGAAACCGAGTACATTAATAAACAGTCGAACTCGTCCATGTTTAAGATCTTTGGTTACTGGACTTCCTGCTAACAATACGACTATCTGAAACTCAGGATGTTGCCTCTTTATAATATTTTCTACGACACTAGCCTCCATGAAATTTAGTTCTGGCCATGATTTTACTAAAACATGAAATTCAGCTCTATTTATAACTAATTTGGTTATTAGATAATCATGAAAGTGAACATTTTTGGTATATATTCTTCCATTAAAAAGTAAAAAGTTGTAACAAATAAAATAGAATTAAAAACAAAACGAATATATATTTATTTATATTATCTTAGGTTTTACTTTTGGCACAAGACAATATGTAAATTTAATCTAAACTTGCGTTAGCTAATCAAAGTTCCATTCATTTTAATATTCCTATCATTTAAATATTTCTTCAATCAATAATGGGTCAAAACCATCTCAATAAATAGTTACAAATTTATGTGTAATAACTAAATTATTATACGTTGGTGAATTTATTATTTAAGCCAACTTAGAGAACAAAAATACAATTTGCAGCGATTTAATTCGTATAGGTTAATATATGGTTTCATCAACCAACATTATATTTTAGCATTTAATATAGCCCTATTATTAATTTAATATAGTTTTTAATTATAACTTTTTTTTTAGACAATATTAATCTTGATTTTTTAAATAATACCAAAATTGTTTGAGTTCAAATTCAAATTCAAAATTAATTAGGGTAAATTTTAAAAATTTTAAATTATATTAATTATTTGTGGGGAGAATAATCTAATTTAAATACCTCATCTAAAACCGAACTATAAATTTACGAGTTATTCTTGTTCAGTTCTCAGCCCCCGAAAGGAAAGAAACCGTGGAGGAAAATGGTTGTTTGGGTTTGTTAAGGATATTTAGTACTAAATTATAGTTTACCATATATATCATATTTGATATTTTATTATAGGCAAATATGTAGATATTTATTTCTTATAATGAGTATCTTTCCATTTATTACTATTTTCATATGCTTGTAATTTATTTCATTATAAATAGACTTTCCACACATTTAGGTGGGGTGGTTTAAGCAAACATTCTCAGAGTTCACCTGTTGTTGTTCTTCTTCTTTTTGTTACTGTTGTTGCTGTTGCCGTTGTTGTGTGTTTTTTTTTTTGTTCTAGTAAGTATGCATGTTTTGTTTGTATTTTTTTTTAATAATACGTAGATTGAGAAATTAAATTTGTGTTTTTAATTAAAAAATAGAATATAAAAAAATTAAATCCGAGAAAAAACTTCTAGTTTGAAAGTGAACGAGAGTCAGAATATCACGAAAGAGCCACAATATCCAAAATGATACCAGACAAAATGAAGGTTCTTCTTCACCTTCTCTTCATCTTCCTCAACTCTCCTCCTATTTATGGGTTTCTAAAATAAAAACCTCACTATTTAATTTATTTCAACCCGAAGTAGTATGACGATTATGTATATGGGAGAAAACAAGTAACCTCTCGGTGAGTAAAATAAAAATCTCACTACTTAATTTATTTCAACTTAATTTCAAAGGTATGATAGTATGACAAATTATGTAGATGGGAGAAAACAAGTAATTGCTATCTAGGCTTAGGTTGTCTTAAAAAATAAAAATAAAAATAAAAATTATTAGTGTTTAAATTTATTAAGTTATATTAGTATTATTATTATTAGTGAGGGCTCATGATGCTCCAATTGAATCGACTCATAAGATTAAGCAAGGAGAATTAATTAATCTTAATCCCTTTCAACTCTTCGTGAGATTTTTTTAATGTTTTTTTATGTCGGCAACCTAAAAATGGTGTTTAAATATGTTATTCAGACGCCAATATATAGTGTAAAAAAAATCGGTAGAAAAAATAAGCTAAATATTTACTTCGTTTAAATTTACTTTTATCATTGAGAATTGAAATACAATTTACAGATCGGTTGACCATGTGATGATGAACTAACTTTAATTAGAGCTAGACAATTTTTTTTTGTGTCTTCCTTGCTACTAATCACTTTACATAATATGAACTCTATTCAACTCTAATTAGAACTAACTGTAATATGAACGGTATTCAACTCTTTTTTGTCGCCCAAAAGTACAACTCTTCTTTGCCGACCAAAAGTAGTTTATAGATAGATATAACTTAAATAATATACTCGTTCATATACAGTTCATACCCATCAATCTCTCTTTGGTTATCTCCCCACCGTTTAGCCCAGCATCAAAATATGTCGAAACAAATAAAAGAAGCAAAAGAAACCAGAAGAGATTTTTTAAAACAAAGAAATCTTAATCACTTAGCTTTTCAATTGTATTTGTTGTTGTGAAGAAAAGAATACATCTCATTATGAGTATTTATAATCGGAAATAACTCTAACAAATATCCAAACTTTCTCAATAAGTTAATCACTACTATCAATTCTACTGACCAAAAAATTAACAAACAATTTAAAAGTAACTACGGAACAATTATCCTAAAATTGTTAGGTTTTACCCCGTCAATTTAAATTTGATCATTCTTATCCTTTGGCTTTAAACAATGGTAAAAGATAAGAGCAAGTATACAAAGAGCTTTGGCTTTAAACAATGGTAAAAGATAAGAGCGAGTATTCAAAAAGCCTAAACTAAGAATCAGAGAAGAAAGAAGGAAAGGGTTTAAGTTCAATGTGTGGAAGGAAAAGGTTTAAAATGAAAGTGAAATGAACTCCACCTGTGCCACCTTATGCAACTCCTACTCCATATCACATTTTCACCTCATTAATGTACAACCACATTATTACTAGACTATCAACTATGCCAGTCACACTGGCCACAAGAAAAATGTTAATGGAGTACCGATGGATGTGCCCATTTGTAGTGTCGTCTCCACCCGTCTAGTAGCTGTTCTTGAGCTGGTTTAGGCTGCCAAGGTATCCGCTGTATTTGTGCAGAAGCTGGTCTTTGAGCTCCTTCTCTTCAGCTTGAGGGTCTATGTAGCTTTCGTTCATATCAACCTCTATCTCCTTCGAGGACTCGTTTTGTCCGATCAGCTCAAATCTAGAGTCAAACATAAAATGGATTGGGGAAGAAAATAGAAAAAAGAAGAAAATGGTCCAACTCACAAATGGGCAATAATGGGCTATCCTAACTCCAAATCAATGCATAACAAAGTATCAAAGCAAACAGCATGCTCATAATGCTAATCAAGTAATAACAATCTACCTCAACATATTAGGAAACACATAAATTCAAACGCCTATCAGAGTTTCACGTTCATGCAAACGGAAGCTATATAATCGTAACTATAATCAAGGTATAACCATTTCCGTCATCGAAGTACAACTCTCATGGAACTAAATCTAACCAATCCCTAAATATGGTACTAGATCATTGTCCACATTCCAAATCGACTCCTACATGTATTTCTTAGAAACTTGCTTCATGCGGTTACTTACATGGTTGTAGACTTCCCGAAATTTTATCGGGTCTTCAAATATGATCAACCAGGGTGTACTGAATATAGAGATACATAGGCTTCAGTTAGGAGGTCTTCTTGATATTTTCATCTGCGGGGACACATAGTCGCCCTTGCCATAGTAGCCCTCCATCAAAAGACATGGTGAATCCTTCCTCCCTCTCTAGCTCATCATGTTGGCAAATTGAGTATAAGTGAGAGTCGTTACTCTGAGCATTTATGATTCGGGGCCTTAGAAATGGTTGAACCCTAAGCTGACTCATTCTTTCTACTGCACCTCTTGCCACCACTTATATTTTTCATTTTCGGAAAGTAAGTCTGCGAGAAAACCTAATGTATTTTATTATCAATATACTATATTTTTAATTTCTATCCCATAATAATCATTTTGAGGGAAGTATATAAGCATATCTAATATCTTTTCTTCCCAATAAACTAATTTTTTCATTTTCGTCAAATAATAATAATTTCGGAGAGGAAGTCTATAAGCATACTTTATGTCTTTTCTTTTCCATATATATTTTTTTCGTCAAATAATAATCATTTTCAGAGCGAAAGTCTGCAAGTAGACCTGATATTTTTTTTTCTAATATACTTTTTTTTTTCTTTTTCATTTTCAGAGAATAGTGCGGCAAGACTAATGTCTTTTCTTATTAATATATTTTTTTTTCATTTTCGTTAAATAATAATCATTTTGGAGAGGAAGTCTACAAAAAGTCTGCTGGCAAACCTAGTCTTTTATTCTCAATATACTGTTTTTTCATTTTCGTCAAATAATAATCATTTTGGAGAGGAAGTCTGCAAGCATACCTAATGTATTTTCTTCTCAATAAACTATTTTTTCATTTTCGTCAAATAATAATCAATTTCGAAGAGGAAGTCCGCAAGTCGACCTAATGTCTCTCCTTCTCAATGTACTTTTTTTTTCATGTTCTTACAGGAAGTTTGCAAGCAGACCTAATGACTTTTCTTCTCAATATACTATTTTTTTTCATCATTTTCGTCAAATAATAATCATTTTCGGATTGGAGTTCTGCAAGAAGAACTAATGTTTTTTCTTCTCAATATACTATTTTTTTTCATTTTTTTAAAATAATAATCATTTTTGGAGAGAAAGTCTGCATGCAACTAATGTCTTTTCTTCTCAACATACTATTTTTTTCATTTTCGTTAAATTATTATTATTTTCGAAGAGAATGTCTGTAAATATACCTAATATCTTTTCTTCTTAATATACTATTTTTTTTCATTTTCGTCGAATAATAATCATTTTTGAAAAAAGAAACAAAAGAAAGAGTTTGAGAGAAAAATAAATTTTGAAAGTGCTCTGACGCATCGGAAATAGAATCAATAGAGATTGCATTTTGATGCAAACATAAATATTTTATGGATAAATAAAATAATCACTAAAAAGGTAAAAAGAAAGAGGAAGAGAAAGGGAAAAAAATGATGTTGATATGTCATGCACACAAAAGAAAAGAAGAGGTTGGGAAAACAATAAATAATTACATAAATATTATATGAATGAATGTTCCTTTGTTTCTCCTCCCCTCTCTTTTCATTGTCATGCACCGGCGATAAGAGTTGCTTGTTTACTATATAAAGTATCCTCCTCCCCGCGGACAAGAGAAGGAGTTGCTTGTTCAGTTCCAGTTTAAAGAAAATGACAGCGATTATGATGATGCTTCCACGTTTGCTCCATTCATCAAGGACAACTTGCATACTAAGTTGCAAGTCTCATTAGCCCTCACCTCAAATCGAGCCAAGATTTGTCTATCAAAAACTTTGAAATCCTTTTTATTGGTTTGTGAGAGTAAAAACCTTAGTATTTAATTTATTTCAACATCCAACTTCAGAGGAAAGATTGTGTGACAGATAATTTAGATTTGAGAAAACAATGAACTATGACCTCGATGAAATAGATGTTGTCTTAAAAAAATAAAAATAAAAATTATAAGCTCTAAGGTTTAAATTTATTAAGGTATAATAATATTATTATTATTTATTAACTTATACTATTATTATTCGACTCATGTTTTATACATGTTGCACTCGGTGCAATTGAACAGACTCATAATAGTAAGAAAGGAGAACGAATTAATCTTATGCCCTTTCAACTTTTCATGAGATTTTGCTACGGATTTTTCTTTTATGTCGGCAACCCAAAAATAGTATTTGAATATGCTATTCAAACGCCAATATATAGTGTAAAAAATTTTGGTAGAAATATTTACTTCATTTAAATTTATTTTTATCATTACGTACTTGAACTGATCAAGGTCGGTATAATGTAGGGAATTCAAATACGAGATACAATGCACCATGTGATGATGAACTAGCTCTAATTAGAGCTATAATTGAGCAGTATGTTTGTGTTTTCCTTGGTACTAACGCAATTTTCATCCCTACAAATAAAATTAATTTTGTAATATTAGTCCATTTATTTTTTTTTTTCAATTTTAGAATATGAATATTAATACATTTGATTTTTTTAAAAAAAAATTTAGAACATTATTTTTTATGCATGTAGAGTATATATGGTAGTCCAGTGAAAATGTTGATAAGTTGTGTTGACTGTGAGATATACTCTCAAATACATTATCCTAACAAAATCTTAGTAAAAAAATGGTGGGTGAAAGATTTATAAAACTATCCAGAGAATCATTAAATATTGTGGGATTGCGGTACTTTGTCCAACTATCTAATTGTGTAGGAACTATATGAATAGAACTATATTTTTATATTGTGGTCTATAGTGTTCGGAAATAGGTAGGCAGTTTGGTGTATTTTTTATGCCTTCACCCAACTCAGTCCACCTTTTTTTTACTATTTTTGGTGTGTAGATTCTCATAATTCGGTGGGACAATTTGATATTTTTATTATATGAACTATAGTTTTACGTTGTGATCTATAGCGTTTGTAACCATTATAATAACTACATACCTTTTCAATTCAAGAGAGTAGAGTACTCAAAACAATTTAAATTTTTTTGTCATGTAATCGTTAGACAGACCATGACTCGATTTAAGGTGAGGGCTAAGAACTTGTAACTCAGGATGCAAGTTGTCGAGCTTGATGAACGGAGCAAACGCTGAAGCATCATAGTCGCAGCCATTTTCTTGAACAATGAGATTAAAAAATTGGAATAAATGATGATCTTATATAGGTGAATGAGCTATTTTTAATTTCATCCGCGCATGAAAATGATTGAGAGAGGGTAGGAGGGAACAAAAACAAAGAAGAGATTGAGAGAAAGAAGATACGAAACATAGGTAGGGGAGCATAGAACAAAAACAAAGAAAGTGATAAAGGATAAAAAGACAGAAAACATTAGTAGAGGCTTAGAAACAAGGAATAAGAATAAAAATATAGTTTAAACGGCCTCTTCTTCGACCCACGCCTTTACTGCATGAGTTGCAGGCCGCTTCTTCTACATACACTATTGCTGCATAAGCTGCAGACTTCTACCTACATCTCTGCTGCATTAGCAGCATACCTCCTTTTCTACCTATATCTTTGTTGTTGCAGGCATCTTCTTTTACATAACAACGAAGTTTTGAGAGACCAAAGAGTACTATAATAACATAAAAGTATCTTTTAATATAAGAAAGTAGTGTACCTAATTAAAGGCAGATACCTTACGAGTACTTCCTCCCCCTCTGCTTAAATCCTAAACCTCGGCCTCTCTGCCTCATCCTGTTAGCAAATTTAGTATAAGTGAGGGTCGTTACTCTGTGCATTTATGATTCACTGCCTCAGATCTGGCTGGACCCTAAGCTGATTCAATCTTCCTACTGCACCTCTTGTCACCACTTCTATTCCAGTCTTCGCCATATCCTCCTACAACCTAAACTCTCTTGTGACTAACGCCTAAGAGTGAGTTGTCTTCCTACTTAGAGCGTCACCTACGACGTTAGTTTTACCTAAGTGATATATTATTTCAATGTTGTAGCCATTGACTAACTCCAACTAGCACATTTCTCTCATGTTGAGTTCCTTTTGAGTGAATAAGTATTTCAGGCTCTTGTGATCGGTAAAAATTCATATACGCTCGCCGTACAGGTAGTGTCGTCATATCTTCAGAGCAAATACTACGGTAGCTAACTCCAGATCATGCGTCGGGTAGTTTCTCTCATAGTCTTTTAACTGTCTCGAAGCGTAGGCTATGACCTTGTCATTCTGCATCAGGACATAACCTACGCCCTTCCCTGACGCATTGCTAAAAACCACAAAATTGTCTGAGCTATCTGGTACTGTACGTACCTGCGTTGTAACCAAACGATCTTAAGTTCTCTGGAACTTTGCTCACATGCACCGTCCCACGAGAACGCCTTTCCTTTCCTTGTTAATTGTGTGAGGCTGACGGCTATTTTTGAGAAATTCTTAATAAATCTTCTGTAGTATCCAGCTAAACCTAAGAAGCTCCTCACTTCAGTTGCTGAGGTAGGTCGGGGCCAATCTATAATTGCTCTGACTTTGGTGATATGTCCTTTCGGTACACAACATGCCCCAAGAAGGTCACTTTCTGTAACCAAAATTCACATTTAGAAAACTTTGCATTAAATTACCAATTTTACCACAAATGTCTTAAACTACCATCAGTCGATCTGAGGTGAAGGCTGAGAACTTGCAACTTGCCGTTAAATTACCAATTTTACCACAAATGTCTTAAACTACCATGAGTCGATTTGAGGTGAAGACTGAGAACTTGCAACTCAGAATACAAGTTGTCGAACTTGATGAACGGATCAAATGCCGCGGTATGATAGTCGTGTCATTTTCTTCAACAATGAGATTGAAAATGTGGAATAGAAGATACCTTATATAGGTGAACGAAGTGAACAAGCAGTTTCTCATTTTTTTTGTCTGTGCATGAAAATGACCACGAGGGAGGAGGGAACAAAGAATAGAGGTAGTATAGATAGGGGAGGACAGAGCAAAAAAAAAAAATAGATGGAGGGAAGAATGGGAAGAGAAAGACTGCAAGTAGACCTAATGTATTTTTTTCTCAATATATTGTTTTTAAATTTTCGTCAAATAATAATCATTTTCGGAGGCGAAGTCTACAAGCATACCTAATGTCTTTTCTTCTCTACATACTATTTTCTCATTTTCGTCAAATAATTATTATTTTCATAGACAAAGTCGGCAAACAGACTAACGTCTTTTCTTCTCAATATACTATTTTCTCATTTTCGTCAAATAATAATCATTTTAGAAAAGGAAATCTCCCTCTCTAGTGCAGGCGGCGTGTGTGGTTGGACAAGCTTGGATTTCGTACAAGCGATGTCCGATAGGCGAAGACAAACCTCGCCTAAGATCCGACGAAGCCACAAAGCCGGGGCAAAAATATATATGGGGCTTAATTCCCCTTAAGGCTAGTCGTGAGCATGTCAGGATCACGACACCGCAAGGTAAAAAATGTAGGACCATGACAACCGGCTCACGTCGGTCACCACCCATACATAATTGAGTGCGTGTAAGGTGAGATTTTTTGCTCGTTTCGACTACCATTCGTCTATTTTTTGCTCCGATTTCAATACTAACCTTAATTTAACTTGTATTAAGAAGTACCAGCGAAGTTTTAGAAAATTTACGTTTCTAAACAAGTGGAAAAGCTAGCTCGGGAAGACACACTTTACCCAAGTAGCCAATCAAACTTTCTTCAAGTAATACTTTAGGAAACGCTAGGACGTGATCGCATGTGAAAATATCTTGTCTTAGGTGGTTATAATGTACATGATTATGACTTTCGAAGGGCAATTTTGGATAAGTGTACAAAGTATGTTATGAAAAATTATAAAAATGCCCCTAGGATGAGAATTCAAAATGCATCTTGGTTTTAATGTTTTACGCTGTTCTAGAAATGAGGATGAGTATTGCGATCTGTGTTTTGGATGATTGATAGATGTTATCTCTCCGTTGAACTTGTATGAATTATTAGAATATGAATGATGTGTTTCAAGTGATTGATAAGTTTATCTTCCTAACAAACCATGCATGAGTGAACTAAGTTAAGATTGAGGCACCAGAGCTAGAGCAGATTCACGTTGAACTAAGTTAAGATTGGGCACCATAATATCGTGAGTGAGGATCAGAGGTCTAAACCTTAATGCTTCTAGAAATTAGATTATCCCTAATGAGCTAGTTTCGAGTGTCTTGAAAATGTGAGATGAGATTTAAATCGTCTAGACGCCCATAAGAATCTAGTAAACTTCTATGACAAGGACAATGGAGAAAGCTTAAAAGGCCTAGTAGTAGTGTGAACAGTGTCACCAGAGGCTCCACCTCTCATCTCCTCCGATACACCCTTTGGCTAGTAGTGACCTGTCAAGTGGTAGGAGTACAGGAGCAATATCGTCGAGCCAGGCCTAGGGTGGAAAGTGTAGCGTGTCGTTGTGATTAGATGCCTTTATCTTGTGGAAATGGCTAAGGGTCTCCTGAACATGGCCTCTGCGAGGTAAACTCGACCTGAGAGTGGGTATGGGACCATGCTAGTAACCTAGTAGTTGGAAAACACACAAAGTCATACCCCCATGCCAGCGTTTGCTAGTTAACCTTCCACAAATTTTGTTAAGGCCTTGTGATGAGAGCCAACAAGTAGGTTGCTTACTAATAATTTTTATTTTCACCCATTCTACATCTCTTTTTTAGGTGTTTGCTAACTATCGATTAGGGTGAGATAGCATTAGGGAGTTGCATAGTCACAAAATTGGTTGTCTTAGGGCATCAGTTCAGTCTATGTATTTAGGCATTTTTTTTAAATTTCAAATTGTATCTTGAAGTCATTCTCCATTTGTAATAACTCAAACAACATCGACTTGTACTAATTTTTAAGTGGTGTTGTTTAATTTTAAATTGCGCAAAATTTTATCATATTTTATATTTTATTGTTTTTATTTTAATTGCTTTTGATTTTTAATTTTATTCATAGTATGAGATTGGAAACCTAGAAAGCTGGGTTGTGACAGTGACACTGCAGTCCTTATACTATGTAGACCCTTATCAATTGAGGCAAGTTCACGATTAAAAGTTGCACCCTAGTCATCCCTATGTAATACTAGTCAATCCATAGAATCATAACATTCCCTAACATGGCTCTACGATCAATAAAATGTAAAAGAAAAGCTAAGCCTTTATTCATCTGCATATACTCTAGGACACATGACATCATTCCAATCATATATTAGGGTATAATCAAGTTTTCGAATCTCTTAACGTGTTTCTAGGAGCACTAGAAGGCAATAAATCATCCTCATGAATAATCATCATAAAAAATTCATAAATATCATGCCAGAGTCCGTATTGTCAACTTATCATTTGAAATCAAATTCTAATGACATGTAGTTGAGCTAAATCATATAAATATTCAAATTTATAGGCTTAGCTATCCATTTTCATGCTCAATTGGCCTCGTAGCTATCCAAAAACTAATCAATCCCTACATGTATTTATTGTAGAAAAGTCCAAACAGTTACTTACTCGCTCATGTTCGAGTGCTGTTTCCTTAGTTCCCAAACTAAGAATTCCATAAATTTGTTTGGAGGTATTCTAAATTGAGTCTAGTATCCAATACCAAATAGATTTTTTTTCGTGATAATCACCCGAAAAAGGGGTGAACCGGTCAAAATAGTGTAAAGAAGTCAAATTAGATGATATGGGCAGTTCAAGAAAATCGACTACATCATTGTTTTCTACCTCTAGCAACGATGACGCCCACTTCCAGCTAGTTTTGAGACCTGATACTCGAGCTTGTCAAAATACTGCAACCATTATCTCACAATATTTTCTTGGTATAAAATGTAGCCCTATTAGCATTTGGTTAAGTGTCCACAAAGATAGGAGTTGAGGAAGAAAGCTGCCAACACTCTTAAATTTTCCAAAACTAGCCTTTTAACTCACTCTCGATCCAAACATTCTAGAGTTTATCTCCCCTTAAATCCATCAAAAACTTGATCTCCTTCTTCATTTGAAGCTAAAGGAATAAAACCCACATCACAAATCACATTGTTAAAGGAAGAACCTTGGGTCAAATCTCTCATTACAAGCTTACAAGAAGGAAAAAGATGGTATGGTAAAAAAAATTTATTAAAAAAAAAATAATACATTTTATTTACAAAGCCAAAATATAGTTGGAATATGTTGGGCCCATAAAATAAAATAACTTAAAGTATTAAACATTTGAAAACACGGTGTGGCTATGTATGGCACCTACTCCAAATTCGTTTTCATCCTCTACCAGCTTCTTATTGTTAAATGAAAAATATGAGGAAACATGAATGAGTACTAAGACCCAGTAAGAAGTTTACTCTAGGATACCACACTCTTTTTTATCATATTTTTATTCTTGTCCTGACAACTTAGGCCCTTAAATTCAGTTCTTGAGTTATTGTCATGGTCTATCCCAAGGACTGACCTTGGTCCTAGGTTCTGAGTCCTTGAATCTCTGTTCTGGTTTAAGGACCTTAGTTTTAAGGTTTTGAGTTCTTAATTTTGAGAACTTAGATCTTGATCCATGTGCTAATTATCATCCATTATTCTTAGTTCTTGTTCTTGATTCTTGTCGTTGTCCTTAATCTTTGAAATAGTTCGATTACACAGAATTCCAGTATCAATAGTATCAGATCGATATGTGAGGTTTACATCTCGCTTTTGGAAAAGTCTGCAAAAGGTGCTAGGTACGCAATTAAAGTTCAGTATAGTCTTTCACTGTCAAACGGATGGTCAAACAGAAATGCTCAACCAAATGTAATGGACTTGAGGGAAGTTAGAATGAGTACCTACATCTAATGGAATTCGCTTATAATAATAGTTACCACGTCACCATACAAATGGCCCCCTACAAGGCACTTTATGGATGGAGGTTTCGATCCCCTATCTTCTAGGAAGAAGTGGGAAAACGACAACTATTGGGACCAGAACTGGTGCAAATCACCAATGCCACAATCCAGAAGATCAAAGCTAGGATACAAATTGCACAAAGCCGATAGAAAGGTTATGCAGATCTAAGGGGCAAGGTGTAACGACCCAAAACTTTCTACTTAATTTATGGTCGCTAATATATACATATCATAAACATTGAATGCAGGAAGACTTTAAATTCCATAAAACGTAACCTTTATATTAAAACACAGCCATGGACTTACGTGTTTCGAAAACATCTTTAAAACGACACAACAAAAGACTAAATAAAATAAATAAGCGTTTAAGTTAAAAACATCATATCCTAGCCTAAGGTCTAAGAAAATAAATACCACTATCCTATGCATGTGCGATGGTCTCGAGTTGCGATGCCGTCGTCAGTAGGAATGCCTTGCCTTAACCTGAAAAATGTAGTAGCACATGGCTTGAGTATTGAAAGAAATGATTAGTAAGTGACCCCACTATTGGGGTTAAATGCAAGAACATGTGAATGCAATGACGGGACCTATCCTTTCAATCTATTTTCCTACGGTGTTGTCCTAACGGATAATTTGAACGTGTTCCATATACTCTACACACAGCCCATACGTGCGAGTATGGGCTCACCAGTCAGTTCGCACACCGCTGGGCCACTTTCCTTGTCGGGCGAGCTTACTCTTGGAGCTCCTTAGGTCGGACACCCGTTAGAACTAGTAACCGTTACGGCAGCGCTATGCAAAACATAACGATCGTTGTCCTGTCATTGGATGTACGCGTCTGTACCCTCGTGATGGAATATGGGTATTCCCTAAATGCATGAGCACACATAATGCATGAGATCCCCAATATTTATACTTTTATCATTAATAAATATAACCCCGCTATCATCTTTCATGCTTAATATGTCATTTCTCATTTTTTAGTCTACGTATCATATATAATCCTAACGGGGTTACATTTCATTTCATTTATCTTGATATCATGTCATTCATAACATGCTGTATACATACAATTTAGAAAACATAACATAACGCTCCATGCTTTTAACATGTCATTTCATAACGTGCAATTCATACAACAATTACCTCAATGGTCACACAAAACAATCTAAACATAACACAGCACATCACAATATATCGTATCATAAACATGTCATATCGTAAACACTTCGTGGTCATATCGTGCTCTAACTTATCATAGCCTTAACGTTCTTCTACCTATCACAGTCATATCGTTACGTGAACGTACCTTAGTCATATCATCACAGGAATGTATCCTAACACTATCGTTCTATCAATCTATCACAAACCTATCCCTTTCTACCCATATCCTAACCATATTCTTTCATCAATCTCTCCTATCCATAGCACTCCGGTATGTAACCTAACCTTAATGTTTCATGAACGTATCTTACTCCTACCGTTACATTTCGTTTTGTGCATCCTTCTCGTATCCTATCTCAAACATATCCTTGAACACATCGTACCACAATTATTACCATACAATTCACATATTATAACATAACATAAACATAATATAAGCATACCGATTCACAGATAATTCACACACATCAGTATATATGACACGTGAAGAACCACAACACGTGTCAACATCAAATATAGCCATGCCGATAGTAAGGCCACTTACCTGGTTAGCTTAAGTCGTTGTCACGAATATATCCTTAATGAAAGTTCGATTCCGTCCTTTGAAATCCAAGTCAACCTATGTGAGTTCATGACATCAGTTTAAAGTTTGAACTTTATAAAATTATTTCTCTAATTTAGATTGGCCATGATTAAAAGTCTTGAAATATTGTATATATATATATATATATAATGTTATTTTCAAGTAGAAAAAATTTAATGGAGTTCCTTGCCCTCATATTTCCTCTTGTTGACCAAATCTTTCCATAATCATCCCTCGTATGTAATTATTTTCATTCTATATTTTGAATTATGTAAACCGATATTACTCTTACTCTATATTTATTTTCATTCCTAAACCGATATTATTAGCCCATTTTAATAGATTGTTTGGCTACAATCTTACGAGATCTGCCAACTAAATTTTATTGATTTTAACCTTATTCCCCTCACCATGCTAATAAAATTCTAATTAATTGGATAGGGGAAGATAAGATTTGGATCTGTAAAATATCTGATGGAGGGAGGATCTGATCCTAAATTAATTTCTTATAACCATAACTAAATCTATCACAAGTACATCTGCATTCAGCTCCCGTTGAAAAGCCATTTTACTTTTTCTCAAATCTGTCATTTTTCTGTTTATTTTTGGACGTGATATTGTGCCCGTTGAGGAGAGAGGATGGGGTTGGGATGAGAGGTTAGTGGAGGGAGGTGGGTAAATTTTATTTTATGTTTATTTTTTATTTTTAAGTAATCCATTTGTTATTTATTTATGAATTATTATTATTATTATTATTATTATTATTTTGGGCTATTACACAAGTATTTGGAGTTCGAGGTTGGGGACCATGTGTTCTTGAAGGTAGCACCCATGATGGGGGTGCTCAAGTTTGGTAAAAAGGGGAAACTAAGCCCTAGGTTTATCGGTACTTTCGAAATACTAGAAGGGATAGAACCTGTGGCTTATAGACTCACACTAACTCCAAACTTGTCTGCGGTACACAATATATTTAATGTATCCATGCTACGGAAGTATACTCCAGACCCCACTCATGTATTCGCATATGACACACTTTCCTTAACAGAAAACCTAACGTATGAAGAGGAAATAGTCAAAATATTAGACAGAGAAGCCAATAAATTAAGGAACAAGAAAATTACTCTTGTGAAGGTCCCATGGAAGAACCATAAAGCAGAGGAAGCAACTTTGGGAAAGAGAGGAAGAAATGAGGACTTGTACACCAACCTGTTTTAGGATAGGAACTTGTAATACTCAAAAACCATAAGGCCTCCGAAAAGAGGCAAAGTATAATCCCTTCTAAGTTGTAAAGGTTTTGAATGTAAATAAGAAGGAAAATTGGGAAAATATGGGAAACTTTTTCCCATTATTACTAAACTTTCAAAAAATAATATTAATATATTAAAAATAGTCAAATTACTTAATTTTCTTGAAAATATAGATAATTACCAAAATTTCCTTGTTGACCACAATAAATCTGTGAGATTTTGAAAAAGTTAGGTTCTAAAGTTTTATTATGTTATTCTAGAGAAGATTTTGCTAAACTTCCATGAAGAAACCTCAAGTCAATTCATATCGGAATGCACCTTGCCGATGGTGCACCATGCATCACTTTGTCAAAGGGTGACCCGACCCAATTCTCTACATCTGAGACCTTGACCTAAGCCAACCCCTTCGACTCAACCCAACTCGGATAGCCATCCAGCTTGTGCCATGTGTCAAAAAATAAAAATTGAGAAAAATGAAACATGGTGCACATCGAACCTAGTAACGTGGGATCGAATTGACCAATAGATGAGTGACACATGTCACAACGGGCACATGACTAGTTTTTCTGGTACGAGTGGCATACTGGCACATGGGCTTCACGTAATTTTCCTTCCAGCACGCACGCGTGGTGAGCTTCTATTTTTATATATTTAACCTTCACTTGCCTGTTTTTTCATTCCAACTTTAATACTGACCTTATTATGATTTGAATTATAACCTACAAGAGAAATGCTAGATAATTTGGAGCTTCTAACACGTGGAAAAACTAGCTTGAAAAGGTATGTGTCTTCAATGTAAGTAGTAATTCATACTTTTCTTAATTAATACTTGTACGAATCACTAGGACGTGGTAGCATACGAGCATATCTTCCCATAGATGGTTATAATATGCATGTTTTTTAGTCATGTTATGGGGTAATTGGTACTAGAATGTAGTGCATGTTATGAAAAATTATGAAAATACCACTAGGATGAGAATTTAAGATGCATGCTAATTTTCATGCTTTTAACTATTCTAGAATGGGAGATGAGATATTGTGATTTGTACTTCATGTTATTGATGTATGTTATCTACCCGTTTAGCTTTAGGTGAATGATTGTGTTCCTCAGTGTAAAGTGTGTTTATCTGTACAGAGCTAGGCATATGACTAGGACATTAGAGTTAGGTCGGCTAGATGATGATCTAGGTTAAGACATCTCCAGTAGACAGAGCAACTTAGGATCATGAGCAACGATCAGGAGGTCTAGACCTTAGTGCTCCCAAACTTAGAAAGACTCAATGAGTCAGCATAGAGTATACTAGAATCAAAAGTCTGCGTTAAGCCACCTAACCGCCCTAGGAACCTAGTAGACCTCTTCAATAGTTTTCTTCACTTTAGAAGATCGATAGGAATACCTAACAAAGCATTCATGAGTGAACTAAGTTCAAATAGGGCATTAGAGCTAGAGTGGTTTACATGTTGACCTAGATTAGTATGTTTGTAGTAGACCAAGCACCTCAGGATCAGAAACAATGATTAGAGATCTAGACCTTAGTGCACCTAGAGATTTGGATTAGCCCCGAGGAGTTAGTCCAAAGCATCCTATAAACATGAAATGAGATTTAAACCACATAGACACCCTTAAGAACCTAGTAGACCTCCATAGCATCCAAGAATGACTAAGGTAGCTAACCAGCCTATTAGTAGTATGATGGTTTCACTAGAGTCTCTACCACCCTATCCCTTCGGTACCTCGACAGTACACAATTGTCAAGCAGAAGATTTTAGAAATAGTACCATATTCGACTCATATTTTATACATGTTGCACTCGGTGCAATTGAACAGACTCATAATAGTAAAAATTATTAGCTCTAAGGTTTAAATTTATTAAGGTATATTCAAACGCAAATATATAGTGTAAAAAATTTCGGTAGAAATATTTACTTTATTTAAATTTATTTTTATCACTACGTACTTGAACTGATCAAGGTCGGTATAATGTAGGGAATTCAAATACGAGATACAATGCACCATGTGATAATGAACTAGCTCTAATTAGAGCTATAAGTGAGCAAATGTTTGTGTTTTCCTTGGTACTAACGCAATTTTCATCCTTACAAATAAGATTAATTTTGTAATATTAGTCAATTTTTTTATTTTTTATTTTTTAATTTCAGAATATGAATATTAATACATTTGATTTTTTTAAAAAAAATTCAGAATATTATTTTTTATGCATGTAGGGAATATATGGTGGTCCAGTGAAAATGTTGATAAATTGTGTTGGCCGTGAGATATACTCTCAAATACATTATCCTAACAAAATCTTAGTAAAAAAATGGTGGGGTAAAGGATTCATAAAACTATCCAGAGAGTCATTAAATATTGTGGGATTTACGGTACTTTGTCCAACTATCTAATTGTGTAAGAACTATATGAATAGAACTATATTTTTATATTGTGGTCTATAGTGTTGGGAAATAGGTAGGTAGTCATTGTTGGTGTATTTTTTATGCCTTCACCCAACTCAATCCACCCTTTTTTACTGTTTTTGGTGTGTAGATTCTCATAATTCGGTGGGACAATTTGATATTTCTATTATATGAACTATAGTTTTACGTTGTGATCTATAGCGTTTGTAACCATTATAATAACTACATACCTTTTCAATTCAAGAGAGTAGAGTACTCAAAACAATTTAAATTTATTTGTCATGTAATCGTTAGACAGGCCTTGACTCGATTTAAGGTGAGGGCTAAGAACTTGTAACTCACGATGCAAGTTGTCGAGCTTGATGAACGGAGCAATCGTTGAAGCATCATAGTTGCAACCATTTTCTTGAACAATGAGATTAAAAATTTGGAATAAATGATGATCTTATATAGGTGAATGAGCCATTTTTAATTTCATCCGCGCATGAAAATGATTGGAGAGGGTAGGAGGGAACAAAAACAAAGAGGAGATTGAGAGAAAAAAGATACGAAACATAGGTAGGAGAGCTTGGAACAAAAACAAAGAAAGGGTAAAAAACAGAAAACATTAGTAGAGACTTAGAAACAAGAAATAAGAATAAAAATATAGTTTAAACGGCCTCTTCTTCGACTTACGCCTTTACTGCATGAGCTGCAGGTCGCTTCTTCTACATACACTACTGCTGCATAAGCTGCATACTTCTCCCTACGTCTCTACTGCATGAGCAGCATACCTCCTTTTCTACCTATATTTTTGTTGTTGCAGGCATCTTTTTTTACATAACAGCGAAGTTTTGAGAGACCAAAGAGTAGTATAGTAACATGAAAGTATCTTTTAATATAAGAAAGTAGTGTACCCAATTAAAGGCAGATACCTTACGAGTACTTCCTCCCCCTCTGCCTAAATCCTATACCTCGGCCTCTCTGCCTCATCCTGTTAGCAAATCGAGTATAAGTGAGTATTGTTACTCTGATCATTTATGATTCACTGCCTCAGATCTGGCTGGACCCTAAGCTGATTCAATCTTCCTATTGCACCTCTTGCCACCACTTCTATTCCAGTCTTCACCATATCCTCCTACAACCCAAACTCCATTGTGACTAACGCCTAAGAGTGAGCTGTCTTCCTACTTAGAGCGTCAGCTACGATGTTAGTTTTACCTAAGTGATATATTATTTCAATGTTGTAGTCATTGACTAACTCCAACTAGCACATTTCTCTCATGTTGAGTTCCTTTTGAGTGAATAAGTATTTCAGGCTCTTGTGATCGGTGAAAATTCATATACGCTCGCCGTACAGGTAGTGTCGTCATATCTTCAGAGCAAATACTACGGTAGCTAACTCCAGATCATGCATCGGGTAGTTTCTCTCATAGTCTTTTAACTGTCTCGAAGCGTAGGATATGACCTTGTCATTCTGCATTAGGACACAACCTACACCCTTCCCTGACGCATTGCTATAGACCACAAAATTGTCTGAGCTATCTGGTACTATAAGTACCTGCGTTGTAACCAAACGGTGCTTAAGTTCTCTAGAACTTTGCTCACATGCACCGTCCCACGAGAACGCCTTTCCTTTCCTTGTTAATTGTGTGAGGTTGACGGCTATTTTGGAGAAATCCTTAATAAATCTTCTATAGTATCGAGCTAAACCTAAGAAGCTCCTCACTTCGGTTGCTGAGGTAGGTCGAGGCTAATCTATAATTGCCCCGACTTTGGTTGGATCCACTAATATGCCTTTTCCGTACACGACATGCCCCAAGAAGGTCACTTCCTGTAACCAGAATTCACATTTAGAAAACTTGGCATTAAATTACCAATTTTACCACAAATGTCTGAAACTACCATAAGTCGATTTGAGGTGAAGGCTGAGAACTTGCAACTTGCCGTTAAATTACAAATTTTACCACAAATGTCTTAAACTACCATGAGTCGATTTGAGGTGAAGATTGAGAACTTGCATGCAAGTTGTCGAACTTGATGAATGGATCAAATGCCGAAGTATGATAGTCGTGTCATTTTCTTCGACAATGAGATTGAAAATGTGGAATAGAAGATACCTTATTTAGGTGAACGAGGTGAACAAGCAGTTTCTAATTTTTTTGTCTGTGCATGAAAATGACCACGAGGGAGGAGGGAACAAAGAATAGAGGTAGTATAGATAGGGGAGGACAGAGCAAAAAAAAAAATAGATTGAGGGAAAAATGGGAATCGAAAGACTGCAAGTAGACCTAATGTCTTTTTTTCTCAATATACTGTTTTTAAATTTTCGTCAAATAATAATCATTTTCGGAGACGAAGTCTACAAGCAGACCTAATGTCTTTTCTTCTCCATATACTATTTTCTCATTTTCGTTAAATAATAATCATTTTCGGAGACGAAGTCTGCAAACAGACTAACGTCTTTTCTTCTCAATATACTATTTTTTCATTTTCGTCAAATAATTATCATTTTCGAAGAGCAAGTCTGCAAGCAAACCTAATGTCTTTTCTTATCAATATACTCTTTTTTTTATTTTCCTTAAATAATAATCATTTTTGTAGATAAAGTCTACGAGCAGACCTAATGTTTTTTTTCTCAATATATTATTTTTTTTCATTTTCGTCAAATAATAATCATTTTCGGAGAGTAAGTCTGTAATCAAACCTAATGTCTTTTCTTTTCAATATACTTTTTTTTTTCATCAAATAATAATCATTTTTTGAGGAAAGTTGGTAAACAGATTTATGTCATTTCTTCTCAATATATTATTTTTTTCATTTTCGTCAAATAATAATCATTATTGGAGAGTAGGTATGCGATCAGACCTAATGTCTTTTCTTCTCAATATACTATTTTTTTTCATTTTCATCAAATAATAATCATTTTTGGAGAGAAAGTCGGTAAACAAACTTATGTCTTTTCTTGTCAATATACTATTTTTTCATTTTGGTCAAATAATAATCATTTTCGGAAAAGAAGTCTGCAAGCAGAGCTAATGTCGTTTCTTCTCAATATACAATTTTTTTTTTCGTCAAATAATAATATTTTTTTTTCTTCTAAATATACTATTTTTTCATTTTCGGCAAATAATAATCATTTTCGGAGAGGAAGTCTTGCAAGCATACCTAATGTCTTTTAAAAAATCAAGTCCATGAGGTTGTCTTAAAAAAAATAAAAATAAAATTATTAGATATAAGGTTTAAATTTATTAAGGTATATATTATTATTTATTAACTTATATTATTATTATTATTATTTGTGCAAGACTTATGTTTTATACATGCTGCACTTAATGCAATTGAATCGACTCATAATATTAAGAAAGAAAACCGATTAATCTTAATCCCTTCCAACTCTTCCTAAAATTTTTATTGAGTTTTTCTTTTATGTTAACAACCCGAAAATGGTGTTTGATTATGCTGTTAGACGCCAATATATAGGGTAAAAAATTTCAGTAGAAAAAGCAAGGTAAATATTTACTTCATAATCCGTTTCAACACTTGGGGAGTGGTTCGGTCAAACTCGACTTACTCCACTCCCCAAGTGTCTATTTACGAGTTCAAGAGCAAATTCAACCTTTCCATCACTCATGATCAAATCGGTACAAGTGTTTGAATTTTGTAGAAACACACCACAACTCTGTAAAATAGTATTTACAATTTGATCACTCACAACTATTTTCTCACACTACAATAAACATCTCTCTAAAATAATCTCAATTGTTTCGAACTTTCTCTTCTTGGAATGGAATATTTATGGAATCTCCATGAATAGGATCAAACCTTATTCTATGGTATTTACATGAGATTCCTCTTTCCTATTCTTAATCGAGTCCCCAAGAGAGGGCTTGGCTTAGTTGATCCATTATTTATGTTTCGTCTTTGATTTCCTTTTCGTTTGTTTCGAGAAATATATCGATCAATTCCGATTCTTTCTTTTTCTATTGATTCTTTTTCGATCGAGACGTATGGATTCATGGGCCTATGTGTCTATATTGATCATGTTCATGGATTAACGAAAATGTGCAAAAGCTCTGTTTGCTCTATAGTAACAATGGAGGCCTTAGAAAAATTTAGATCGAAGAAATTATGGAAGTTGTGTGTTGTAAAATATGGAGAAAGAATAAGTTTAAATAGAGAAAAAATGACATGTTTGTATCGACTATCTTGCCCAAATTGCCCAAATGCGTTTATTGAAAGTATAGTAAAACATTAACATTTAAATAATCTATTCATATACTTTTCTTATAGGAGAAGGAGTTAATTACATTCTATGAAGGTCTCCAACTAATTGAATCGTTTAAAAAAACTGCTATTACAAATGAAAAACAACTTAAAAATAGAAAAAAATGTAGGAAAGTTTTAAAATATGTTTTTTTTTTTAATCATATTACACCAGCACATGAACATTGGAATTATCTCCTATAAAAATAGAAAAAGTGTTTAATTTTTAAAAAATAATTTCCATAAATATTAGTCTTTCTAATTTTAAATAACATATTAATAAAATAATTGTTTCGAAAAAGAGAATTAAAAGTGACGAAATTAAGTCTGAGTTGAATGTTTTAAATGTTAAAATCTAAAAGATGGAGGGTTTGAAGGTCATTGTTTAGAGGGAAAGAATTAAAATGACAAAATTAATCAAGTTGGTATCATAAATTAGTTGTTTTAAATCCACTATTTAATAAGTTTTGTTATTGTGATGTGTCACCGGTCCAAAAATTTCTAAAAGAGTTTAAACAAATAAAATTATTTAAAATAGCTTAAAGAGGATCAAAATTGTCCTTAATTTACCAATTTTACCACAAATGTCTTAAATTATCATGAGTCGATCTGAGGTGAAGGCTGAGAACTTGCAACTCAGAATGCAAGTTGCCAAACTTGATGAACGGATCAAACGCCGAAATATGATAGTCGCTGCCATTTTCTTCAACAATGAAATTAAAAATGTGAAATAGAAGATACCCTATATACGTGAAAGAGGTGAACGAGCCATTTCTAATTCTTTTGTCTGTGCATGATAATACCCACGAGAGGGGAGGAAACAAAGAATATAGGTAGTATAGATAGAGGAGGATAGAACAAAAACATAGATCGAGGGAAGAGGAGGAAAATGAAGACTGAAAACAAAACTAATGTCTTCTCTCAATATACTATTTTTTTTCATTTTCTTCAAATAATAATCATTTTCGGAGATGAAGTCTGTAAGTACATTTTCTTCAACAATGAAATTAAAAATGTGAAATAGAAAATACCCTATATACGTGAAAGAGGTGAACGAGCAGTTTCTCATTCTTTTGTCTGTGCATGAAAATAACCACCAGAGGGAGGAAAGAAAGAATATAGGTAGTATAGATAGAGGAGGACAGAACAATGATTAGAGGTCTAGACCTAGCCCTAAGGAGTTAGTCCCAAGCGTCCTGGAAACACGAAATGAGATTTAAACCACATAGACGCCCTTAAAAACCTAGTAGACCTCTATGGCATCCAATAATGAATAAGGTAGCTAACCAGCCTGTTAGCAGTATGATGGTGTCACAAGAGTCTCTACCACCCTATCCCTTCGGTACCTCGATAGTACACAATTGTCAAGCAGAGACTTTAGAAGTAGTACCATCGAGCTAGGTCTAGGCCTGATAGGATAGTGCGTCGGTGCAACTAGGTTCCCCAACCTTGTGGAAATGGCTAAGGGCCTCATGAAACTAGGTCACTATGACGTAAACTCGTCCTAAGAGGTGACGTGGGACCATGTAGGTTAACAGTTTAGTTGGCTAGCACACGGGGGTTGCTCCTCCCTCCATACTAGGGTGATTTTATGGTCCTATGGGAGGGTCTACCAGCTAATCTTTTATAGATTATGTTCAACTTAGCAGATACTATATTGTCCCACTAGATTATTATGGGTAGCGCCTAAACAAAGGATGTCGGACATTTACTGTGTAGGCAGGGCAAGCTACCTAAGTAAAAAAATAAAAAGGATGGAAACCTGTACAGACCCTTGGGGGTAACATTCAGATCAAAGATCTGCTCGGAGTTTCAAGCCTCCTTAGATACTCAATAATAGTAGATTCTATGCTCGAAATTCAAAGAGCCAAAGGAAAAGCATAGAGAAAAGCGCATAAATACTACTAGGTTAAGAATGTGATAGGAGCCTACAACTAGGTTGCTTATTGAAATTTTTTATACTCACTCCTTTCCTTATTTCTTTTTCAAGTATTCGCAAGTTATCGATGAAGGTGGTGAAGCGTTTGAGAGCTACGTGGTCAGAGAGGGTCATCTTAAGGCATTAGTCTATCTTCATATTTTTGGTCCTTTGTATTTTGTTTATAAATGGATCCCACACTCGGACTTAAATAACACTTATTTGTAGTTAGATTTTATTTTTTTAAAATCGTGGGGTTGTTTATTTTAAATATATTTAAAATTTACTGTATAATATATTTTATTTTATTTCACCTTTTTATCCTATTTGCTTTTAACTTTTTCTTTTTATAACGGTAAGAGATTCGAAGCCTCAATAATCGGGTTGAGACAAGTAAGCCACTCTCTAATAATTTTATATAGTCATATTCTCATGGGAGTAACTCCTACGCTGGCAATTATCACGATCGTATTATATAGACCTCTATTTCTTTAGAAAGGTTCATTATCAAAAAAATAGTTGTACAACCTACCCATAATAACCCAATAGCACTACGTACCATATGCATCTAGAGCATGACCTTAGCTCAGCAAAAACACATCTGAAACAAATACAAATCCTGTCTATCTAGATGATTCACTATTAAAGATTAATGGATAACTCTTTAATAGACTCTATTTTGTAACTTAATAATTCAATCACAAGGAAAGTGACCTCCGTGCTTCTGTCAATTACAAGATATTATGTAGTCCCTTGTCCCTGGAGACAAGTTTACAATAAGAAACTTATCAGCTAACCTCTAATAAATCCCACATAAAACTTAATAATGAAATCAACATTCATGAATTACGAGTACTATAATTTCGATAACTAAACATCATAATTCTAAATTAATTCTCGTCTGTGGTCAAATCACAAGACTAATGAAATATGGAGAAACGCTCACACACACAAATATATTTTTGTTCTTTTTTTTATACAAAAATTTGAATATTACAAATCCTTTTACTTATTAAATTCAAACAAATTATATTAATTCAATTAATTTAGTATAAACCAGAATTAATTTAGAATAATAATTCATTTGATTAAAGTAAATTAATTATTCAATTGTAATAAATTAATTATAATTAATTGATTAAATATATGGTTAAGGAGTATTCATTCATAGTTATATACTAAACACAACACTCATTAAAATAGGATGATCAACATAAAGATATGAATTGCAAAAATGATAAAAAAAAAAGCTTTGAGTAAATTTGACAGAAAAAGCTAAAAATTAATATTATACGAAAATATTATTCTTTATTTATGCATTATCTCAAACATATATATTTAAGACATTTTAGCCTTCGTGAGGAATTTGAACCACGAAACCGAGTACATTAATAAACAGTTGAACTCGTCAATGTTTAAGATCTTTGGTTACTGGACTTCCTGCTAACAATACCACTATATGAAAGTCAGGATGTTGCCTCTTTATAATATTTTCTACGACGCTAGCCTCCATGAAATTCAGTTCTGACCATGATTTTACTTAAACATGCAAAAAGAATACGTTAGGTAAAGACTAAAAGTATATTAAAAAAAGAAGAACAAAAGAAAAATATGACCAAAATATATACTTATGTACGTACGCCATTTTTAAATTAATATCTGTATGTTTACTTCATTGTTGGTCGAGTAGCTCTATTTATAATACTTTGATTATTAGATAATCATCCAATTTAACTTCTTTCGTATCTATTCTCTTTTAAAAAGGTAAAAACTTATAACAAATAAAATAGAATTAAAAAAAAAACCTTGCCAATATATATTTATTTATATTATCGTAAAAAATAGTATTAGTAATGACTTTTTATCAAAATATTTAATTTTATCTCTTCTTTATTTTTAAAATATTTTGTAGAAGCTTCATCTAATTCCACATATATATGCCTTACCATCCCGCTACGCTTTTTTTCCTCAAAGTAACTAAAAGTAGCATTTCTTTTTTTTCTCTTTTTAAAATTTTAGTATATTTTATTCGCACTATGGAATATATGCTAAAATATGATATCCATCCTTGCCATGAACCAACATTATATTTTAGCATTTAATATAGCTATTATTAATTTAACTTTTATTTTTTTATTTAAACGGTTTTAGATAGTATGAATGTAACATTCGAACTTAGCAGGTACGTATCTTTTTCGATTTTTCTATTTTAATTTTAAACTTGTCATTGACCCTAAACTGTGACTAGCATCCACTTCTTTTCTTATCATTAGTTTTGCCCCATCGTGGCAAAACTCTATCTATTCATTTGAGTTTATCGTAGATATAGTTGTCTTACTCTCGGCTTTGTAAGACTAATTGTCCTAATTACTATTTTTACTATTTTGTGATATTCAAATGAGGCACGATTCATAACTAATCAAATTTTGAATCTTATACATATAATCATAATCATGAGGGCAACGACTCCTTCTTAAATAACATATTCCTGTAAGCCACAACCTCCTAGATCATATCATATGTTATATACAAATTCGTTTTTCAAGGCTTCAAATAACAAACTGCGACCTAAACTCTAGAGTAAAAAAGGGCTATATAATTTTTTAGCCATAAAATAGACAACGGTAGATATTTCAAAAGAAAATAGCGAAAAAAAATAGTCAAAGTCAACCTAGGAATATTCATTTCCGCACTCTAGCTACCTTGGTATAAAATTAATTGGGGGAAGGAAATAGAAAAAAGAAAAAAAAAAGAAAGAAGAAAAATGAAAGAAAAAAGGATTGAGAGAAGGCAATCGTTGTGGGTGTTCTGATCGGCCACTTGAATCTTCCAAATCCATTTAGAAACGAAGAAGATCGAAATTTAAGGATTTTTCTCTAGATTTGTGAGATTTATGAGAAGCTAGGTTTTCATGTTTTACTATGTTTGTTTAGAGAGAAATTCACATATTTCTCAGGAAAAGAACTCCGAGGAAAAACGTGGCAAAAGACGAAAGCTCTTATTGACCCTCAAGAATGATAACAAATGAATTTTTAGCCATATTTGGACCCATTTATTTATGTGTATAGTTATTGAAATATGATGAAAATAAATTTGTTGGAAGGTTGGTAGAAAACTATTAAATTTAATGATGGAAGGAGTTGAGTTAAGTTAGGTGTAAAAGATACAAAAATTAGAAGAAAATAGGACAAAAATAAATTCTTAAAAAAATAATGCAGGTAACATGCATCAGGCACGACGGGGGCGAACACATGTGAAGTAAGGAGCGTGGAATGAATGGGCGCCTAACGGGGATACTCATCAACGTATGAAAAAGCAAAGGGAAATTTGTACGCAGTCGAAGATAAAATGCGAGATATCGGGGTTGAATGTGCTGATCGAAAGCGCCATGTATCGCGCCGCTCCTCTTGAAGTGTGTGTCAACTCGCGCACGACTGGCTCACGTCGGTCACCACCCATCCATAATTGAGTGCGTGTAAGGTGAGATTTTTTGCTCGTTTCGACTACCATTCGTCTATTTTTTGCCCCGATTTCAATACTAACCTTAATTTAACTTTAACTAAGAACTATCAGAGAAGTTTTAGAAAATTTACGTTTCTAAACAAGTGGAAAAGCTAGCTCGGGAAGACACACTTTACCCAAGTAGCCAATCAAACTTTCTTCAAGTAATACTTTAGGAAACGCTAGGACATGATCGCATGTGAAAATATCTTGTCTTAGGTGGTTATAATGTACATGATTATGACTTTAGAAGGGCAATTTTGGATAAGTGTACAAAGTATGTTATGAAAAATTATAAAAATGTCCCTAGGATGAGAATTCAAAATGCATCTTGGTTTTAATGTTTTCCGTTGTGCTAGAAATGAGGATGAGTATTGCGATCTGTGTTTTGGATGATTGATAGATGTTATCTCCCTATTGAACTTGTATGAATTATTAGAATATGAATGATGTATTTCAGGTGATTGATAGGTTTATCTTCCTAACAAACCATGCATGAGTGAACTAAGTTAAGATTGAGGCACCAAAGCTAGAGCAGATTCACGTTGAACTAAGTTAAGATTGGGCACCATAATATCGTGAGTGAGGATCAGAGGTCTAAACCTTAATGCTTCTAGAAATTAGATTATCCCTAATGAGCTAGTTTCGAGTGTCTTGAAAATGTGAGATGAGATTTAAACCGTCTAGACGCCCATAAGAATCTAGTAAACTTCTATGACAAGGACAACAGAGAAAGCTTAAAAGGCCTAGTAGTAGTGTGAACAATGTCACTAGAGGCTCCGCCTCTCATCTCGTCTGATGCACCCTTTGGCTAGTAGTGACCTGTCAAGTGGTAGGAGTACAGGAGCAATATCGTCGAGCCAGGCCTAGGGTGGAAAGTGTAGCGTGTCGTTGTGATTAGATGCCTTTATCTTGTGAAAATGGCTAAGGCTCTCTTGAACATGGCCTCTGCGAGGTAAACCCGTCCTGAGAGTGGGTATGGGACCATGCTAGTAACCTAGTAGTTGGAAAACACAAAGCCATACCCGCATACTAAGAGTGACCCTATCTCCATGCCAACGATGGCTAGTTAACCTTCCACAAATGATGTTAAGGCCTTGTGATGAGAGCCAACAAGTAGGTTGCTTACTAAGAATTTTTATTTTCACCCCATTCAACATCTCTTTTTTAGGTGTTTGCTAACTATCGATTAGGATGAGATAGCATTAGGGAGTTGCATAGTCAGAAAATTTGTCGTTTTAGGACATTAGTTCAGTCTATGTATTTGGGCATTTTTTTTTAATTTCAAATTGTATCTTGAAGTCATTCTCCATTTGTAATAACTCGAACAACATCGACTTGTACTAATTTTTAAGTGGTGTTGTTTAATTTTAAATTGCGCAAAATTTTATCATATTTTATATTTTATTGTTTTTATTTTAATTGCTTTTGATTTTTAATTTTATTCATAGTATGAGATTCGAAACCTAGAAAGCTGGGTTGTGACAGTGACGCTGCAGTCCTTATACTAGGTAGACTCTTACCAATTGAGGCAAGTTCACGATTAGAAGTTTCGCCCTAATCATCCCTACGTAATACTAGTCAATCCATAGAATCATAACATTCCCTAACATGGCTCTACGATCAATGAAATGTAAAAGAAAAGCTAAGACTCACTTATTCACCATGCATATACTCTAGGACACATGACATCATTCCAATCATATATTAGGGTATAATCAAGCTTTCGAATCTCCTGACGTGTTTCTAGGAGCACTAGAAGGCAATAAATCATCCTCATGAATAATCATCATAAAAAATTCATAAATATCATGCCAGAGTCCCAGTTTTGTCAACTTATCATTTAAAATCAAATTCTAATGACTGAAAGCCCTAAAACATGTAGTTGAGCTAAATCATATAAATATTCAAATTTATAGGCTTAGCTATCCATTTTCATGCTCAATTGGCCTTGTAGCTATCCAAAAACTAATCAATCCCTACATGTATTTATTGTAGAAAAGTCCAAACGGTTACTTACTCGGTCATGTTCGAGTGCTGTTTCCTAACTTCCCAAACTAAGAATTCCATAAATTTGTTTGGAGGTATTCCAAATTGAGTCTAGTATCCAATACTAAATTGATTTTTTTTTTTTTTTTTATGATAATCACCCGAAAAAGGGGTGAACCGGTCAAAATAGTGTAAAGAAGTCAAATTAGATGATGTCGGCGGTTCAAGAAAATCGACTACATCATCGTTTTCTACCTCTAGCAACGATGACGCCCACTTCCAGCTAGTTTTGAGACCTGATACTCGAGCTTGTCAAAATACTACAACCATTATCTCACAATATTTTCTTGATATAAAATGTAGCCCTACTAGCATTTGGTTCAGTGTCCACAAAGATAGGACTTGAGGAAGAAAGCTACTAACACTCTTAAATTTTCCAAAACTAGACTTTTAAGTCACTCTCGAACCAAACATTCTAGAGTTTATCTCCCCTTAAATCCTTCAAAAACTTGATCTCCTTCCTCTTTCGAAGCTAAAGGAATAAAACCCACATCACAAATCAAGGAAGAACCTTGGGTCAAATCTCTCATTACAAGCTTACAAGAAGGAAAAAGATGGTATGGTAAAACATTTCGATTAAAAAAAAACAATACATTTTATTTACAAAGCCAAAATAAAGATTGAATATGTTGGGCCCATAAAATAAAATAATTTAAAGTATTAAACATTTGAAAACACGATGTGGCTATGTATGGCACCTACTCCAAATCGGTTTTCATCCTCTACCAGCTTCTTATTGTTAAATTAAAAATATGAGGAAACTTGAATGAGTACTAAGACCTAGTAAGAAGTTTACGGCTAGGATACCACTCTTTTTTATCATATTCTTATTCTTGTCCTGACAACTTAGGCCCTTAAGTTCAGTTCTTGAGTTATTGTCATGGTCTAGTCCAGAACCGGTGTAAATCACCAATGACACAATCCAAAAGATCAAAGCTAGGATACAAATTGCACAAAGCCGATAGAAAGGTTATGCAGATCTAAGGGGCCAGGTGTAACGACCCAAAATTTTATACTTAATTTAAAGTCGCTACTGTATACATATCATAAACATTGAATGCGGAAAGACTTCGTGGTCATATCGTTCTCTAACTTATCATAGCCTTAACGTTCTTATACCTATCACAGTCATATCGTTACGTGAACGTACCTTAGTCATTTCATCACAGGAATGTATCCTAACGCTATCGTTCTATCAATCTATCACAAACCTATCCCTTTCTACCCATATCCTAACCATATTCTTTCATCAATCTCTCCTATCCATAGCACTCCGGTATGTAACCTAACCTTAATGTTTCATGAATGTATCTTACTCCTACCGTTACATTTCGTTTTGTGCATCCATCTCAAACATATCCTTGAACACATCGTACCACAATTATTATCATACAATTCACATATTATAACATAACATAAACATAATATAAACATACCGATTCACAGATAATTCACACACATCAGTATATATGACACGTGCAGAACCACAGGCACGTGTCAACATCAAATATAACCATGTCGATAGTAAGGCCACTTACCTGGTTAGCTTAAATCGTTGTCACGAATATATCCTTAATGAAAGTTCGATTCCGTCCTTTGAAATCCAAGTCAACCCAGAGTCCATAACATCAGTTTCAAGTTTGAACTCTATAAAATTATTTCTCTAATTTAGATCGGTCATGATTAAAAGTCTTGAAATATTGTATATATATATATAATGTTATTTTCAACTAGACAAAATTTAATGGAGTTCATTGCCCTCATATTTCCTGTTGTTGACCAAATCTTTCCACATCTTCCCTCCTCTGTAATTCTTTTCATTCTATATTTTGAATTCAATAAACAGATATTACTCTTCCTCTATATTTATTTTTATTCTTAAACAGATATTATTGGCAAATTTTAATTGATTGTTTTGCTACAATCTTACAGCTCTCTAAATGTGCCAAGATTGATTCTAACCTTATTTCCTATAACTTAAAATGCTAACAAAAATCTAAATTTGATTGATTCTAACCTTATTTCCTATAACTTAAAATGCTAACAAAAATCTAATTAATTGGATAGGGGAAGATAAGAACTTATTATTACAGGATCAGTACAATATTGGATAAAGGGGGAGAGGATCTGATCCTAAATTAATTTCTTATAACCATAACTATAACTGAGAAAAGAAATCTGAAATAGGATTTTACCCTAATAACAGACCAAAATCTCTCCCAATTAAATCTTCATCATATCTGCTCCCGTTGATAAGCCATTTTACTTTTTCTCAAATCTGTATTTTTCTGTTTATTTTTGGACATGATATTGTGGGAGTTGAGGAGAGAGGATGAGGTTGGGATGAGAGGTTAGTGGAGGGAGGTGAGTAAATTTTATTTTATGTTTATTTTTTATTTTTAAGTAATCTTTTTAGTTATTTATTTATGAATTATTATTATTATTATTATTATTTGGGCTATTACACAAGGACTTGGAGTTCGAGGTTGGGGACCATGTGTTCTTGAAGGTAGCACCCATGATGGGGGTGCTCAAGTTTGGTAAAAAGGAGAAACTAAGCCCTAGGTTTATCGGTACTTTCGAAATACTAGAAAGGATACAACCTGTGGCTTATAGACTCACACTAACTCCAAACTCGTCTGCGGTACACAATGTATTTAATGTATCCATGCTACGGAAGTATACTCCATACCCCACTCATGTATTCACATATGACACACTTTCCTTAACAGAAAACCTAACGTATAAAGAGGAAACAGTCAAAATATTAGACAGAGAAGCCAAGAGATTAAGGAACAAGAAAATTACTCTTGTGAAGGTCCCATGCAAGAACCATAAAGCAGAGGAAGCAACTTTGGGAAAGAGAGGAAGAAATGAGGACCTTGTACACCAACCTGTTTTAGGATAGGAACTTGTAATACCCAAAAACCATAAGGCCTCCGAAAAGAGGCAAAGTATAATCCCTTCCAAGTTGTACAAGGTTTTGAATGTAAATAAGAAGGAAAATTGGGAAATATGGGAAACTTCTTCCAATTATTACTAAACTTTCAAAAAATAATATTAATATATTAAAAATAGTCAAATAACTTAATTTTCCTGAAAATATAGATAATTACGAAAATGCCCTAGCTGACCACAATCAAATCGGTGAGATTTTGAAAAAGTTAGGTTCTAAAGTTTTATTATGTTATTCTAGAGAAGATTTTGCTAAACTTTCATGAAGAAACCTCAAGTCAATTCATATCGGAATGCGCCTTGTCGATTGTGCACCATGCATCAGTTTGTCAAAGGGTGACCCGACCCAATTCTCTACATTTGAGACCTTGACCTAAGCCAACCCCTTCGACTCAACCCAACTCGGATAGCCATCCAGCTTGTGCCATGTGTCAAAAAAATAAAAATTGAGAAAAATGAAACATGGTGCACATCGAACCTAGTAACGTGGGATCGAATTGACCAACAGATGAGTGACACATGTCATAACGGGCACATGATTAGTTTTTCGGTACGAGTGGCATACTGGCACATGGGCTTCACGTAATTTTCCTTCCAGCACGCACGTGTGGTGAGCTTCTCTTTTTATATGTTTAACCTTCACTTGCCTGTTTTTTCATTCCAATTTTAATACTGACCTTATTATGACTTGAATTATAACCTACAAGAGAAATGTTAGAAAATTTGGAGCTTCTAACACGTGGAAAAACTAGCTTGAAAAGGCATGTGTCTACAATGTAAGTAGTAATTCATACTTTTCTTAATTAATACTTGTACGAATCGCTAGGACGTGGTAGCATACGAGCATATCTTCCCATAGATGGTTATAATATGCATGTTTTTTAGTCATGTTATGGGGCCATTGGTACTAGAATGTAGTGCATGTTATGAAAAATTATGAAAATATCACTAGGATGAGAATTTAAGATGCATGCTAATTTTCATGCTTTTAACTATTCTAGAATGGGAGATGAGATATTGTGATTTGTACTTCAGGTTATTGATGTATGTTATCTACCCGTTTAGCTTTAGGTGAATGATTGTGTTTCTCAGTGTAGAGTGTGTTTATCTGTACAGAGCTAGGCATATGACTAGGACATTAGAGTTAGGTCGGGTAGATGATGATCTAGGTTAAGACATCTCCAGTAAACAGAGCAGCTTAGGATCATGAGCAACAATCAGGAGGTCTAGACCTTAGTGCTCCCAAACTTGGAAAGACTCGATGAGTCAGCATAGAGTATACTAGAATCAAAAGTCTGCGTTAAGCCACCTAACCGCCCTAGGAACCTAGTAGACCTCTTCAATAGTTTTCTTCACTTTAGAAGATCGATAGGAATACCTAATAAAGCATTCGTGGCTGAACTAAGTTCAAATTAGGGCATTAGAGCTAGAGTGGCTTACATGTTGACCTAGATTAGTACGTTTGTAGTAGACCAAGCACCTCAAGATCATAAACAATGACTAGAGATCTAGACCTTAGTGCACCTAGAGATTTGGATTAGCCCCGAGGAGTTAGTCCCAAGCATCCTAGAAACACGAAATGAGATTTAAACCACAGAGACACCCTTAAGAACCTAGTAGACCTCCATAGCATCCAAGAATGACTAAGGTAGCTAACCAGCCTATTAGCAGTATAATGGTGTCACAAGAGTCTCTACCACCCTATCCCTTCGGTACCTCGACAGTACACAATTGTCAAGCATAAAACTTTAGAAATAGTACCATCGAGCTAGGCCTAGGCCTGATAGGACAGTGTGTCGATGCAACTAGGTTCCCCAACCTTGTGGAAATGGCTAAGGGCCTCATGAAACAAGGTCACTATGACGTAAACTCGTCTTGGGAGGTGGCGTGGGACCATGTAGGTTAGCACAGTAGTTGGCCAGCACACAAGGGTTGCTCCTCCCTTCATACTAGGGTGATTTTATGATCCTGTGGGAGGGTCTACTACCTAACCTTTCAAATACCATATTGTCCCACTAGATTATGATGAGGTAGCGCCTCAACATAAGATGTCGATCATTTACTACGTAGGCAAAGCAAGCTACCTAAGTCAAAGAATAGAAATGTTGGAAACCTGTACAATCCCTTAGGGGTAACATTCAGATCGAAGATCTGCTCGGAGTTTCAAGGCATACCTAGATGCTTAGATAATAGTAGATATTATGCCTGAAATTCCTAGAGCCTAGAGAAAAGCCCGTGGATAACTACTAGGTTAAGGATTTGATGAGAGCCTACAAGTAGCTTGCTTATTGAGAATTTTTATACTCGCCCCTTTCCTTATTTCTTTTTCAAGTTTGCAAGTTATCGATGAAGATGATGAAGCGTTTGAGAGCTGTGTGGTCACAGAGAGGATCATCCTAGGGCATTAGTCTTTCTTCATATTTTTGATCCTTTGTATTTTGTTTATAAATGGATCCCATACTCTACTCATCATTTGTAATAAAACTTAAACGACTCTAATTTGTAATTAGATTTTTTTTTGTTTTACTTAAACCACACGGATTTGTAATTAGATTTTATTTTGTTTTACTTAAACCACAAGGATTTGTAATTAGATTTTATTTTGTTTTAAATTATGGTGTTGGTTGTTTTAATTATATTTAAAATTTACCATATTATTATATTTTATTTTATTTTACCTTTGTTCTATTTGCGTTGATCTTTGTCTCTTCATCACAGTTAGTGATTCGAAGTCTCAATAATCGAATTGAGACAAGTAAGCCACTCTCTAATAATTTTATATAGTCATATTTTCATGGGAGTGACTCCTATGTCCAGCAATTATCCCCAATTATGATGTATGTCACAATATCTCACGCTCAAAAGTGTGAATAAATGTGAAATTATTATTACTCAAATAATACAGAGACAACTGAAGTGTTCTATGGTGGCTTGTGTTTGAGTGAGAATAAGGCTTCTATTTAACTATAAATAAATCCTATAAATAACTTCTACAAAGACTCATCTCGAATACATCATTCAGTTTGACTCCTAATAAAGATAAATAACTCAACAACTTGACTAATTCAATTGGCAGTAAGTTGCACTAATTTTGACCGCCTCCCTTAGTGCAAGCTTATTTCTCAATAAATCCGAGAGACTTACGAAAGGCTTCCGACTTCACTTTGGCAAGTGCCTTAGTAAATATTGCAACTTGCTCATTAGTATGTATTTTCTGCAATTCAACATCCTGCGATAATACTTTCTCTCGAACAAAATGATAATGGGTTTCAATATGTTTCGAACGAGCATGAAACACTGGATTTCCAGCAAGTTTTATTGCACTTTCATTATCACAATTTATTAGAATTGGTTGATTGAGAGTAGTCACCATTTCTTGAATAATCCTTTTGAGCCACTAGCATTCTTGAGTAGCCAATGTAGCAGCTACATATTCTACTTCACAACTTGACACGGCAACGATGCTTTGCTTTTTACTGCACCATGAAATTGGAGCAGAGCCTACTGTAAAACAAAAACCTGTTGTGGAGCATCTGTCATTCACGTCACCAACCCAATCAGAATCCACAAAACCACTCATTAAAAATGACTTCGATTTCTCATACATTAATCCATAATTTAGAGTGCCCTTGATGTAACAAAGAATCCTTTTTGCTCCGATTAAATGAGTCTCATGTGGTTGATCCATAAATTGAGACAACTCCTACGGGAAAAGCAATGTCTGGCCTTGTGATGGTTAAATAGAATAAGCTACCAACAAGTTGACGAAAGAATGTAGCATCTACTAATGACTTCCCTTCATTTCTTGCTAATTTGAGATTTGGTTCCATAGGAGTAGTTTTTTTTTCTTGAATTCTCCATACGAAACCTCTGCAATAAACTTGATGAATATCCTTTTTTAGAGAGAAAATTACCATCATCACATTTCTTAATTTCCAAACCTAGAAAACAATCGGCTTCACCTAATCTTTTCATTTCAAAACGAACAGACAAGGCATCTTAGAGACTACTGATTTCAACACTATCATCACCAGTAATAATAATGTCATCAATATAAAGTAAGAGCAAGGTGCATCCCGTTGTTGTTTTCTTAACAAATAAGCTTGGATCAGCACATGAAGACTTAAAACCACAAAATTAAGATATTGAGCAATCTTACCAAACCAAGCACGAGGAGCTTGTTTGAGTCCGTATAATGTCTTCTTAAGTCTGCACACATAATCAGGATATTCCTTAGAGGTAAATCCTTGTGACTGCTCCATAAAAATATCACGATCACACTCTCCGTAAAGGAAAGCATTTTTCACATCAAGCTGCCATAATTTTCAGCCTTTACTAGCAGCTAAAGAGATGATTGTCAGTAATGTTACCATCCTTGCGACCGGACTAAAAGTATCGTCATAGTCTCGACCATATTGCTGAGAGAACCCACGAGCAACAAGATGAGCTTTGTGTTTATCAATTCTACCATCAGCTTTTTTCTTCACCTTGTAAACCCACTTACAAGTAATTAAATCGGCATCATGAGGCTTTGGTACAAGCTCCCAGGTGTCATTTTTTCGTAGCGCTGAAATTTCTTCCATCATTGCATTTTCCCATTCTGAAATTCCTTTAGCTTCACTGTACAACTTCGGCTCATTTTCACTTGTATCTCCCATAAAAAAAACATGACAAAACAAAAAATTGATTAATGTCAACTACAAAATCAGACAAATGACCTGGTAACTATTTCTATCTTTGAGGATTTTTTGTTATGGCAACTTCAATATTTGTAGTGGCTTCTATGTTCTCTTCAGCTTGAATGTCTGTCGTAATTGGAAATTCTTTTCTCCCTAACGTAGAATCGTCAGAAAAAGTGCAACAGTAGTTGTACTTTAGTTGTACTTTTGTTGTCATCTTCATCGTCTCTGTAACTTGAAACTTCATCAAACACCACATCACGAGACATAATAACCATCTTTGTTTCCAAATCCATACACCTCCAACCCATTCTAAGAGTATCATAGGCAACAAAGATGCATTTCTTGGCCTTTGAGTCAAGTTTAGTTCGATTGTGTTTCGGTACATGAACGTAAGAAATAGACCCAAAAATACGAAAATAACTCACATTGGGTTTACAATGATAAATCAGCTCGAATGGTGATGATTCTGTCCCTGGCCATGGAGGCAGCCGATTTACAACATGGCAAGCTGTTTGAAAAGCCGACGCCCAAAACTCTCCTGGAAGACTCCTCGCATGCAACCAAGACAAGCAAACTGATGTAAGATGAGCTAATTTGCGCTCAGCCACCCCATTTTGTTGCGGGGTTTCTAGACAAGTCAGTTGACGCTGAATCCCATGCTCCTTACAGTATTCCATAAAATCATTTGAAAGAAATTCCCCTCCGTTATCAGTGCGCAAGCACTTGATTTTCAATTCAAATTCTTTTTCTACAGCATGCTTAAACTGAATAAACTTTGAAAATGCTTCACTTTTGTGTTCTAAGAAGTATACCCAACTGAAGCGAGAGAAATCATCCACAAACACCATCACGTAATGAAAGCCGGAATAGCTTGCTGTTCGCGTCGGTCCCAAAAGATCAGAATGAATCAATTCTAATACTGTTGAAGCTCTACTCTTTGAGTTTGTGAAAGGATGACGATGGGACTTGCCATACTGGCAGCCTGGACAAATCTCATCATGCTGAACATCTTTAAAGACAGGGACACCATCAAGAAGTTGTTTTGTGGATATTTTCTGCAACAACTGAAAACCCATATGACCCAAACGAGCATGCAAAAGAGTTGAGCTTGCATTATGACCAACTTTATTGATATATTCATCACTAGCTAATAAAACATACAAAGATTCTTTTCTTTTTCCACATAACAGGATATCAGCAGCAACATGTTTCACATTAGAAAGTATTTGAACATCTTTAGGACCAAAAAGAACATACATTAGAAAGTATTTGAACATCTTTAGGACCAAAAAGAACATACATTAGAAAGTATTTGAACATCTTTAGGATCAAAAAGAACATACCCAAAAGTACAACTCTTTTTTGCCGATCAAAAGTAGTTTATAGATAGTTATAACTTAAATAATTAACTCGTTCATATACCGTTCATACCCATCAATCTCTCTTTGGTTATCTCCCCACCGTTTAGCCCTGGATCAAAATATGTCGAAACAAATAAAAGAAGCAAAAGAAATCAGAAGAGATTTTTTAAAACGAAGAAATCTTAATCACTTAGCTTTTCAATTGTATTTGTTGTTGTGAAGAAGAGCATACATCTCATTATGAGTATTTATAATCGGAAATAACTCTAACAAATATCCAAACTTTCTCAATAAGTTAATCACTACTATCAATTCTACTAACCAAAAGATTAACAAACAATTTAAAAGTAACTACGGAACAATTATCCTAAAATTGTTAGGTTTTACTCCGTCAATTTAAATTTGACCATTCTTATCCTTTAGCTTTAAACAATGGTAAACGATAAGAGCAAGTATACAAAGAACTTTGACTTTAAATAATGGTAATAGATAAGAGCGAGTATACAAAAAGCCTAAACTAAGAATCAGAGAAGAAAGAAGGAAAGGGTTTAAGTTCAATGTGTGGAAGGAAAAGGTTTAAAATGAAAGTGAGTATAAGTGAGAGTCGTTACTCTGAGCATTTATGATTCGGTGCCTTAGAAATGGTTGAACCCTAAGCTGACTCATTCTTCCTACTGCACCTCTTGCCACCACTTATATTTTTCATTTTCGGAAAGTAAGTCTGCAAGATAACCTAATGTATTTTATTATCAATATACTATATTTTTCATTCTATCCAATAATAATCATTTTGGGGGAAGTATACAAGCATATCTAATATCTTTTCTTTCCAATAAACTAATTTTTTCATTTTCGTCAAATAATAATAATTTCGGAGAGGAAGTCTATAAGCATACTTTATGTCTTTTCTTTTCAATATATATTTTTTTCGTCAAATAATAATCATTTTCAGAGCGAAAGTCTGCAAGTAGACCTGATATTTTTTTTTCTAATATACTTTTTTTTTTTTCATTTTTAGAGAATAGTGCGGCAAGACTAATGTCTTTTCTTATTAATATATTATTTTTTTTCATTTTCGTTAAATAATAATCATTTTGGAGAGGAAGTGTACAAAAAGTCTGCAGGCAAACCTAGTCTTTTATTCTCAATATACTGTTTTTTCATTTTCGTCAAATAATAATCATTTTGGAGAGGAAGTCTGCAAGCATACCTAATGTATTTTCTTCTCAATAAACTATTTTTTCATTTTCGTCAAATAATAATCAATTTCGAAGAGGAAGTCTGCAAGTCGACCTAATGTCTCTCCTTCTCAATGTACTTTTTTTTTCATCTTCTTAGAGGAAGTTTGCAAGCAGACCTAATGACTTTTCTTCTCAATATACTATTTTTTTTCTTCATTTTCGTCAAATAATAATCATTTTCGGATTGGAGTTCTGCAAGAAGAACTAATGTTTTTTCTTCTCAATATACTATTTTTTTTCATTTTTTTAAAATAATAATCATTTTTGGAGAGAAAGTCTGCATGCAACTAATGTCTTTTCTTCTCAACATACTATTTTTTCATTTTCGTTAAATAATTATTATTTTCGAAGAGAATGTCCGTAAATATACCTAATATCTTTTCTTCTTAATATACTATTTTTTTTCATTTTCGTCGAATAATAATCATTTTTGAAAAAAAGAAACAAAAGAAAGTGTTTGAGAGAAAAAATAAATTTTGAAAGTGCTCTGACGCATCGGAAATAGAATCAATAGAGATTGCATTTTGATGCAAACATAAATATTTTATGGATAAATAAAATAATCACTAAAAAGGTAAAAAGAAAGAGGAAGAGAAAGGGAAAAGAATGATGTTGATATGTCATGCACACAAACGAAAAGAAGAGGTAGGGAAAACATAAAATAATTACATAAATATTATATGAATGAATGTTCCTTTGTTTCTCCTCCCTCTCTTTTCATTGTCATGCACGGGCGATAAGAGTTGCTTGTTTACTATATAAAGTATCCTCCTCCCCGCGGACAAGAGAAGGAGTTGCTTGTTCAGTTCCAGTTTAAAGAAAATGACAGCGATTATGATGATTCTCCCACGTTTGCTCCATTCATCAAGGACAACTTGCATACTAAGTTGCAAGTCTCATTAGCCCTCACCTCAAATCAAGCCAAGATTTGTCTATCAAAAACTTTGAAATCCTTTTTATTGGTTTGTGAGAGTAAAAACCTTAGTATTTAATTTATTTCAACTTCCAACTTCAGAGGAAAGATTGTGTGACAGATAATTTAGATTTGAGAAAACAATGAGCTATGACCTCGATGAAATAGATGTTGTCTTAAAAAAATAAAAATAAAAATTATTAGCTCTAAGGTTTAAATTTATTAAGGTATATTAATATTATTATTATTATTTATTAACTTATACTATTATTATTCGACTCATGTTTTATACATGTTGCACTCGCTGCAATTGAACCGACTCATAATAGTAAGAAAGGAGAACGAATTAATCTTAATCCCTTTCAACTTTTCGTGAGATTTTTGCTACCGATTTTTCTTTTATGTCGGCAACCCAAAAATAGTATTGAATATGCTATTCAAACGCCAATATATAGTGTAAAAAATTTCAGTAGAAATATTTACTTCATTTAAATTTATTTTTATCATTACGTACTTGAACTGATCAAGGTCGGTATAATGTAGGGAATTCAAATACGAGATACAATGCACCATGTGATGATGAACTAGCTCTAATTAGAGCTATAATTGAGTAGTATGTTTGTGTTTTCCTTGGTACTAACGCAATTTTCATCCTTACAAATAAGATTAATTTTGTAATATTAGTCAATTTTTTTATTTTTTATTTTTTAATTTCAGAATATGAATATTAATACATTTGATTTTTTTTAAAAATAAATTTAGAACATTACTTTTTATGCATGTAGGGTACTTTGTCCAACTATCTAATTGTGTAAGAACTATATGAATAGAACTATATTTTTATATTGTGGTCTATAGTGTTGGGAAATAGGTAGGCAGTCACTGTTGGTGTATTTTTTATGCCTTCACCCAACTCAATCCACATTTTTTTACTGTTTTTGGTGTGTAGATTCTCATAATTCGGTGGGACAATTTGATATTTCTATTATATGAACTATAGTTTTACGTTGTGATCTATAGCATTTGTAACCATTATAATAACTACATACCTTTTCAATTCAAGAGAGTAGAGTACTCAAAACAATTAAAAAAATTTTGTCATGTAATCGTTAGACAGACCTTGGCTCGATTTAAGGTGAGGGCTAAGAACTTGCAACTCAGGATGCAAGTTGTCGAGCTTGATGAACGGAGCAAATGCTGAAGCATCATAGTCGCAGCCATTTTCTTGAACAATGAGATTAAAAAATTGGAATAAATGATGATCTTATATAGGTGAATGAGCTATCTTTCCATCGCTCATGATCAAATCGGTACAAGTGTCTGAATTTTGTAGGAACACACCACAACTCTGTTAAATAGTAGATTTACAATTTGATCACTCACACCTATTTTCTCACAATACATTAAACATCTCCCTAAAATAATCCCAATTGTTTCCAACTTTCTCTTCTTGGAATAGAATATTTATGGAATCTCCATGAATAGGATCAAACCTTATTCTATGGTATTTACATGAGATTACTCTTTCCTATTCTTAATCGAGTCCCAAAGAGGGCTTGGCTTAGTTGATCCATTATTTATGTTTCGTCTTTCGTTTCCTTTTCATTTGTTTCGAGAAATATATCGATCAATTTTGATTCTTTCTTTTTCTATTGATTCTTTTTCGGTCGAGATGTATGGATCCATGGGCCTATGTGTCTATATTGATCATGTTCATGGATTAACGAAAATGTGCAAAAGCTCTATTTGCTCTATAGCAACAATGGAGGCCTCAGACAAATTTAGATTGAATAAATTATGGAAGTTGTGTGTTGTAAAATATGGAGAAAGAATAAGTTTAAATAGAGAAAAAATGACATGTTTGTATCGACTATCTTGCCCAAATTCGTTTATTGAAAGTATAGTAAAATATTAACATTTAAATAATCTATTCATATACTTTTCTTATAGGAGAAGGAGTTAATTACATTCTATGAAGATCTCCAACTAATTGAATGGTATAAAAAAATTGCTATTACAAATGAAAAACAACTTAAAAATAGAAAAAAATGTGGAAAGTTTTAAAAGAAAATCAATTATGTTTTTTTTTAATCATATTACACAAGCACATGAACATTGGAATTATCTCCTATAAAAATAGAAAAAGTGTGTAATTTTTAAAAAATAATTTTCATAAATATTAGTTTTTCTAATTTTAAACAACATATTAATAAAATAATTGTTTTGAAAAAGAGAATTAAAAGTGACGAAATTAAGTCCGAGTCGGATATTTTAAATGTTAAAATCTAAAAGATGGAGGGTTTGAAGGTCATTGTTTAGAGGAAGAGAATTAAAAATTACAAAATTATAAGTTGGTATCATAAATTAGTTGTTTTAAATCCACTATTTAATAAGTTTTGTTATTGTGACGTGTCACACGTCCAAAAATTTCCAAAAGAGTTTAAGCAAATAAAATTATTTAAGATAACTTAAAGAGGATCAAAATTGCCCTGAAAGTACCAATTTTACCACAAATGTCTTAAATTATCATGAGTCAATTTGAGGTGAAGGCTGAGAACTTGCAACTCAGAATGCAAGTTGCCAAACTTGATGAACGGATCAAACGCCGAAATATGATAGTCGCTGCCATTTTCTTCAACAATGAAATTAAAAATGTGAAATAGAAGATACCCTATATACGTGAAAGAGGTGAACGAGCCATTTCTAATTCTTTTGTCTGTGCATGAAAATAACCACGAGAGGGGAGGAAACAAAGAATATAGGTAGTATAGATAGAGGAGGATAGAACAAAAACATAGATCGAGAGAAGAGGAGGAAAATGAAGACTGAAAACAGAACTGATGTCTTCCCTCAATATACTATTTTTTTTTCATTTTCGTCAAATAATAATCATTTTCGGAGAAGAAGTCTGCAAGTACATTTTCTTCAACAATGAAATTAAAAATGTGAAATAGAAAATACCCTATATACGTGAAAGAGGTGAACGAGCAGTTTCTCATTCTTTTGTCTGTGCATGAAAATAACCATGAGAGGGAGGAAACAAAGATATAGGTAGTATAGATAGAGGAGGACAGAACAATGATTAGAGGTCTAGACCTAGTCCTAAGGAGTTAGTCCCAAGCGTCCTGGAAACACGAAATGAGATTTAAACCACATAGACGCCCTTAAAAACCTAGTAGACCTCTATGGCATCCAAGAATGACTAAGGTAGCTAACTAGCCTGTTAGCAGTATGATGGTGTCACAAGAGTCTCTACCACCCTATCCCTTCGGTACCTCGATAGTACACAATTGTCAAGCAGAGACTTTAGAAGTAGTACCATCGAGCTAGGCCTAGGCCTGATAGGACAGTGCGTCGATGCAACTAGGTTCCCCAACCTTGTGGAAATGGCTAAGGGCCTCATGAAACTAGGTCACTATGACGTAAACTCATCCTAGGAGGTGGTGTGGGACCATGTAGGTTAACATAGTAGTTGGCCAGCACACGGGGGTTGCTCCTCCCTCCATACTAGGGTGATTTTATGGTCCTGTGGGAGGGTCTACCAGCTAACCTTTCATAGATGATGTTCAACTTAGCAGATACTATATTGTCCCACTAGATTATTATGGGTAGCGCCTCAACAAAGGATGTCAGACCTTTACTATGTAGGCAGGGCAAGCTACCTAAGTAAAAAAAACAAAAAGGATGGAAACATGTACAGACCCTTAGGGGTAACATTCAGATCGAAGATCTACTCGGAGTTTCAAGCCTCCTTAGATACTCAATAATAGTAGATACTATGCTCGAAATTCAAAGAGCCAAAGGAAAAGCAGAGGGAAAAGCCCATAAATACTACTAGGTTAAGAATGTGATAAGAGCCTACAACTAGGTTGCTTATTGAAAATTTTTATACTCACCCCTTTCCTTATTTCTTTTTCAAGTATTCGCAAGTTATCGATGAAGGTGGTGAAGATTTTGAGAGCTACATGGTCAGAGAGGGTAATCTTAAGGCATTAGTCTATCTTCATATTTTTGGTCCTTTGTATTTTGTTTATAAATGGATCTCACACTCTGACTTACATAATACTTACTTGTAGTTAGATTTTATTTTTTAAAAAGCGTGGAGTTGTTTGTTTTAAATATATTTAAAATTTACTGTATAATATATTTTATTTTATTTCACCTTTTTATCCTATTTGCTTTTAACTTTTTCTTTTTTATAACGGTAAGAGATTTGAAGCCTCAATAATCGGGTTGAGACAAGTAAGCCACTCTCTAATAATTTTATATAGTCATATTCTCATGGGAGTAACTCCTACGCTGGCAATTCACACAATCGTATTATATAGACCCCTATTTCTTTAGAAAGGTTCATTATCAAAAAAATAGTTGTAGAGTCTTGGACAACCTACCCATAATAACCTAATAGCACTACATACCATATGCATCTAGAGCATGACCTTAGCTCAGCAAAAACACATCTGAAACAAATACAAATCCTGTCTATCTAGATGATTCACTATTAAAGATTAACGGATAACTCTTTAATAGACTCTATTTTGTAACTTAATAATTCAATCACAAGGAAAGTGACCTCCGTGCTTCTGTCAATTACAAGATATTATGTAGTCCCTTGTCCCTGGAGCCAAGTTTACAATAAGAAACTTATCTGCTAACCACTAATAAATCCCACATGAAACTTAATAATGAAGTCAACAATCATGAATTACGAGTACTAAAATTTTGATAACGAAGCATCATAATTCTAAATTAATTATCGTCTGTGGTCTAATCACAGGACTAATGAAATATGGAGTAACTCTCACACACACAAATATATTTTTGTTCTTTTTTTAATACAAAAATCTGAATATTACAAATCCTTTTATTTATTAAATTCAAACAAATTATATTAATTCAATTAATTTAATGTTAAACCAGAATTAATTTAAAATAATAATTCATTTGATTAAAGTAAATTAATTATTCAATTGTAATAAACTAATTATAATTAATTGATTAAATATATGGTTAATGAGTATTCATTCATAGTTATATACTAAACACAACACTTTTTAAAATAGGATGATCAACATAAAGATATGAATTGCAAAAATGATAAAAAAAGCTTTGGGTAAATTTGATAGAAAAAGCTAAAAATTAATATTATATGAAAATATTATTCTTTATTTATGCATTATCTCAAACATATATATTTAAGACATTTTAGCCTTCGTGAGGAATTTGAACCACGAAACCGAGTACATTAATAAACAGTCGAACTCGTCCATGTTTAAGATCTTTGGTTACTGGACTTCCTGCTAACAATACGACTATCTGAAACTCAGGATGTTGCCTCTTTATAATATTTTCTACGACACTAGCCTCCATGAAATTTAGTTCTGGCCATGATTTTACTGAAGCATGCAAAAAGAATACGTTAGATAAAGACTAAAAATATATTAAAAAAAGAAGAACAAAATAAAATTTTGACCAAAATATATACTTACGTACGCCATTTTAAAATTGATATCGGTATGTTTACTTCGTTGTTGGTTGAGTAGCTCTATTTATAACTACTTTGATTATTAGATAATCATGAAATTTAACTTCTTTGGTATATATTCTCTATTAAAAAGGTAAAAGCTACAAATAAAAAGCCTTGCCGAATATATATTTATTTATATTTTATATATAAAAGTAACTAAAAGTAGCATTTCTTTTTTTTTCTCTTTTTGAAATTTTAGTATATTTTATTCACACTATGGAATATATGCTAATATATGATTTCAGGTACGTACCTTTTTCGGCTTTTCTATTTTAATTTTAAACTTGTCATTGACTCGAAACCGTGACTAGCATCCACTTCTTTTCTTATCATTAGTTATTGCCCCCATCGTGGCAAAACTCTATCTATTCATTTGAGTTTATGGTAAATATAGTTGTCTTACTCTTGGCTTAGTTAGATTAATCGTCCTAATTACTATTTTTACTATTTTGTGATTTTCAAACTGGACACATGAGGCACGATTCATAACTAATTAAATTTTGAATCTTATACCTATAATCGTAATCATGAAGGCAACGATTCCTTAAATAACATATTCATGTAAGGCACAACCTCGTAGATCTATTGTAGATCATATCATATGTTATATACAAATTTGTTTTTCAAGGCTTCAAATCACAAACAGCGACCTAAACTCTAGAGTAAAAAAAGGCTATATAATTTTTTAGCTATAAAATAGGTAACCCTAGATATTTTAAAAGAAAATAGCAAAAAAAAATAGAAATAAAATAGTCAAAGTCAACCTAGGAATATTCATTTCCTCACTCTAGCTAACTAGAGAGTCTTTGACTACCTTGGTATAAAATTAATTGGGGAAGGAAATAGAAAAAAGAAAAAAGAAAAAAAGAAGAAGAAAAATGAAAGAAAAAAGGATTGAGAGAAGGTAATCGTTGTGGGTGTTCTGATCGGCCACTTGAATCTTCCAAATCCATTTAGAAACGAAGAAGGTCGAAATTTAAGGATTTTTCTCTAGATTCGTAAGATTTATGAGAAGCTAGGTTCTCATGTTTTATTATGTTTGTTTAGAGAGAAATTCACACCTTTCTCAGGAAAAGAATTCTGAGGAAAAACGTGGCAAAAGACAAAAGCTCTTATTGACCCTCAAGAATGATAACAAATGAATTTTTAGCCATATTTGGACTCATTCATTTATGTGTATAGTTAATGAAATATGATGAAAATAAATTTGTTGGAAGGTTGGTAGAAAACTATTAAACTTTAATGATGGAAGCGAGTTGAGTTAAGTTATGTGTAAAAGATACAAAAATTAGAAGAAAATAGGATAAAAATAAATTTTGAAAAAAATAACGCATGAACTCGAATACGCAGGTAACATGCATCAGGCACGACGGGGGCGAACACATCAAGCAACGACTAGGACACATGTGAAGTAAGGAGCGTGGAATGAATGGGCGCCTAACGGGGATACTCATCGACGTATGAAAAAGCGAAGGGAAATTTGTACGCAGTCAAAGATAAAATGCGAGATATCGGGGTTGAATGTGCTGATCGAAAGCGCCATGTATCGCGCCAAGAGCACAACTGCTCCTCTTGAAGTGTGTGTCAACTCGCGCATGACCGATGTCACAGTCCTACATTTTTTACCGTGCGGCGTCGTGATCCTGACCCGCTCACGATCAGCCTTAAGGGGAATTAAGCCCCATATATATTTTTCGCCCCGGCTTTGTGGCTTCGTCGGACCTTAGTCGAGGTTTGTCTTCGCCTATCGGACATCGCTTGTGCGGAATCCAAGCTTGTCCAACCATACACGCCGCCTGCACGTGCATGTTCAATTGTCTGCGACACAACCGACTTGCCTCTACACTAGGCCAAGTCATCCGACTCGACCTTGCCTCTGCTCGGGCCAAGGTCTCTCAATGCAACGTCGCATCTCGTCTTGTCATCTTGATCCCCATCGACAGGGTCCATATGTCTTGACGCCATCTCATGTCTTGAACATGCACGTGCAGGCGGCGTGTGTGGTTGGACAAGCTTGGATTCCACACAAGCGATGTCTGATAGGCGAAGACAAACCTCGCCTAAGGTCCGACGAAGCCACAAAGCCGGGGCGAAAAATATATATGGGGCTTAATTCCCCTTAAGGCTGGTCGTGAGCGTGTCAGGATCACGACACAGCACGATAAAAATTGTAGGACCATGACAACCGGCTCACGTCGGTCACCACCCATCCATAATTGAGTGCGTGTAAGGTGAGATTTTTTGCTCGTTTCGACTACCATCAGTCTATTTTTTTGCCCCGATTTCAATACTAACCTTAATTTAACTTGTACTGAGAACTACCAGAGAAGTTTTAGAAAATTTAAGTTTCTAAACAAGCGGAAAAGCTAGCTCGGGAAGACACACTTTACCGAAGTAGCCAATCAAACTTTCTTAAAGTAATACTTTAGGAAATGCTAGGACGTGATCCCATGTGAAAATATCTTGTCTTAGGTGGTTATAATGTACATGATTATGACTTTAGAAGGGCAATTTTGGATAAGTGTACAAAGTATGTTATGAAAAATTATAAAAATGCCCCTAGGATGAGAATTCAAAATGCATCTTGGTTTTAATGTTTTACGCTGTTCTAGAAATGAGGATGAGTATTGGGATCTGTGTTTTGGATGATTGATAGATGTTATCTCCCGGTTGAACTTGTATGAATTATTAGAATATGAATGATGTGTTTCAGGTGATTGATAGGTTTATCTTCCTAACAAACCATGCATGAGTGAACTAAGTTAAGATTGAGGCACCAGAGCTAGAGCAGATTCACGTTGAACTAAGTTAAGATTGGGCACCATAATATCGTGAGTGAGGATTAGAGGTCTAAACCTTAATGCTTCTAGAAATTAGATTATCCCTAATGAGCTAGTTTCGAGTGTCTTGAAAATGTGAGATGAGATTTAAACCGTCTAGACGCCCATAAGAATCTAGTAAACTTCTATGACAAGGACAACGGAGAAAGCTTAAAAGGCCTAGTAGTAGTGTGAACAGTATCACCAGAGGCTCCGCCTCTCATCTCCTCCGATACACCCTTTGGCTAGTAGTGACCTGTCAAGTGGTAGGAGTACAGGAGCAATATCGTCGAGCCAGGTCTAGGGTGGAAAGTGTAGCGGGTCGTTGTAATTAGATGCCTTTATCTTGTGGAAATGGCTAAGGGTCTCCTAAACATGGCCTCTGCGAGGTAAAGTCGTCCTGAGAGTGGGTATGGGACCATGCTAGTAACCTAGTAGTTGGAAAACACATAAAGTCATACCCCCATACTAAGAGTGACTCTATCTCCATGCCAGCGTTTGCTAGTTAACCTTCCACAAATGATGTTAAGGCCTTATGATGAGAGCCAACAAGTAGGTTGCTTACTAAGAATTTTTATTTTCACCACATTCTACATCTCTTTTTTAGGTGTTTGCTAACTATCGATTAGGGTGAGATAGCATTAGGGAGTTGCATAGTCACAAAATTGGTCGTCTTAGGGCATCAGTTCAGTCTACATATTTGGGCATTTTTTTTTTAATTTCAAATTGTATCTTGAAGTCATTCTCCATTTTTAATAACTCGAACAACATCGACTTGTACTAATTTTTAAGTGGTGTTGTTTAATTTTAAATTGCGCAAAATTTTATCATATTTTATATTTTATTGTTTTTATTTTAATTGCTTTTGATTTTTAATTTTATTCATAGTATGAGATTCGAAACCTAGAAAGCTGGGTTGTGACAGTGACGTTGCAGTCCTTATACTAGATAGACCCTTACAGATTGAGGCAAGTTTACGATTAAAAGTTGCACCCTAATCATCCATACGTAATACTAGTCAATCAATAGAATCATAACATTCCCTAACATGGCTCTACGATCAATGAAATGTAAAAGAAAAGCTAAGACTCACTTATTCACCATGCATATACTCTAGGACACATGACATCATTCCAATCATATATTAGGGTATAATCAAGTTTTTGAATCTCCTAACGTGTTTCTAGGAGCACTAGAAGGTAATAAATCATCCTCATGAATAATCATCATAAAAAATTCATAAATATCATGCGAGAGTCCCAGTATTGTCAACTTATCATTTAAAATCAAATTCTAATGACTGAAAGCCCTAAAACATGTAGTTGAGCTAAATCATATAAATATTCAAATTTTTAGGCTTAACTATCCATTTTTATTCTCAATTGGCCTCGTAACTATCCAAAAAGTAATCAATCCCTACGTGTATTTATTGTAGAAAAGTCCAAACAGTTACTTACTCGCTCATGTTTGAGTGCTGTTTCCCTAGCTTCCCAAACTAAGAATTCCATAAATTTGTTTGGAGGTATTCCAAATTGAGTCTAGTATCCAATACCAAATTGATTTTTTTTTTCATTATAATCACCCGAAAAAGGGGTGAACCAGTCAAAATAGTGTAAAGAAGTCAAATGAGATGATGTGGGCGGTTCAAGAAAATCGACTACATCATCGTTTTCTACCTCTAGCAACGATGACGCCCACTTCCAGCTAGTTTTGAGACCTGATACTTGAGCTTGTCAAAATACTACAACCATTATCTCACAATATTTTCTTTGTATAAAATGTAGCCCTATTAGCATTTGATTCAGTGTCCACAAAGATAGGACTTGAGGAAGAAAGCTACCAACACTTAAATTTTCCAAAACTAGACTTTTAACTCACTCTCGATCCAAACATTCTAGAGTTTATCTCCCCTTAAATCCTTCAAAAACTTGATCTCCTTCTTCTTTTGAAGCTAAAGGAATAAAACCCACATCACAAATCACATTGTTAGAGGAAGAACCTTGGGTCAAATCTCTCATTACAAGCTTACAAGAAGGAAAAAGATGGTATGGTAAAAATTTTCAATTAACAAAAAAAATACATTTTATTTACAAAGCCAAAATAAAGTCGGAATATGTTGGGCCCATAAAATAAAATAACTTAAAGTATTAAACATTTGAAAATACGGTGTGGCTATGTATGGCACCTACTCCAAATCCATTTTCATCCTCTAACCAGCTTCTTATTGTTAAATGAAAAATATGAGGAAACTTGAATGAGTACTAAGACCCAGTAAGAAGTTTACTGCTAGGATACCACACTCTTTTTTATCAAATTCTTATTCTTGTCCTGACAACTTAGGCTTTTAAGTTCAGTTCTTGAGTTATTGTCATGGTCTAGCCCAAGGACCGACCTTGGTCCTAGGTTCTGAGTCCTTGAATCTCTGTTCTGGTTTAAGGACCTTAGTTCTAAGGTTTTGGGTTCTTAAATTTGAGAACTTAGATCTTGATCCATGTGCTAATTCTCATCCTTTATTCTTAGTTCTTGTTCTTGATTCTTGTCGTAGTCCTTAATCTTCGAAATAGTTCGATTACACAGAATTCCAGTATCAATAGTATCAGACCGATATCTGAGGTTTACATCTCGCTTTTGGAAAAGTCTGCAAAAGGTGCTAGGTACGCAATTAAAGTTCAATATAGCCTTTCACTGTCAAACGGATGGTCAAACAGAAATGCTCAACCAAATGTAATGAACTTCGAGGGAAGTTAGAATGAGTACCTACATCTAATGAAATTTGCTTATAATAATAGTTACCAGGTCACCATACAAATGGCCCCATACAAGGCACTTTATGGATGGAGGTTTCGATCCCTTATCTTCTAGGAAGAAGTGGGAAAACGACAACTATTGGGACCAGAACTGGTGCAAATCACCAATGCCACAATCCAGAAGATCAAAGCTAGGATACAAATTGCACAAAGCCGATAGAAAGGTTATGCAGATCTAAGGGGCAAGGTGTAACGACCCAAAACTTTCTACTTAATTTAAGGTCGCTAATATATACATATCATAAACATTGAATGCAGAAAGACTTTAAATTCCATAAAACGTAACCTTTATCTTAAAACACAGCCATGGACTTACGTGTTTCGAAAACATCTTTAAAACGACACAACAAAAGACTAAATAAAATAAATAAGCGTTTAAGTTAAAAACATCCTATCCTAGCCTAAGGTCTAAGAAAATAAATACCACTATCCTATGCATGTGCCATGGTCTCGAGTTGCGATGCCGTCGTCGGAATGCCTTGCCTTAACCTGAAAAATGTAGTAGCACATGGCTTGAGTATTGAAAGAAATGATTAGTAAGTGACCCCACTATTGGGGTTGAATGCAAGAACATGTGAATGCAATGACGGGACCTATCCTTTCAATCTATTTTCCTACGGTGCTGTCTTAACGGGTAATTTGAACGTGTACCATATACTCTACACAAAGCCCATACGTGCGAGTATGGGCTCACCAGTCAGTTCGCACACCGCTGGGCTACTTTCCTTGTCGGGCGAGCTTACTCTGGGAGCTTCTTAGGTCGGACACCCGTTAGAACTAGTAACCGTTATGGCAGCGCTATGCAAAACATAACGATCGTTGTCCTGTCATTGGATGTACGTGTCTGTACCCTCGTGATGGAATAGGGGTATTCCCTAAATGCATGAGCACACATAATGCATGAGGTCCCCAATATTTATACTTTTATCATTAATTAATATAATTCCACTATCATCTTTCATGCTTAATATGTCATTTCTTATTTTTCAATCTACGTATCATATATAATCCTAACGGGGTTACATTTCATTTCATTTATCGTGATATCATGTCATTCATAACATGCTGTATACATACAATTTAGAAAACATAACATAACGCTCCATGCTTTTAACATGTCATTTCATAATGTGCAATTCATACAACAATTACCTCAATGGTCATACAAAACAATCTAAACATAACACATCACATCACAATATATCGTATCATAAACATGTCATATCGTAAACACTTCGTGGTCATATCGTTCTCTAACTTATCATAGCCTTAACGTTCTTATACCTATCACAGTCATATCGTTACGTGAACGTACCTTAGTCATATCATCACAGGAATGTATCCTAACGCTATCGTTCTATCAATCTATCACAAACCTATCCCTTTCTACCCATATCCTAACCATATTCTTATATCAATCTCTCCCATCCATAGCACTCCAGTATGTAACATAACCTTAATGTTTCATGAACGTATCTTACTCCTACCGTTACATTTCGTTTTGTGCATCCTTCTCGTATCCTATCTCAAACATATCCTTGAACACATCGTACCACAATTATTATCATACAATTCACATATTATAATATAACATAAACATAATATAAGCATACCGATTCACAGATAATTCACACACATCAGTATATATGACACGTGCAGAACCACAACACGTGTCAACATCAAATATAACCATGCCGATAGTAAGGCCACTTACCTGGTTAGCTTAAGTCGTTGTCACGAATTTATCCTTAATGAAAGTTTGATTCCGTCCTTTGAAATCCAAGTCAGCCTATGTGAGTCCATGACATCAGTTTCAAGTTTGAACTCTATAAAATTATTTCTCTCATTTAGATTGACCATGATTAAAAGTCTTGACTAGACAAAATTTAATGGAGTTCCTTGCCCTCATATTTCCTGTTGTTGACCAAATCTTTCCACAATCTTCCCTCCTCTGTAATTATTTTCATTCTATATTTTGAATTCTGTAAACGGATATTACTCTTGCTCTATATTTATTTTCATTCTTTATCAATCTGCCAACTAAATTTTATTGATTCTAACCTTATTCCCTTCAAATGCTAACAAAAATCTAATTAATTGGACAGGGGAAGATAAGATCTGATTATGACCGGATCCCTACAATATTGGAGGGGAGAGGATTTGATCCTAAATTAATTTCTTATAACCCTAAGACAAAAGGGAATCATTTTACCGTAATAACAGACCAAAATCTCTCACAAGTAAATCTTCATCATATCTGCTCCTGTTGAAAAGCCATTTTACTTTTTCTCAAATCTGTCATTTTTCTGTTTATTTTTTGACCTGATATTGTGCCAGTTGAGGAGAGAGGATGGGGTTGGGATGAGAGGTTAGTGGAGGGACGGGTTAAATTTTATTTTATGTTTATTTTTTATTTTTAAGTAATCCTTTTGTTATTTATTTATGAATTATTATTATTATTATTTTTTTTGGGCTATTACACAAGGACTTGGAGTTCGAGGTTGAGGACCATGTGTTCTTGAAGGTAGCACCCATGATGGGGGTGCTCAAGTTTGGTAAAAAGGGGAAACTAAGCCCTAGGTTTATCGGTACTTTCAAAATACTAGAAAGGATAGAACCTGTGGCTTATTGACTCACACTAACTCCAAACTTGTCTGCGGTACACAGTGTATTTAATGTATCCATGCTACGGAAGTATACTCCAGACCCCACACATGTATTCGAATATGACACACTTTCCTTAACAGAAAATCTAACGTATAAAGAGGAAACAGTCAAAATATTAGACAGAGAAGCCAAGAGATTAAGGAACAAGAAAATTACTCTTGTGAAGGTCCCATGCAAGAACCATAAAGCAGAGGAAGCAACTTTGGGAAAGAGAGGAAGAAATGAGGACCTTGTACACCAACCTGTTTTAGGATAGGAACTTGTAATACCCAAAAACCATAAGGCCTGCAAAGTATAATCCCTTCCAAATTGTACAAGGTTTTGAATGTAAATAAGAAGAAAAATTGGGAAAATATGGGAAACTTTTTCAAAAAATAATATTAATATATTAAAAATAGTCAAATTACTTAATTTTCTTGAAAATATAGATAATTACGAAAAATGCCTTTACTGACCACAATCAAATCTGTGAGATTTTGAAAAAGTTAGGTTCTAAAGTTTTATTATGTTATTCTAGAGAAGATTTTGCTAAACTTCCATGAAGAAACCTCAAGTCAATTCATATCGGAATGCGCCTTGCCGATGGTGCACCATGCATCACTTTGTCAAAGGGTGACCCAACCCAATTCTCTACATCTGAGACCTTGACCTAAGCCAACCCCTTCGACTCAACCCAACTCGAATAGCCATCCAGCTTGTGCCATGTGTCAAAAAAATAAAAATTGAGAAAAATGAAACATGGTGCACATCGAACCTAGTAACGTGGGATCGAATTGACCAACAGATGAGTGACACATGTCATAACGGGCACACGACTAGTTTTTCTGGTACGAGTGGCATACTGGCACATGGGCTTCACGTAATTTTCCTTCCAGCACGCACGCGTGGTGAGCTTCTATTTTTATATGTTTAACCTTCACTTGCCTGTTTTTTCTTTCCAATTTTAATACTGACCTTATTATGACTTGAATTATAACCTACAAGAGAAATGTTAGAAAATTTGGAGCTTCTAACACGTGGAAAAACTAGCTTGAAAAGGCATGTGTCTTCAATGTAAGTAGTAATTCATACTTTTCTTAATTAATACTTGTACGAATCGCTAGGACGTGGTAGCATACGAGCATATCTTCCCATAAATGGTTATAATATGCATGTTTTTTAGTCATGTTATGGGGTAATTGGTACTAGAATGTAGTGCATGTTATGAAAAATTATGAAAATACCACTAGGATGAGAATTTAAGATGCATGCTAATTTTCATGCTTTTAACATTCTAGAATAGGAGATGAGATATTGTGATTTGTACTTCATGTTATTGATGTATGTTATCTACCCGTTTAGCTTTAGGTGAATGATTGTGTTTCTTAGTGCAGAGTGTGTTTATCTGTACAAAGCTAGGCATATGACTAGGACATTAGAGTTAGGTCGGGTAGATGATGATCTAGGTTAAGACATCTTCAGTAGACAGAGCAGCTTAGGATCATGAGCAACGTTCAGGAGGTCTAGACCTTAGTGCTCCCAAACTTAGAAAGACTCGATGAGTCATCATCGAGTATACTAGAATCAAAAGTCTGCGTTAAGCCACCTAACCGCCCTAGGAACCTAGTAGACCTCTTCAATAGTTTTCTTCACTTTAGAAGATCGATAGGAATACCTAGCAAAGCATTCATGAGTAAACTAAGTTCAAATTAGGGCATTAGAGCTAGAGTGGCTTACATGTTGACCTAGATTAGTACGTTTGTAGTAGACCAAGCACCTCAGGATCAGAAACAATTATTAGAGATCTAGACCTTAGTGCACCTAGAGATTTGGATTAGCCCCGAGGAGTTAGTCCCAAGCATCCTAGAAACACGAAATGAGATTTAAACCACATAGACACCTTTAAGAACCTAGTAGACCTCCATAGCATCCAAGAATGACTAAGGTAGCTAACCAGCCTATTAGTAGTATGATGGTGTCACTAGAGTCTCTACAACCCTATCCCTTCGGTACCTCGACAGTACACAATTGTCAAGCAGAAGACTTTAGAAATAGTACCATCGAGCTAGGCCTAGGCCTGATAGGACAGTGTGTCGATGAAACTAGGTTCCCCAACCTTGTGGAAATGGCTAAGGGTCTCATAAAACAAGGTCACTATGACGTAAACTCGACTTGGGAGGTGGCGTGGGACCATGTAGGTTAACACAGTAGTTGGCCAGCACACAAGGGTTGCTCCTCCCTCCATACTAGGGTGATTTTATGATCCTGTGGGAGGGTCTACTAGCTAACCTTTCAGATACCATATTGTACCACTAGATTATGATGAGGTAGCGCCTCAACATAAGATGTCGATCATTTACGACGTAGGCAAAGCAAGCTACCTAAGTCAAAGAACAGAAAGGTTGGAAACTTGTACAATCCCTTGGGGGTAACATTCAGATCGAAGATCTACTCAGAGTTTCAAGGCATACCTAGATGTTTAGATAATAGTAGATATTATGCCTGAAATTCCTAGAGCCTAGAGAAAAGCCCGTGGATAACTACTAGGTTAAGGAAGTGATGAGAGCCTACAAGTAGCTTGCTTATTGAGAATTTTTATACTCGCCCCTTTCCTTATTTATTTTTCAAGGTCGCAAGTTACCGATGAAGGTGGTGAAGCGTTTGAGAGTTGCGTGGTCACAAAGAGGATCATCCTAGGGCATTAGTCTATCTTCATATTTTTGGTCCTTTGTATTTTGTTTATAAATGGATCCCATACTCTGCTCACCATTTGTAATAAAACTTAAACAATTCTAATTTGTAATTAGATTTTATTTTATTTTACTTAAACCACACCGATTTGTAATTAGATTTTATTTTATTTTAAATTATGGTGTTGTTTGTTTTAATTATATTTAAAATTTACCACATTATTATAATTTATTTTATTTTACCTTTGTTCTATTTGCTTTCATCTTTTGTCTCTTCATCACAGTTAGAGATTCGAAGTCTTAATAATCGGGTTGAGACAAGTAAGCCACTCTCTACTAATTTTATATAGTCATATTTTCATGGGAGTGACTCCTATGTCCAGCAATTATCACCATGTTATGATGTATGTCACAATATCTCACTCTCAAAAGTGTGAATAAATGTGAAATTATTATTACTCAAAGAACATAATACAGAGACAACTGAAATAATGAAGTGTTCTATTGTGGCTTGTGTTTTACTGAGAATAAGGCTTCTATTTAACATCCTATAAATAACTCCTACAAAGATTATCTCAAATACATCATTCAGTTTGACTGGTAATAAAGATAAATAACTCAACAACTTGACTAATTCAGCTGGTAGTAAGTTGCACTAATTTTGACAGCCTCGCAAGCTTATTTCTCAATAACTCCGAGAGACTTACGAAAGGCTTCTAACTTCACTTTGGCTAGTGCCTTAGTAAATATATCTGCAACTTGCTCTTTAGTATGTATTTTTTGCAATTCAACATCCTGCGATAATACTTTCTCTCGAACAAAATGATAATGGGTTTCAATATGTTTCGAACGAGAATGAAACACCGAATTTTCAGCAAGTTTTATTGCACTTTCATTATCACAATTTATTTGAATTGGTTGATTGAGAATAGTCACCATTTCTTGAATAAGCCTTTTGAGCCACAAGCATTCTTGAGTAGCCATTGTAGCAGCTACATATTCTGCTTCACAACTTGACAGGGCAACGCTGCTTTGCTTTTTAGTGCACCATGAAATTGCAGCAGAGTCTGCTGTAAAACAAAAACCTGTTGTGGAGCGTCTGTCGTTCACGTCACCAGCCCAATCAGCATCCACAAAACCACTCAATAAAAATGACTTCGATTTCTCATACATTAATCCATAATTTAGAGTGCCCTTGATGTAACAAAGAATCCTTTTTGTTGCGATTACATGAATCTCATGTGGTTGATCCATAAATTGAGACACAACTCCTACTGGAAAAGCAATGTCTGGCCTTGTGATGGTTAAATATAATAAGCTACCAACAAGTTGACGAAAGAATGTAGCATCTACTAACGACTTCCCTTCATTTCTTGCTAATTTGAGATTTGGTTCCATAGGAGTATTTTTTTTTCTTGAATTCTCCATACGAAACCTCTGCAATAAACTTGATGCATATCCTTTTTTAGAGAAAAATTATCCATCATCACATTTCTTAATTTCCAAACCCAGAAAACAATCGGCTTCACCTAATCTTTTCATTTCAAAATGAACAGACAAGGCATCTTGGAGACTACTGATTTCAACACTATCATCACCAGTAATAATCATGTCATCAACATAAAGTAAGAGTAAGGTGCATCCCGTTGTTGTTTTCTTAACAAATAAGCTTGGATCAGCACATGAAGACTTAAAACCACAAAAATTAAGATATTGAGCAATCTTACCAAACCAAGCACGAGGAGCTTGTTTGAGTCCGTATAATGCCTTCTTAAGTCTACACACATAATAAAGATATTCCTTAGAGGTAAATCCTTGCGGCTGCTCCATAAAAATATCACGATCACACTCTCCGTAAAGGAAAGCATTTTTCACATCAAGCTGCCATAATTTCCAGCCTTTACTAGCAACTAAAGAGATGATTGTCCGTAATGTTACCATCCTTGCGACCGGACTAAAAGTCTCGTCATAGTCTCGACCATATTGCTGAGAGAACCTACGAGCAACAAGACAAGCTTTGTGTCTACCAATTCTACCATCAACTTTTTTATTCACCTTGTAAACCCACTTACAAGTAATTAAATCGGCATCATGAGGCTTTGGTACAAGCTCCCAGGTGTCATTTTTTCGTAGTGCTGAAATTTCTTCCGTCATTGCATTTTCCCATTCTGAAATTTCTTTAGCTTCACTGTACAACTTCGGCTCATTTTCACTTGTATCTCCCATAAAAAAACATGACAAAACAGAAAATTGATTAATGCCAACTACAAAATCAGACAAATGACCGGGTAACTTTTTCTGTCTTTGAGGATTTTTTCTTATGGCAACTTCAATATTTGTAGTGGCTTCTATGTTCTCTTCAGCTTGAATGTCTGTCGTAATTGGAAATTCTTTTCTCCCTAACATAGATTCGTCAGAAAAAGTGCAACAGTTTTATCTGCATCGTCTCTGTAACTTGAAATTTCATCAAACACCACATCACGAGACATAATAACCATCTTTGTTTCCAAATCCATACACCTCCAACCCTTTCTATGAGTATCATAGCCAACAAAGATGCATTTCTTGGCCTTTGGGTCAAGTTTAGTTCGATTGTGTTTCAGTACATGAACGTAATAAATAGACCCAAAAATAACTCACATTGAATTTACGATGATAAATCAGCTCGAATGGTGATGATTCTGTCCCTGGCCATGGATGCAGCCGATTTACAACATGGCAAGCTGTTTGAAAAGCTGACGCCCATAACTCTCTTGGAAGACTCCTCGCATGCAGCCAAGACAAGCAAACTGATGTAAGATGAGCTAATTTGCGCTCAGCCACCCCATTTTGTTACGGGGTTTCTTGACAAGTCAGTTGACGCTGAATCCCATGCTCCTTACAGTATTCTATAAAATCATTTGAAAGAAATTTCCCTCCGTTATCAGTGCACAAGCATTGATTTTCAATTCAAATTATTTTTCTACAGCATGCTTAAACTGAATAAACTTTGAAAAGCTTCACTTTTGCGTTCTAAGAAGTATACCCAACTGAAGCGAGAGAAATCATCCACAAACACCATCATGTAATGAAAGCCGGAATAGCTTGTTGTTCGCGTCAGTCCCAAAAGATCAGAATGAATCAATTCTAATAATGTTGAATCTCTACTCTTTGAGTTTGTGAAAGGAAGACGATGGGACTTGCCATATTGGCAGCCTGGATAAATCTCATCATGCTGAACATCTTTAAAGACAGGGACACCATCAAGAAGTTGTTTTGTGGATATTTTCTGCAACAACTGAAAACCCACATGACCCAAACAAGCATGCAAAAGAGTTGAGCTTGCATTATGACCAACTTTCTTGATATATCCATCACTAGCTGATAAAACATACAAAGATTCTTTTCTTTTTCCACAGAACAGGATATCAGCAGCAACATGTTTCACATTAGAAAGTATTTGAACATCTTTAGGACCAAAAAGAACATACCTTCCTGAATCTGTTATTTGTGATACAGAAGCAAGGTTTTTTTTCAAACCTGGAACACGATAGACGTCCTTGAGTAGAACACTTACATCATTCAAATCTCCTTCTTTCGTCACAGGGTGCATTGAATTATCGGTTGTCATAATGACCTTCTTTTGAAAATGTGGACGAACATCTGATAGAAGAGTTTCGTTTCTAGTTGCATGATGAGAGCAACCAGAATCAACAATCCATTCTTCATTGTAGTCTATAAAGGCATGAGCATTTGCAGAAACATCATCTTGATGTACAGCTGAAGTCACATTTGTTGGCTGGTCAAGAACCTCAGTAGTTAAGCAATGTTCCCAAATTGGATCTGAAGAACTTTTTCTTTCATGTACAGCATTTGCTTTTGATTCCTGCATTTTAACTCGGCAATTTGGCTTAATATGGCCTGGCTTTCCGCAACGATGACACACCACTTTCACCCGACAGTCTCGTTTAAAATGGCCAGGTTTTCCACACTTGTAACACGCTTTAAATGGATTTTTTGACGACTCCTCACTTCTGAATTGTTTCTCATTGCTTGATGAAGGCTTTGGATGATAACTTTGTCTCCTTTGATCTTTGACATACAACGCATCTTCTGACTTTATGGAAAGCTCGTTGTTGCTCGTCATTTGCTTAATCAAGCCTTCCTGATTAGAAAGCAAATTCTCCAATTCAATAACGGTAGGCTGATTTGTCCACCCTTGTATTGAGAAAATAAAGGGCATAAATTCTTTTCGTAATCCACGAATAAGATAACGCCGTGATCGAGCATCACTCACTGGCTCCTCAACATCTAATTCTGAAATTTCAGCACATAGATTTTTCACTCTCAAGAAATATTCTTCAATAGAAAAATTATCTTGAGTTACCACAACCAGTTCATTCTCTAAAAATTGCAATCGAGCGGTATTTTTTTTAGTAAACAACTTTTGAAGGGTTTCCCACACTTGCTTTGGTGTCTTTAAATCACGAACATGATCAATATATTCCTTGCTAATCAAGGTTCGCAAGGGAACTAAAGCTTTTCCACATTTGATCTTCCATTTTCGGCGTAATTCAGCATTTTGTGGAGTGTCTGCGGGAATTTCTGTGTCATCACCTTCAATTAAATCCCACAAATCTTGTCCCTGTCGCTTCCATACACAACTTCCAATAATTGTAATTATTGCCAACAAGCTTTTCCATAGCTACACCCATAGAAGCACTTTCACCATTCATCTCGTTGAGTAATAATATCAAACCCTTGGCTACCAACTTAGCTCTGATACCAACTGTCACAATATCTCACGCTCAAAAGTGTGAATAAATGTGAAATTATTATTACTCAAACAAGATAATTGAGAGACAATTGAAATAATGAAGTGTTGTACTCTGGCTTGTGTTTTACTAAGAATAAGGCTTCTATTTAACCTGTAATAATCCTATAAATAACTCCTGCAAGACATCTCAAATACATCATTCAGTTTGACTCTTAATAAAGATAAATAACTCAACAACTTGATAATTCAACTGGCAGTAAGTTGCACTAATTTTGACAATGTAGACCCTATTTCTTTAGAAAATTTCATTATCAAAAAATAGTTTTAGAACCTCTGACAACCCCACACATAATAATTTAATAGCACTATGACTGAGTAAACACATCTAAAACAAATACCAATCATGTTTATTTAGATGATTCGCTATTAAAGATTAACTGATAACTCTTTAATAGACTTTACATTGTAACTTAATAATTCAATCACAAAGAGAGTGACCTCCGTGCCTCTATCAATTACAAGATATTATGTAGTCCCTTGTCACTAGAGACAAGTTTACAATTAGAAATTTATCGCTAACCTCTAATAGATCTCACATAAAACTTAATAATGAAGTCAACAATCATGAATTACAGTCTGAGTACTATAATTTCGATAACTAAGAATCATAGCATTCTATCGATTTTATAAACATATAGGTATTCACTAATCAATTGATATCAAACACTTCTCATGTTATCAGGCATCTAACATGCCTTATTAAGCAAAAATTCATTAATTCAGTCACATTTCGTTCATGTATACAATAGCAAATTATATACAAGCTTGTTCTATGACGAAAAGTCGAAATAGAAATCCAATTAGCTACTTAATTTCAATTTAATCACTTTTAAAAAAATCCATTAAAATCAAAAATATATTTGCCTTATAAGTTTAGCTCAAACATGAATTTCAAATAGTTAATTATCTTGATTAACTCTTGTTCGTGAATTTAAGACTTTTCTTCCTAGATTGATCCGGTTCTCCTAATTAAGTTATAAAATCAAATCAAATATTAATCTACTTTAAATGACAAAACTTGGTCAAACTGGCCTAAGTGAAACAATTGAATTGGTTTGATTGAACCAGTTCATCAACGTCCAACATTTAAGTACATGCGATTATGGTTTGCTAGCAACATTAAGCATGGTTTTTAGCTCGACATTAAGCATGGTTTGTGGCGTTTTCTCTATTCCTTTTTTCTCATCCATGGTCTAATCATAGGACTAACGAAAAATGGAGAAACGCTCACACACACAAATATATGTTTGTTCTTTTTTTATACAAAAATCTGAATGTTGCAAATCCTTTTATTTATTAAATTCAAACTAATTATATTAATTCAATTAATTTAATGTTAAACCAGGTTTTATAAGAATTAATTTAAAATAATAATTCATTTGATTAAAGTAAATTAATTATTCAATTGTAATAAAATAATTATAATTAATTGATTAAATATATGGTTAATGAGTATTCATTCATAGTTATATACTAAACACAACACTTTTTAAAATAGGATGATCAACATAAAGATATGAATTGCAAAAATGATAAAAAAAAGCTTTGGGTAAATTTGACAGAAAAAGCTAAAAATTAATATTATATGAAAATATTATTCTTTATTTATGCATTATCTCAAACATATATATTTAAGACATTTTAGCCTTCGTGAGGAATTTGAACCACGAAACCGAGTACATTAATAAACAGTCGAACTCGTCCATGTTTAAGATCTTTGGTTACTGGACTTCCGGCTAACAATACCACTATATGAAAGTCAGGATGTTGCCTCTTTATAATATTTTCTACGACTCTAGCCTCCATGAAATTCAGTTCTGGCCATGATTTTACTGAAACATGAAAAAAAAAACGTTAAGGAAACACTAAAAGTATATTAAAAAAGGAAGAACAAAAAAAAATATATGACCAAAAGATATACTTACGTACGTGCGCCATCTTAAAATTGATATCTGTATGTTTACTTCGTTGTTGGTTGAGTAGCTCTATTTATAACTAATTTGGTTATTAGATAATCATGAAATTGAACATCTTTGGTATATATTCTTCCATTAAAAAGTAAAAAGTTGTAACAAATAAAATAGAATTAAAAACAAAACGAATATATATTTATTTATATTATCTTAAGTTTTACTTTTTGCACAAGACAATATGTAAATTTAATCTAAACTTGCGTTAGCTAATCAAAGTTCCATTCATTTTAATATTCCTATCATTTAAATATTTCTTCAATCAATAATGGGTCAAAACCATCTCAATAAATAGTTACAAATTTATGTGTAATAACTAAATTATTATACGTTGGTGAATTTATTATTTAAGCCAACTTAGAGAACAAAAATACAATTTGCAGCGATTTAATTCGTATAGGTTAATATATGGTTTCATCAACCAACATTATATTTTAGCATTTAATATAGCCCTATTATTAATTTAATATAGTTTTTAATTATAACTTTTTTTTAGACAATATTAATCTTGATTTTTTAAATAATACCAAAATTGTTTGAGTTCAAATTCAAATTCAAAATTAATTAGGGTAAATTAATTATTTGTGGGGAGAATAATCTAATTTAAATACCTCATCCAAAACAAACTCTAAATTCAAGAGTTATTCTTGTTCAGTTCTCAGCCCCCGGAAGGAAAGAAACCGTGTTGGAAAATGGTTGTTTGGGTTTGTTAAGGATATTTAGTACTAAATTATAGTTTACCATATATATCCTATTTATTATTTTATTATAGGCAAATATGTAGATATTTGTTTCTTATAATGGGTATCTTTCCATTTATTACTATTTTCATATGCTTGTAATTTATTTGATTATAAATAGACTTTCCACACATTTAGGTGGGGTGGTTTAAGCAAACATTCTCAGAGTTCATTTGTTGTTGTTGTTCTTCTTCTTGTTATTGTTGTTGCTGTTGCCGTTGTTGTGTGTTGTTTTTGTTGATGTTATTGTTGTTGTTCTAGTAAGTATGCATGTTTTGTTTGTATTTTTTTTTAATAATACGTAGATTGAGAAATTAAATTTGTGTTTTTAATTAAAAAATAGAATATAAAAAAGTTAAATCCAAGAAAAAGCTTCTAGTTTGAAAGTGAACGAGAGTCAGAATATCACGAAAGAGCCACAATATCCAAAATGATACCAGACAAAATGAGGGTTCTTCTTCACCTTCTCTTCATCTTCCTCAACTCTCCGGCTATTTATGGGTTTCTAAAATAAAAACCTCACTATTTAATTTATTTCAACCCGAAGTAGTATGACCATTATGTATATGGGAGAAAACAAGTAACCTCTCGGTGAGTAAAATAAAAATCTCACTATTTAATTTATTTCAACTTAATTTCAAAGGTATGATAGTATGAAAAATTATGTAGATGGGAGAAAACAAGTAATTGCTATCTAGGCTTAGGTTGTCTTAAAAAAAAAAAAAAAAAAAATTATTAGTGTTTAAATTTATTAAGTTATATTAGTATTATTATTATTAGTGCAGGCTCATGATGCTCCAATTGAATCGACTCATAAGATTAAGAAAGGAGAATTAATTAATCTTAATCCCTTTCAACTCTTCGTGAGATTTTTTTAATGTTTTTTTATGTCGGCAACCTAAAAATGGTGTTTAAATATGTTATTCAGACGCCAATATATAGTGTAAAAAAAATCGGTAGAAAAAACAAGGTAAATATTTACTTCGTTTAAATTTACTTTTATCATTGAGAATTGAAATACAAGTTACAGATCCGTTGACTATGTGATGATGAACTAACTTTAATTAGAGCTAGACAATTTTTTTTGTGTGTCTTCCTTGCTACTAATCACTTTACATAATATGAACTCTATTCAACTCTAATTAGAACTAACTGTAATATGAACGGTATTCAACTCTTCTTTGTCACCCAAAAGTACAACTCTTCTTTGCCGACCAAAAGTAGTTTATAGATAGATTTAACTTAAATAATATACTCGTTCATATACAGTTCATACCCATCAATCTCTCTTTGGTTATCTCCCCACCCTTTAGCCCTGGATCAAAATATGTCGAAACAAATAAAAGAAGCAAAAGAAACCAGAAGAGATTTTTTAAAACAAAGAAATCTTAATCACTTAGCTTTTCAATTGTATTTGTTGTTGTGAAGAAAATAATACATCTCATTATGAGTATTTATAATCGGAAATAACTCTAACAAATATCCAAACTTTCTCAATAAGTTAATCACTACTATCAATTCTACTAACCAAAAGATTAACAAACAATTTAAAAGTAACTACGGAACAATTATCCTAAAATTGTTAGGTTTTACCCCGTCAATTTAAATTTGATCATTCTTATCCTTTGGCTTTAAACAATGGTAAAAGATAAGATCAAGTATACAAAGAGCTTTGGCTTTAAACAATGGTAAAAGATAAGAGCGAGTATACAAAAAACCTAAACTAAGAATCAGAGAAGAAAGAAGGAAAGGGTTTAAGTTCAATGTGTGGAAGGAAAAGGTTTAAAATGAAAGTGAAATGAACTCCACCTGTGCCACCTTATGCAACTCCTACTCCATATCACATTTTCACCTCATTAATGTACAATCACATTATTACTAGACTATCAACTATGCCAGCCACACTGGCCACAAGAAAAATGTTAATGGAGTACCGATGGATGTGCCCATTTGTAGTGTCTGCTCCACCCGTCTAGTAGCTGTTCTTGAGCTGGTTTAGGCTGCCAAGGTATCCGCTGTATTTGTGCAGAAGCTGGCCTTTGAGCTCCTTCTCTTCAGCTTGAGGGTCTATGTAGCTTTCGTTCATATCAACCTCTATCTCCTTTGAGGACTCGTTTTGTCCGATCAGCTCAAATCTGGAGCCAAACATAAAATGAATTGGGGAAGAAAATAGAAAAAAGAAGAAAAAAAGTGTAGCATCCCAAAATAAAAGTAATTAACTTCCATACGATTTAAGCCACCCATGTAAGACCCAAAAGAATGGAATGAAAGGAATTAAAGGATCTAAGCGAGGACAAGGCTTAAGCAAGTTACTTTTATACGCTAACAAGTAATTCAAAGGAGGTAAGACATTTAGAAAATGATTGAAAAAGAAAAAGTAAGCTTAACTTGCAAACATGTCCATTTTCTAACTTTTAAGGAAATTTCTAATTTCTTATAGAAGAAATTTCAAAATGCTCCCGAAGGAAAAAATGACTAGCAAATGATTTAGAATTTTTAGATTTTTTTTTAGTTTTTCAAGAAAAGTAATAATAAAATCTTTAGAAAATGGTAAATTACAAGTATACCCCTAAACTTCGAGATAAAAACGAAAATGCCACGGATCAAAAAATCAAATTTACAGCGGTGTACGAGATCATAAAGAAAAACCCTTCAAGTCTTCAAATCCAACCGTTGGATCTTCACCAAATTTGATTATGTTCTAGAAGACATGCACTTCACCACATCTAGCGGTTAGAATTCAAATTGGAAGTCGGTATCTCGCTAACCGGAGAGGATATATCCGATGGATAATCCAAAAAACTCGTTCTCTAAATCATGTTAATTTTGAAGGTTTCAACGTCGGTTTAAGTTTTCCCTATAAAGTCTAAAGTTGGAGCATTCATATGGATCAAGAATCGTTAAGTTGAGCTCCCAATCGCAGGTAGTAAATGTTTAGTTTTTAGATTTCTTACTCTTAGATTTACTCCAAATTCGGGAGCAATTATCCACCATTCTTTTTCAAACTTGTTCCTACAGCTTCTAAACAAGATTACCCATAAGTTCTATGAATGAATCGAGCGCTGAAAGAGCCCAAAACCTATTCAACCAATAGTGGCTGCCATTGAAGAACTACAAAGGTGAGCTCGAAATATCAATCCGAGACTACATGATAATTCGTCATGCAAGGATGATCTCATTCGATTTATGCACCTCCAAGGAGTATTAACATAGAAGACCACAAAGAGAAATAACCCCAAGAACGTACCTAATTGAAGAAAATTAGTTTTAGGTAGAATTTGGGGGTAAGTATCGAATTCCCTCCTACCATCCATTTCTCTCTAAATTAAGCATTTCCTTAGCTTCAGAGGGTCACGAGTCGCCACGTGGGCTCAAGGGTAAAAGTCTTACAACACTTCTTTGGACATAACGGGAGACACAAGAAATTAAAAGTTTCTTGATATATATTTTAAAATTCAAAATACTAAAAAAAAAAACACATAACGAGAATTTGCAGAGTCACATCAAAAGAAAAACAGTTACAAAATATTACGAGTTTTCCAAGAAACATCAAAATGATAACCAAAACTACATGGAAAGAGAGGACTCAATCTAAGGGTCTCTTCTGCCGCCGCAAGGCTCCACACGTTCCTACCAGCGACACCAGTCTACTTTTCACCTGAACAAAATAGAACATAGAATGAGTAAAAAAATACTCAGTAAGAAACCTACTTGTAGGCTCTTGTCGGACTTAATCCAATTCACGGAATCTTAGGCTATATGCTCGAAACTATCGCTAACCAAAATCTACTGTAGTCTCGAGGGAAGACGCTATGGTTATTCCTTGGTATGGATTCTTCATATCCATCTACCTACTGAGCTCAAATCAATGACTCTTTCTAGTGGTGCCTGGCAACATCTACCTGTTCCTAAGATTAGTAACTACATGTCTTAGGAATAGTAACTACCTGTCATGATTATCTTACTATGCAGCTCAAAGTATTTTAGTATATTTTATTCGCACATTAAATAATGGAGTATATGCTAATATACGATTTCTATCCCATTAACCAACCTTATATTTTAGCATTTAATATAGCCCTATTATTAATTTAATCTTTATTTTTTCATTTAAATTTTTTTTTAGATAATATTAATGTAACATTCGAGCTTACAATGTAGGTAACTTTTTCGGCTTTTCTATTTTAATTTTAAACTTGTGATTGACCGAAAACCGTGACTAGCATCCTCTCCTTTTCTAATCATTAGTTATTGCCCAATTGTGGCAAAATCTATCTATTCATTTGAGTTTATCGTAAATATAATTGTCTTAGTTAGACTAATTGTCCTAATTATTATTTTTACTATTTTGTGATTTTCAAACCAAACACATGAATGGGAAAAAATATACAAAATATACTACTAACCAAATTCTAAAAGTAAGGGAAAAAATATTAACTGATTAAGATATTTGAGATATATTCCATAACTCATTATTATACCATAAAATATATTCTCCAAATATTATTTCTTAATACTCCCCTCAAGTTGCAGAGTCTAGGTCAATCATACCCAACTTATCTTTCAAAAAATCAAATTGATGACTTCCCAAAGGTTTAGTGAAAAACATCTGTCAATTGCATTTTAGTCGAAACTTAACATGTTTTGAGGATTCCAACTTGTAACTTTTCTCAAACTATATGACAATTTATTTCAATATGTTTCGTACGTGTGAAAAACTGGATTGGCTGGAATATGTAATGCTGCTTGATTATCACAATACAATAATGATGGTTCGGACAACCGAACTTTCAAGTCTTGAAGAATGTATCTTAACCAAGTTAACTCTAAACAAGTATTTGTCATAACTCGATACTCGGCTTCTGCTGATGATCTGGACACATTGATTTGCTTTTTATACTTCCAAGAAATAAGTGAATTTCCGAAGAAAATGCAGAACCCAGAAATAGACTGTTTGGAAGTTCGTCAACCACCTCCGTTAGAATCACAATATACTTGTAATCTTAAGTTGTTTTCAGATGGTAGTAGGAGTCCTTGACCAGGAGTTCCTTGGATGTATCTCAATACTTGAAGAGCTGCCTCCCAATGTGGTTTTCTTCGTTCATGCATAAATTGACTAAACATACGAACTTAATACACTATGTCAGGCCTAGTAATAGTTAAATATATTAATCGCCCAATCAACCGTCTGTATTTACTTGGATCATTCAACTTCTCTCCTTCTGTTAAAGAAAGTTTCAGATTTTGCTCCATAGAAATTTTTTCTAGACGTGCTCTTGTAAGACCTATGTCTTAAAGAATGTCTAGAGCATACTTCCTTCGAGACATAAAAATTCCTTTTCTAAATCAAGAAAATTCAATGCCTAGGAAATATTTCAAATTCCCTAAATCTTTGATATGGAATTTCTGGAGTAAGCTAGTCTTGAGATGTTGAATTTCTTTAAGATCATTCCCTGTCAACAGAATATCATCAACATAGATAAGAACTGCAATGAAAGTAGTTCCTTTACTCTCAGTAAATAAAGAGTAATCTGCGTTTGACTGAGTGTAGCCTGCATTTTGTATAGTGGTAGAGAATATGGAAAACCAATTGCGAGAAGCCTGTTTTAACCCATATAGAGATTTATGGAGCCAACATACTGTATTCTCCCCCTGTCGGCGAAGACCTGGTGGTAAATACATATAGACTTCCTTGTATAGAATACCATGGTGAAAGGAATTTTGAACATCCAACTAATGAGTGAACCATTTTCGAGCAGTAACAATAGTGAGTAAGTAATGAAGTGTAGTAAGTTTCGCTATAGGAGAAAATGTCTTTTTGTAATCAATACCTTCAACCTGAGTGTATCCCTTTGCTACCAGTTAAGTTTTATAATGTTCAACAGAACGATCAGAGTTGTATTTAATCTTGTACACCCAACGATAACCAATAGCTTTATGGCCAGGTGGTAGAGGAACGAGAGACCAAGTATGATTACGTTCCAAAGCTGCAATTTCATCATTCATAGCCTACTGCCATAATAGGTCGTCAACTGCCTCATCATAGGTTTTAGGTTATGTCTGGGCTGTAATAAGAGCTAGAAAAGCACGTTGAGTAGGATAAAAACGAGAGAATGAAAGGTAATGATGAAGGGGATACCTGGTGCTAGTGCTGGGACTTGAGTTAGAGGTTAAATGATTGGCTGCAGAAAATATCTCATAATCATTATGCCAAGCTGGAGGCTGTTTGGTACGGTAGAACGTCGGAGTGGAACTGATGTATCAGGTGAGATAGGATTAGAGTTAGTGGGTGAATCTGGAGAAGGAATAGAAAGTGGAGGAGATGATGAAGTATTAGGTGAAGGAATAGAAGGTGGGATAGGACTAGAATAGATGTTTGAGTAGGATGAATCATGAAGTGGTAAAATGGGAGTCGAAGGAGCTAATGTCAAAGTTTATGAAGTGGTGAAAAAGGAAAATCATCTTTGTGAAGTGATGAAAAAGGAAAATCATCTTCACAAAATTTAACATCACGAGTGATAAAGAATTTATGAGATTGCATGTCATACAACTTATAACCTTTGTGACCACAAGGATATCCTACGAAAACAGAAGGAAATGCCCCAGGTTCAAATTTTTGCTTAGGATGTACTACAGTTGCATAACATTTACGGCCAAAAACTTTAAGATGATGAAATGTAGGTGATCGTTTGTAGAGGTCTAGACCTTAGTGCACCCAAAGATTTGGATTAGCGCCGAGGAGTTAGTCCCAAGCTTCCTGGAAATATGAAATGAGATTTAAACCACATAGACGCCCTTAGGAACCTAGTAGACCTTCATGGCATCCAAGAGTGACTAAGGTAGCTAACCAGGCTGTTAGCAGTATGATAGTGTCGATAGAGTCTCTACCACCCTATCCCTTCGGTACCTCGGTAGTACACAATTGTCAAGCAGAAGATTTTAGAAGTAGTACCATCGAGCTAGGCCTAGGCCTGATAGGACAGTGCGTCGATGCAACTAGGTTCCCCAACCTAGTGGAAATGGCCAAGGGCCTCATGAAACAAGGTCACTATGACGTAAACTCAACCTAGGAGGTGGCGTGGGACCACGTAGGTTTTGATATAGACCCCTATTTCTTTAGAAAGGTTCATTATCAAAAGATCGTTGTAAAGCCTCTGACAACCCACACATGATAACCTAATAACAATACATACCATATGCATCTGTATGACCGTAGTACAGCAAACACGTTTGAAACCAATACAGATCTTTTCTAAATAGATGATTCACTATTAACGATTAACTGATAACTCTTTAATAGATTCTATATTGTAACTTAATAATTCAATCACAAGGAGAATGACTTACGTGCCTCCGTCAATTACAAGATATTATGTAGTCCGTTGTCCCTGGAGCCAAGTTTACAATAAGAAACTTATCTGCTAACCTCTAATAGATCCAACATAAAACTTAAGAATGAAGTCAACAATCATGAATTACGGAGTACTATAATTTCGATAACTAAGCATCATAACACTCTATCAATTTTATAAACACATAGGTATTCACTTATCAATTGATATCAAACACTTACCATGCTAGTAGGCATCTAACATGCTTTACTAAGCAAAAATTCATTAATTCAGTCACATTTCATTCATGCAAACAATAGCAAATTATATACAAGCTTGTTCCATGACGAAAAATCGAAATAGAAATCCAATTAGCAAATTAATTTTAATTTAATCACTTTTAATCCATTAAAATCTAAAAACATAATTTGCCTATAAATTTAGCTCAAACATGAATTTCAAATAGTTATTTATCTTGATTAACTATGGTCCGAGAATTTAGGACTTTTCTTCAAATTTCTTCGATTCTTCTAATTAAGTTATAAAATCAAATCAAATATTAATCTGATTTAAATTTGCATGAGAACGGAGGAAACTTGATCAAACTGGGCTAAATGAAACAATTGAATTGGTTTGATTGAACAAGTTCATCAACCTCCAACATTTAAATACATGCGATTATGGTTTGCCATTAATCATGGTTTTTAGCTCCATATTGTTTTCTCTTTTCCTTTTGCTCGTTTGTGGTCTAATCACAGAAGTAACGAAATATTGAGAAACGCACACACACAAATATTTTTTTTTTTTTTTTTTACAAAAATCTGAATATTAGATATCCTTTTATTTATTAAATTCAAACAAATTATTAATTCAATTAATTTTATGTTAAACCAGATTTTATAAGAATTAATTTAGAATAATAATTCATTTGATTAAAGTAAATTAATTATTCTAGCGTAATAAACTAATTATAATTAATTGGTTAAATATATGCTTAATGAGTATTCATGCGTAATTATATACTAAATCGAGCACTCTTTAAAATAGGATGATCATGTATTCTCATGTTCTTGACATGAAACTTTAAAAAATATGAATTGCAAAAAGATAAAAAAAAAAAAGCTTTTGAGTAATTTGACAGAAAAATCTTAAAATTGAAATTTATCGTAATGTTTATTTTTAAACCACGACGAGTTTTTAGATAGTCTCCCAACAAATCATAAAGTAAGAGTGAATTGATACAATTATTATAAATAGAATATTATTCATTTATGTTCGTATATTTTATTGTCTCAAAATCAAGATTAATTTAGAAACTAATAATCACGACTTGCAACATGTCATATTAGTGGTATAAACCATCTAGTGCTCAAGCTATAAATATGTTTAGTAGTGGAAATATATATTATTCTTTATTTATGCATTATCTCAAACATATATATTTAAGAAATTTTAGCCCTCGTGAGGAATTTGAACCACTATACCGACTAAATTAACAAACAGTCGAACTCGTCCATGTTTAAGATCTTTGGTTACTGGACTTCCTGCTAACAATACGACTATTTGAAACTCAGGATGTTGCCTCTTTATAATATTTTCTACGATGCTAGCCTTCATGAGATTTAGTTCTGGCCATGATTTTACTGAAACATGTAAAAAAGAATGCGTTAAGTAAAGACTAAAAGTATATTAACAAAGGAAGAACAAAAGAAAAATATGACCAAAAGATATACTTACGTACACCAGCCATTTTAAAATTGATACTTGTATGTTTACTTCGTTATTTGTTGAGCAGCTCTATTTATAACGACTTTGGTTATTAGATAATCATGAAATTAAACATCTTTAGTATATATTCTTCTATTAAAAAGTAAAAAATGGTAACAAATAAAATAGAGAAAAAAAAAAAAACTTTACGAAATATATAATTGTTTATATTATATTAGTTTTTACTATGTAAATTTAATCTAAATATACCTCAACCAATCAAATTTCATTTATTCTAATATTTGTCATTCCAATTTTTCTTTAATTAATTATAGGTCGAAACTTTCTCTAATGCTCACAAATTTCTTCCTGTCAGTAATTTTATCCAAATCTTTTATCAAAATCTTTTATAAAAAATATTGAGAATATTTAGTCCATATATATGCCTTACTAAACTAGCATATATTTTATTCACACATTAAATAATGGGGTATATGTTAATATATGATTTCCATCCTGGCCAAGAACCACCATTATATTTTAGCATTTAATATAACTTTGTTATTAATTTAACTTTTATCTTTTTTATTTAAACCTTTTTAGATAATATTAATGTAACATTCAAACTTAGCAGGTAACTTTTTTGACTTTTTTATATTAATGTAACATTCGAGCTTAGCAGGTACATAACTTTTTTGGCTTTTTTATTTTAATTTTAAACTTGTCATTAACTCGAAACTGTGACTGGCATCCATCATTAGTTATTGCCCTCATCCAGGCAAAACTCTATCTATTCATTTGAATTTATTGTAAATATAGTTGTCTTACTTTTGGCTTAGTCAGACTAATTGTCCTCATTACTATTTTTACTATTTTATGATTTTCAAACTGAACATGATGCATGATTCATAATTAATCAAACTTTGAATCTTATACATATAATCATAATCACGAGGGAAACGACTCCTTCTTAAATAACATATTCATGTAAGGCACAACCTCGTAGATCTATCATAGATCATATTATATGTACTATACAAACTCACTTTTCAATGCTTCAAATCAAAAACTACTAGGTAAACTCTAGAGTAAAAAAGTGATATATAATCTTTAATTATAAAATAGGCAACCGTAGATATTTTAAAAGAAAATAGTGAAATAATAAAAAAAAATAGTCAAAGTCAACTTAGGAGTATAATAGTCATTTCCTCACTCTATCTAACCAGAGAGTCCGTGATTACCCTGGTATAAAGTGGTGAAGGACCATAATGCCCCTAAGGTTCCTTTAAGTTGTTTCAAGGTTCAAACCCCTTCCAAATGACTCAAGATTTTAAGTAAGACCTATGCATAAAGACTTGAAGTTTTAGCTAAGATATCAAGAATTTTGGATCGAATTTAGAATCTAAATAAGTTAGGAGTATAACTTAAGGTTGGAGAAAAAGACAAGACTACCCCTAATGACTCTATAACCATGATCCATGATCCTTCTAGAATGTTAAAAGAACATGTTATGACTTTACGACATTGTGGATGACTTATGAGATTGAAATAAGGCTTGAGAAAGTAAGACTTATGCCTCAAGTTTAGAACGTAAACTAAATTAGGGAAATAAGTTAAAGGTTTAAAGGAAGTGATTAAAATACCTCTAATGGGTAATACTATGATTATGCATATAAATGAAACCAAGAAATCTAAGAATTTAATATATCACTTGTGCTTACCACAGGGCCTTGAATATTATTAAGAATTATGATCCGGATCTATTATAAGCTACATGTCACACCTAGAGTTAGTCCTCGTTTTTAAGAAACTAGGAGGTTTTCCTAAGTCATGATGAGCTCTATGTTCATCCTCAATTTTTAAACAATCAAGATGCTACCTTATGATAAGCTTTAGGATAGTCCTTGTTTTTAAGAAACTAGAAGGCTACCCTAACTCTAGATGAGCTCAAAGATAGCACTTGATTTTTTAGTAATCAGGATGTTATCTCATGAAAAGTTTTAGGATAATACTTAGTTTTTAAGTTACTCGGAGGCTACCCTAACTCAAACTGAGCTTAAAGTTAGCACCATTTTTAAGTAATCAAATGCTATCTCATGATAAGGTTTAGGATAGTTCTTGGTTTTTGAGTAACCAAGAGGCTACCCTAACTAAAGATAGGCTCAAGGTTAGCACTTGATTTTTAAGTAATCTGGGTGCTACCTCATTGTAAGCTTTAGGTAGCTTTTAATTTTTAAGTAATCAATAAGCTGCTTTAAGGTCATGAATTAAGACAAGTAAGTTTACTACACACCCATGCCTTAAAGTAGCACTATATAAGTCTCAAGCCCTAAGTATGCTAATGTAACGACCCGAAATTTTCTACTTAATTTAAGGTTATACATATTGTAAACATTGCAAGCGGAAGACTTCATTTAAATTCTATAAAACATAACATTTATCTTGAAAACACAGCCATGGACTTACGTGTTTCAAAAACATCTTTAAAACGACACAACAAAAGAGTAAATAAATAAATAAACATTTAAGTTAAAATCATCCTATTCTAGCCTAAGTCTAAGAAAATAAATACCACTATCCTATGCATGTGCCATGGTCTCAAGTTGCGATGCCGTCGTCAGCCGTACACGAATGTCTTGCCTTAACCTGAAAAATGTAGTAGCACATGGCTTGAGTATTTAAAGAAATACTCAGTAAGTGACCCCACTATTGGGGTTAAATGCAACAATCACATGCAATGAAATGATGGGACCTATCTTTCGTTTCGTTTTTCCTACGGTACTGTCCTAACGGGTAAACTTTGGGCGTGTACCATATACTCTACACACAGCCCATACGTGCGAGTATGGGCTCACCAGCTAGTTCGCACACCGCTGGGCCACTTTCATTACCCGGTGGGCATACTCTGGGAGCCCCTTATGCCGGGACCCGTTAGAACTAGTAACCGTCACGGCAGCGCTATGCAAAGCATAACGATCGTTGTCCTGCCATTGGATGTACGCGTCCGTACCCTCGTGATGGAATAGGGGTATCCCCCAAATGCATGAACACACATAATGCATGAGGTCCCAATATTTCTACTTTTATCATTAATTAATATCACCCCACTATCATCTTTCATTCGTATCATATCCTTTCTCATATCATTTCACATATCGTTCATCATTCATATCGGGGTTACATTTAATTTCATTTATCGTGATATCATGTCATTCATAACATACTGTATACATACAATTTAGAAAGCATAACAAAACGCTCCATGCTTTTAACATGTCATTTCATAACGTGCAATTCATACAACAACTACCTCATTGGTCATACAAAACAATTTAAACATAACACATCAATCACAATATATCGTATCATAACATGTCATATCGTTACGTGAATGTACCTTAGTCATATCTTCACAGGAACGTATCCTAACGCTATCGTTCTATCAGTCTATCACAAACCTATCCGTTTCTACCCATATCCTAATCATATTATTTCATCAATCTCTCCTATCCATAGCACTCTGGTATGTAATCTAACCTTAACGTTTCATGAACGTATCTTACTCCTATCGTTACATTTCGTTTTGTGCATCCTTCTCATATCCTATCTCAAACATATCCTTAAACACATTGTACCACAATTATTATCATACAATTCACATATTGTAACATAACATAAACATAATATAGGCATACCGATTCACAGATAATTTACACATATTAGAACATATGACACGTGCAGAACCACAGGCACGTGTCAACATCAAATATAACCATGCCGATAGTAAGGCCACTTACCTGGTTAGCTTAAGTCGTTGTCACGAATATATCCTTAATTGAAGTTCGATTCCGTCCTTTGAAATCCAAGTCAACCTATGTGAGCCCATGACATCAGTTCAAGTTTGAACCCTATAAAATTATTTCTCTACTTTACATTGGCCATTGTTAAATTCTGATATTTCCTGTTAGACTAAATTTAATTAATGGAGTTACTTGTCCTTTCATATTTCCTGTTTTATTTTTAAATTTTGTTCAACAAATCTTTCCTCCATCTTCCCTATTGGCCAATTTTGTTAATCTATTCTTACTTCCAAATCTTCCCTTTTTATTTTTTTATTTTTTATTTTATTTTCTTTTCAATGAACAGTATTCTGATTTCCATCTCTATTTCATTTTGTATTCTGGATTTCCATCTCTATTTCATTTTTTTCTTATTTTATTTGTCTTCCTTCCGACTTAGTTAACAATTATATTCTTAGCTTTTAATTTAATGATCCATTTGGTTATATACTTTTTCTATAATTCAATATAATTGGTTGTGATTTCGTACAACTCATACAAAATTCTTCTTTTCCTTTAATCTCTAATTCAAAACTAAATAATTGTAACCAAATTAATATTATTTAATAAAATAAAAGGAAGATTTAACATACGACTACGGACCTCCTCAAATGACATATCTCCGGCCGAATCAAATCTGCTTAAACCTTTTGTTTTTGTAGGGAGGAAGAAATTTTGATATGGGTAAATCTCAAGTTGTTTTTACAAAAAAGGAATTCCTGATTTGTTGCCAGATTTATTTTTGGGAAGGAGTGGTGAGAGATTTAAGGAAGGAGGAAGGATCGGTTACCAAATGTTTATTGTTTTTTTTTTTTTAATTTTCATTATTTATTTATTTATTTATTTTTATTATTATTATTATTATTATTATTTTATTTTATTTTTTCAGGTTGTTACCGCTAAGACATGAAGTTTGCTAGGTACCACTCAAGAAACAAGAACAAGAACTGAGAACAAGAATCAAGAATAAGACTAAGGACAAGGACCAAGGTCAAAGACTAGAACAAGGATCAAAATCCAAATTTTCAGAAATAAGAACCCAAGGTGAAGAATTCAAAACTCTAGGGCAAAGTCCTTGGACAAGACCATGACAATAACTTAGGACTCATGAACATAAACCCATCACTTAAGTTCCAAGATCAAGAATCAAGAACAAGACAAAGAATTAGTATGATACCCTAGCATAACTTAAAGACATGATTGAGAGTCTACAAGTAGGCTACTTACTCAGTCTTTGTATTCATTCTTATTCTTTTTTTATTTATTTGACAATGAGTTGGTCGGAGATGGAAGCAGATATAGAGTAGATGTCATATAGAACCACACCAATTTTAATTATTTTAATGTTTTAAGTCATTTTGTTTAACGGGCCCAATGTATTCAAACATAATTTGGATTTGTAAATAAAAAGTATTTATGTTTATTTCAAACGCACAAATTGTTACCGCATTTTACTTTGTCTTTCAAGTTTTCAAATAAGCTACTGCTCGAGTAAAAAATTGAGTCGTGACACAAGTTAAGACCAACAAGTAACGTAGTCATGTGGCAAGGGATACAAGGGATTATCGAGGCCGTTAGGTATCGAATCTAGATTCTAAATCTTGATCTGAAATCTACGTCTTGAGCGTTAAACTTAAATATAAATGTGGCGTCTTAGATCTTAAGGAAAAAATTTGCCACCACACGAGCTTAAAGAGCTTCCTAGAATCCTATATAAAAATCTGAGGGTTTGATGTACCTAGACAAGCCAGTGATAAGATGTCATTATCAGAGGAGGCCCGATTAGGCCAACCATGAGATATATGGGAGCCAGCCTAAGAGAACACCATGAGACTCATGAAAAGATTAAAGATTCTCGAGAATCTCGTACAAAATTAGATGAGTAACTCTTAATTTTTCAACCCTCGTTTCTTAACTAGGTCTCTGATAAGGGCTATTTGGCTGATTAAGGAGGAAAAAAGAAAAAATAAAGGAGAGAGAAAAGACATTTTGAAAAAATGGTGCTTTGATCCAACTATGAGGAGTTTTTGGACAGCAGACTCGTTACAAAAGTTGCTCAAAACCAGGAGGAGACCCAATATGGAAAAATTTAGAGCGTTTAAATTTATCAAAAAAATGAAAAATAAAGGTAAGAATTTCGAATTTTTAGTCTCGATTTTCATCGAATTAAGTTATGAATTTTTAATGTGGGGTTACTTAAAATGATTTTGCACCACTTTTGTCAAGGAAGTGGGAATGAATCTGATAAGGATCATGTGGACTTATTATACAATCTCAATCCAAATCTCAATCCAAAAAGATTAAACAAGCCTTCATTCTTCGTCTTCAAAATTGGATAAACTTGGTTCAAACTTTATTTCATGTGAGCTGATTTGATTGAGGAAAGACCATTTAAAGCTCGAAAATTGAATATTTGTACTGTTAAAATAATTTCTCAAGAACAAAGTTATTTGTCAAAGTTTTTTTTTTGTTAAATGCCCACAAATTACTATGTAAAATCATATTTTTTATCAATAAAATTCCGCTCTCAAATTGAGACTTTCATCTTTAGAAATGGTAATATCATCTAAGTTTCAAGCAATCTTGTGGTAGATTACTTCTGAGCCATTCAATCTAGCCTTGATCAAGTTTGATGTGACGTGACTCAATTTTAGAAATTGTAGTATCATCTTTATTTTAAGTTTCAAACAATCTTGTGTAGATTACTTCTGAGTCATTCAATCCAGCTTTGATCAGTTTGATTGTGGGGTGACTCAATTTAGAAAAATGTTTCAAATCTTGCTTCTAGATCTTTGATCTTAAGTGATAATCTAATTCTAGTCTTATCTCTGGGTTGATCCGAATTTCAGATAAAGAGGTGTTATTTTCTTTGATTCAAGAGTTCATGGTTTAATAAAAGTTTGAAGTGTTGGGCTGATTAGTATTACCTTATCAATTTGTATCAAAACTTAGGTTGTATTTATGTGGCCTACACTTGAATTGATTTTATCTCTGGTTTATGTTATTGTTTTTTTTTTTAATTTGTCCATTTATTTCTTTGCTGCAACTTCCATCATTCTACGTCATCTTTTGACTTTGTTCTCATTTTATTCTTAAAGATCATATTTAGATCTTGAAAAAAATAATACTTGAAATTTTGCTTCCTAATATTATGTTAATAAATTGTCCTTATCATCTATTTAGATTATTATCTATTTAGATCATTTGCATGTTTATTTGAAGATCAAATAAACTTCAATTCAAAATTTTCTTAAACATTATAAATCGATAACACTTGTGTTTGATATTTCTCTTTCTGAATCTAAACTCCAAAATAAATTATGAATTTGCCCAAACTTCGTAAAATGAAAGTTAGATTATTCTCTTATATTTTATAATTAAGAAGAGCATTTATGCAAAATCATAACTATCTTTCTTATTGGAATTCATTTTTAAGTGAGCAATTTTACCCAAAATATATTTGTGTCCTTTATTTATTTATCATTTTTTTGTTTTATTTTGTTCTTATTTCATAATTACCTTATCTTGATTGTCTTGAATATATAAGTATTGTTTTATCCATAACTTGATCATAATTTAGTCACTTTTCCAAATAGCCTACCTTTGTGTGTAATAAACACGAGTGTTCTTAAGTGTAAAATTAGTGAGTTGAGTGTGTAAAGTCCTAAACATATTTAACTACTATTTGTACAATCACGAACCAAGACGGGAAAATGGAGGGGAGATTAATGAACTACTTAAAGAAGAAGTTCGGGAGAATGAAGAGGAATTGGAAGATAGGAGTCATTTGGAACTTGTTACGAGAAGACTTCTTTAAACTCAAGTTACTAAGAATGATGTTGATGATCAAAGAGACAACCTATTTAACACATGGTGTTTAGTCAATGAGACTTCTTATAGTCTTGTTATTGATAGTAGATGTTGCAACGTAGTAAATACCATGTTGATCAAAAGGTTGTAAATTTCAACCCATAACCATCCTACCATCCTAAACCTTACAAGCTGCAATGACTCAATGACAGTGGAACAATGAAGGTAGTTTCTCAAGCTTTAATATTTTTTACGCTTTAGGAAAATATAAAGATGAAGTTTATTGTGATGTGTTATTGATGCTTACTGGAGACACATTGCTTGGCCGACCTTGGCAATTTGATAGGAAGGTCATGTATGATGGTTATTCGAATAGGTCTTCTTTTATAAAAGATGGTAGAAAGACTACTCCTGTACCTTTGAGTTCTGCAAATCTATTTGTCGATCAATTAAAGCTGGAGAAAAAAAAAGATTGAAGAAGAATTGAAAGAAAAATAAGAATGGACTGAAAAATTAGAGAAAAATCATAGATAAAAAATAGTGAAAAAAAAAAAAAAATTTTAAAAATGAAAGAAAGAAAGTGAATTGTTTGACTAGAGTTGGAGAGGTGAGAACGGCAATGTTTACAAAAAAAAAAAAAAAAAACCATCTTTGTACTTATGTACAAGGAAGGATGTTTGGTCTCTAACGATAACAACTTGTCTTTGCCTGTGTGTTTCAATCTCTTTTACGGGAATTTGAGGACGTGTTTCAAGATGAAGTACCTAAATGACTAACTCCCATTAGTTATTGAACATAAAATAGACTTCATTTTGGGGGCTTTCATTCCTAATAGGCCAGCTTATAGAGTCAATCCAACTAAGACTAAAGAAATTAAAAGACAAGTGGAGGAGCTCATGGAGAAGGGCTATATACGAGAAAGTTTGAGTTCATGTTCTGTACCAGTCTTATTGGTGCCAAAGAAAGATAAAACTTTGCGCATATGCATGAATTGTAGAGTCATCGACAAAATCATTGTAAAGTATCAAAATTTTATTCCTTGATGAACTTCATGATTCATGTCTATTTACTAAGATTGATTTTAAATTTGGATATGATCAAAATAGAATGCATGTAGGAAATGAATGAAAAACAACTTTCAAAACTAAGTTTGGATGGTATGAATGGCTTGTTATGCTTTCTGGGCTAACTAATGCTCTTAGTACATTTATGTGCTTAATGAATCATGTTTTGAAAGAATATTTGAGGAAGTATGTTGTTGTGTATTTTGATGATATTTTAATTTATTCGAAGACTTTGCTTGAGCATGTGGAGCGTGTTAAGTCAATTTTGAGTACACTTAGAAAAGAGAAACTTTATGCTAATTTTAATAAGTGTAGTTTTCATGGAAAAAACTAACTTTCTTGGTTTCATAGTTGGTAACAATGGAGTAGAAGTAGATAAGAAAGTTAAAGCCACTAGAGATTGACAAACACACAAAAAAAAAAATGTAAGTGAAGTTTGGAGTTTTCATGACTTAGCTAGCTTCTAAAGAGGATTTATAAAAGACTTTAGTACCATAGCTACGGTCTTGAATGATTTAGTGAAAAAGAATGTTCTTTTTAAATGAGGAGAAATGCAAGAGATTGCATTCAATTTGCTTAAAGAGAAATTAACCAAGGCACTATTACTTGTTTTTCTTAATTTTGATAAAACTTTTGAAATTGAGTGTGATACAAGGAGTTTTGACACAAGTACTCTTTTAATTCAAAATGGAAAGCCTTTAATGTATTAGTGAAAATCTAAATGGGCAGCATTGAACTATCTTACCTATGATAAATAATTGTTTACTTTAGTTCATTCATTGCAGGTGTGACAACACTACTTATGACCTAGAGAGTTTTTGATCCACTCTGCTCATGAAAACTTGAAGTATCTTAACGGTCAAAACAAATTGAACCGTAGTCATGCAAAGTGGGTGGAGTTTATTGAAACATTTTCGTATGTCATCCAATATAAGTAACGTAAGGATAATATGGTAGCTGATGATTATTAAGAAGGTACAATCTCCTTACTTCTCTTAGTTAAAAAATTCTTAGATTTGAGCCTATTAAAGAAGACTTTGGAACTATTTATTCATCTTGTCTTTAAAAAAAAAAAGGTTGTGGATGATTACATGTGTTTCATGAATTTCTATTTAAGGAATGTAACATTTGTATTCTTAAATGCTCTATAAGAAATTTTCTCGTAAAAAAACACATAGGAGTGGCTTAGGGCTATTATTTAAAAAATATAAAATCTTGGGACGAATGTTGGTCATGGGTAGAGTTGGCATATAATAGAGTAATTCATAGAACCACTCATTGTTTTCTTTTGAAATTGTTTATGGATATAGTTCACTTACATCTCTTGATTCGCTTACTATTCCTTCTAATATTTTTGCGAGTGAAACAACTAGAAGTAAGGCAGATTTGATCAAAACCTTGCACAAAGAAGTGAAGGAGAGAATTGAGAAACAAAATTTCAAAATTGCTTCAAGAACTAACAAAGGATGGAACGATCAAAGGAGCGAATCCCATCTCAAAGGAAGATAAGGTTACATTCAAGAGGGATGTCCCTCACCAAAATCTTGAAAGAATTAATAACAATGCCTATAAATTGATCTTCCTAGAGAATTTTGGGTACGAATCCTTTTGAACACGGGAAAAGAATAAGGATGACAATGTTCCAAATGTTTCAACTCCACCTATCACACGATCCAAAGCCAATAAGATTCAACAAGCATTTATTCTTCATCTACAAAATTTGATAGGCTCGATCCAACCTTCAATTTATGTTTTACAAGTTGATTCGATTGAGGAAATACCATTTAAAACTTCGAAGTGAATATTTTGCATGGTTCAATGAGTGGATGGAGTCACTGTAAATAGCATTTGAATTAAAATTTATTAGAAAATTTTATTTATTATTTTAATTTCATAATTTTTTTTTTTTTCTTTCAATCATGACCACTAACTTCCCACTTCCCACTAGTTTCTTTACTGCATTTGAACGGTTTGAAGTTTTTTTTGTGGAAAGATTATAAATGCCTACAAATTACTAGGTAAAACATATTTTTTTATGAATGAAATTAAGTTCTAAGCTTTTGCATTTAAAAATTTGAGATCTATCTCTAAAAGTTTCAAGTAATTCTTATGCTTTTAAATTTTGATTCAAGATTGCTTTTAAATAATTCAGTCAAGCCGCCCGTATCAAGTTAATGGTAGGATGACTCAATTTAGAACAAGATTTCAAATCTTGATTCTAGATCTTTGATCTTAAAAGATAATCTAATTCTAGTTTTATCTCTTGATCATCTTAATTTTGAATTTTGTACAAAGAGATATTAATTTATCTAATTGAAGGGTGCTTGCTTCAACAAAAGTTTTGATCATTGGGCTGAGGATTAGGATTGTCTTGTCAGAATCGAACCAGTATTTGAAAGAATGCAAACGAGACTCAAGAATGTTGAGGTTTCTAGTTTCGAGCCATCTTTGAACTTAAATAATTTCTTTCGTAGTTATTAAAACTATGTTATAGTAATTTTAATGGTAAATAGGATTAAAGCTATACAACTTTAGTGAAGAAAGTTGAATTGAGTTACGTACAAAAGGATACCCAAATCTCAGGATCCTCATCAGTGTTCTGTTCAGAAATATATGGAATCTCGACAAGTTCATCAACATTTTGCAGAGATTTACCTTCGAAATCTGGATGCCGCACTGGCCTCTTCGCCAACTAAGTTGCCGCTGCCCTTCTCGCCAAAATTGGCTCTTTCACCCAATGTGACAACTCTTTCGGCTGCCCTTCTTGCCAAAATTGGCTCCTTCGCCCAATATGGCTACTCTTCCGGCTTCAACATTGTCTTTGTCCCTTGCTCTAGGTTTTTCCTTCTACTTCTGGAGTTAGACATATTCTCACCAGAGCCAAGACAGTATCGTCGCTGAGCGACGATCCCTCTTCATGGGTTAGACATATTCTCGCCGAAGCCAAGGCAGCATCGCCGCTGTTTTCGATGGCCAAGAAAGTGTTTCTCTACGCCTTCTCTAAACCAGGTTGTTGACATCTTCACGAAAAGTGTTTCTCAACCTCTCTTTGAATTTTTCAGATCCAAGCTTCACGTTTGCTCAAATTCGACGCTCAGCTTACGGTGGGGTGTTAAGAATATTTAGTACAAAATTATAGTTTACCATATATATCATATTTGATATTTTATTATAAGGCAAATATATATAGATATTTGCCTTCCTATCATAGGTATCTTTCCATTTATTGTTATTTCCATTTATTACTATTTCCATATCCTTGTAATTTATTTGATTATAAATAGAGAACTTTCACACACCATTTAGGTGTGGTGGATTAAGCAAACATTCTCATATGTTCATATGTTTTATCGTCTCAAAATCAAGATTAATTTAGAAACTAATAAACAAGACTTGCAACATGTCATGTAATGGTATAAACCATCTAGTGCTGAGGCTACAAATATATTTTGTAGTAGAAATATTATTCTTTATTTATGCATTATCTCAAACATATATATTTAAGACATTTTAGCCCTCGTGAGGAACTTCAACCACTAAACCGAATACATTAATAAACAGTCGAACTCGTCCATGTTTAAGATCTTTGGTTACTGGACTTCCTGCTAACAATGTCACTATATGAAAGTCACGATATTGCCTCTTTATAATATTTTCTACGACGCTAGCCTCCATGAAATTCAATTCTGGCCATGATTTTACTCAACCATGCAAAAAGGATACGTTAGGTAAAGACTAAAAGTATATTAAAAAAGAAGAACAAAAAAAAAATATGACTAAAAAATATACTTACGTACGTAAGCCATTTTAAAATTGATATTTGTATGTTTACTTCGTTGTTGGTTGAGTAACTCTATTTATAACTACTTTGGTTGTTAGATAATCATGAAATCGAACATCTTTGACATATATTCTTCTATTAAAAAGATAAAAAGTTATAACAAATTAAATAGAATTAAAAAAAAAAATCTTACCCAATATATATTTATTTATATTATCTTAATTTTTACTTTTGTTATCGGACACCATGTAAATTTACTTTTAATTTGGAAAGAATTTAGTCTATGTAACAATATGTTCTTGACACTTTAAACTTGGTAGTGATTTAGTCCATATGGTTAAAAATAGTATTAGAAAAGCTGGAAAAAAAATATTGAGAATATTTTGAATTAATGACTTTTATCAAAATATTTTGAGTTAATGATGTAATAAAAGTACCATTTCTTTTTTTTTCTCCTTTTAAAATTTTAGTATATTTTATTCCCACATTAAATATGCGAATATATGATTTCCATCCTTGCCATTAACCAACATTATATTTTAACATTTAATATAGTCCCGTTATTAATTTAACTTTTATTTTTTTTTTTATTTAAACTGTTTTAGATAATATGAAGGTAACATTCGAACTTAGAAGGTACGTATCTTTTTCGGCTTTTCTATTTTAATTTTAAACTTGTCATTGACCCGAAATCATGACTAGCATCCACTTCTTTTCTTACCATTAGTTATTGCCCCCATCGTGGCAAAACTCAATCTATTAATTTGAGTTTATGGTACATATAATTGTCTTACTCTTGGCTTAGTTAGACTAATTGTCCTAATTACTATTTTTACTATTTTGTGATTTTCAAACTAGACACATGAGGCCCTATTCATAACTAATTAAATTTTGAATCTTATACATATAATCGTAATCATGAAAGCAACGACTCCTTAAATAACATATTCATGTAAGGCACAACCTCGTAGATCTATCGTAGATCATATCATATATCATATGTTATATACATATTTGTTTTTCAAGGCTTCAAATAAAAAACCGCTACCTAAACTCTAGAGTAAAAAAGGGTTATATAATTTTTTAGCTATAAAATAGGCCACGATAGATATTTTAAAATAAGATAATAGAAAAATAGAAAAAAATAGTCAAAGTGTGCGTTAAGCAACCTAGCTGCCCTACGAACATAGTAGACCTCCTCGATAGTTTTCTGCACTTTAGAAGATCAATTGGAATATATCCCTAACAAAACATTCATAAGTGAACTAAGTGAAAATTTGGGCATTAGAGCTAGAGTGACTTACATGTTAACCTAGGTTAGTACGTTTGTAGTAGACCAAGCACCTCAGGATCACAAGCAATGATTATAGGTCTAGACCTTAGTGCACCCAGAGATTTGGATTGGCCCTAAGGAGTTAGTCCCAAGCGTCCTGAAAACACGAAATGAGATTTAAACTACATAGACGCCCTTAAGAACCTAGTAGACCTCCATGACATCCAAGAATGACTAAGGTAGCTAACCAGCCTGTTAGCAGTATGATGGTGTCACAAGAGTCTCTACCACCCTATGCCTTCGATACCTCGATAGTACACAATTGTCAAGTAGAAGAATTTTGAATTAGTACCATCGAGCTAGGCCTACGCTTGATAGGACAATGCATCGATGCAACTAGGTTCCACAACCTTGTGGAAATGACTAAGAGCCTCATGAAACAAGGTCACTATGACGTAAACTCGTCCTGGGAGGTGGCATGGGAACATGTAGGTTAACACAGTAGTAGGCCAGCACACAGGGGTTGCTCCTCCTCATACTAGGGTGATTTTATGATCCTGTGGGAAGGTCTACCAGCTAACCTTTCGATGTTCAACTTAGCAGATGCTATATTGTCTCAGTAGATTATTATGAGGTAGCGCCTCAACAGAGGATGTTGGTCATTCATTGCTAGGCAAGGAAAGATACCTAAGCCAAAGAACAGAAAGGTTGGAAACCTGTACATACCCTTAGGGTAACATTCAGATCGAAGATCTGCTCAGAGTTTCAAGCCTCCCTAGATGTTCAGATAATAGTAGATCTATGCCCGAAATTCCAAGAGACCAGGAAAAAACCCATAGATACCTACTAGGTTAAGGATGTGATAAGAGCCTACAAATAGGTTGCTTACTGAGAATTTTGATACTTACCCATTTCCTTTTTTTTTTTTTCAAGTATTCCCAAGCTACCGGTGAAGGTGATGAAAGTGGTGAAGCGTTCGAGAGTTGCGTGGTCACAGAGACGGTTATTCCAAGACATTAGTCTATCTTCATATTTTTCGTCCTTTGTATTTTATGTATAAATGTATCTTATATTTACTCTCCATTTGTAATAAACTTAAACAACATTGATTTGTAATTAGATTTTATTTTGTTTTAGATTATCGTGTGGTTTGTTTTAATTACATTTAAAATTTACAGTATTATTATATTTTATTTTATTTCACCTTTTTGTTTCATTTACTTTTATCATTGTCTTTTTATCACGGTCAGAGATTCGACAATAATCAGGTTGAAACAAGTAAGCCACTCTCTAGTAATTTTATACAGTCATATTCTCATGGGAGTGACCCTATGTCGGGCAATTATCACGATATTATGATGTAGACCCCTATTTCTTTAGAAATGTTCATTATCAAAAAATAGTTGTAGAGTCTCTGACAACCTACGCATAATAACCCAATAGCACTACATACCTTATGCATCTAGAGCATGATTAGTAAACACATCTTAAACAAATACAAATCTTGTCTATCTAGATGATTGACTATTAAAGATTAACAGATAACTCTTTAATAGACTCTATATTTTAATTTAATAATTCAATTACAAGGAGAGTGACCTCCGTACTTTTGTCAATTACAAGATATTATGTAGTCCCTTGTTCCTGGAGCCAAGTTTACAATAAGAAACTTATCGGCTAACCTCTAATAAATCCCACATAAAACTTAATAATGAAATCAACATTCATGAATTACGAGTACTATAATTTCGATAACTAAACATCATAATTCTAAATTAATTCTCGTCTGTGGTCTAATCACAAGACTAATGAAATATGGAGAAACGCTCACACACACAAATATATTTTTGTTCTTTTTTTTATACAAAAATTTGAATTTACAAATCCTTTTACTTATTAAATTCAAACAAATTATATTAATTAATTAATTTAGTGTTAAACCAGAATTAATTTAGAATAATAATTCATTTGATTAAAGTAAATTAATTATTCAATTGTAATAAACTAATTATAATTAATTGATTAAATATATGGTTAATGAGTATTCATTCATAGTTATATACTAAACACAACCCTTTTTAAAATAGGATGATCAACATAAAGATATGAATTGCAAAAATGATAAAAAAAAGCTTTGAGTAAATTTGGCAGAAAAAGCTAAAAATTAATATTATATGAAAATATTATTCTTTATTTATGCATTATCTCAAACATATATATTTAAGACATTTTAACCTTCGTGAGGAATTTGAACCACGAAACCGAGTACATTAATAAACAGTCGAACTCGTCCATGTTTAAGATCTTTGGTTACTGGACTTCCGGCTAACAATACCACTATATGAAAGTCAGGATGTTGCCTCTTTATAATATTTTCTACGACGCTAGCCTCCATGAAATTCAGTTCTGGCCATGATTTTACTGAAACATGCAAAAAGAATACGTTAGGTAAAGACTAAAAGTATATTAAAAAAGAAGAACAAAAGAAAAATATGACCAAAATATATACTTACGTACGTATGCCATTTTAAAATTAATATCGGTATGTTTACTTCGTAGCTCTATTTATAACTACTTTGATTATTAGATAATCACAAAATTTTTGGTATATATTCTCTATTAAAAAGGTAAAAAGCTTATAACAAATAAAATAGAATTAAAAAAAAAACCTTGCCGAATATATATTTATTTATATTTTATATATATAGAAACTAAAAGTAGCATTTCTTTTTTTTCTCCTTTCAAATTTTAGTATATTTTATTCACACATGGAATATATGCTAATATATGATTTCCATCTATGCCATGAACCAACATTATATTTTAGTATTTAATATAGTCCGATTATTAATTTAACTTTTATTTTTTTATTTAAACTGTTTTAGATAATATGAATGTAACATTCGAGCTTAGCAAGTGCGTACCTTTTTCGACTTTTCTATTTTAATTTTAAACTTGTCATTGACCCGAAATCGTGGTTAGCATCTGCTTCTTTTCTTATCATTAGTTATTGCCCCCATCGTGGCAAAATTCTATCTATTAATTTGAGTTTATCGTAAATATAGTTGTCTTACTCTTGGCTTAGTTAGACTAATTGTTCTAATTACTATTTTTACTATTTTGTGATTTTCAAACTGGACACATGAGGCACGATTCTTAACTAATTAAATTTTGAATCTTATACATATAATCGTAATTATGAAGGCAACGCTCCTTAAATAACATATTCATGTAAGGCACAAACTCATAGATCATATCTATGTACTATACAAACTCACTTTTAAATGCTTCAAATCACAAACCGCGACATAAACTCTAGACAGAAATTCACACATTTCTCAGGAAAGGAACTACGAGGAAAAACGTGGCAAAAGACAAAAACTTTTATTGACCCTCAAGAATGATAACAAATGAATTTTTAGCCATATTTGGACGCATTTATTTATGTGAATAGTTAATGAAATATGATGAAAATAAATTTGTTGGAAGGTTGGTAGAAAACTATTAAACTTTAATGATGGAAGCGAGTTGAGTTAAGTTAGGTGTAAAAAGATACAAAAATGAGAAGAAAATAGGATAAAAATAAATTCTGAAAAAAAATAACGCATGAACTCGAATACGCAGGTAACATGCATTGGGCACGACGGGGGCGAATGCATCAAGCGATGACTAGGACATATGTGAAGAAAGGAGCGTGGAATGAATGGGTGCCTAACGGGGATACTCATCAACGTATGAAAAAGCGAAGGGAATTTTGTACGCAGTCGAGGATAAAATGCGAGATATCGGGGTTGAATGTGCTGATCGAAAGCGCCATGTATCACGCCAAGAGCACAACTGCTCCTCTTGAAGTGTGTGTCAACTCGCGCATGACCGGCTCACGTCGGTCACCACCCATCCATAATTGAGTTCGTGTAAGGTGATATTTTTTGCACGTTTCGACTACCATTCGTCTACTTTTTGCCCCGATTTTAATACTAACCTTAATTTAACTTGAACTGAGAACTACCAGAGAAGTTTTAGAAAATTTACATTTCTAACCAAGTGGAAAAGCTAGCTCGGAAAGACAAACTTTACCTAAGTAGCCAATCAAACTTTTTTCAAGTAATACTTTAGGAAACGCTAGGACGTGATGGCATGCGAAAATATCTTGTCTTAGGTGGTTATAATATACGTGATTATGACTTTAGAAGGGCAATTTTGGATAAGTGTACAAAGTATGTTATGAAAAATTATAAAAATGCCCCTAGGATGAGAATTAAAAATGCATCTTGGTTTTAATGTTTTCCACTGTGCTAGAAATGAGGATGAGTATTGTGTTATGTGTTTTGGATGATTGATAGATGTTATCTCCTAGTTGAACTTGTATGAATTATTAGAATATGAATTATGTGTTTCAAGTGATTGATAGATTTATCTTCCTAACAAAGCATGCGTTGAACTTGTATGAATTATTAGAATATGAATTATGTGTTTCAGGTGATGGATAGGTTTATCTTCCTAACAAACCATGCGTGAGTGAACTAAGTTAAGATTGAGGCACCAGAGCTAGAGCAGATTCACGTTGAACTAAGTTAAGATTGGGCACCATAATATCGTGAGTGAGGATCAGAGGTCTAAACCTTAATGCTTCCAGAAATTGGATTATCCCTAATGAGCTAGTTTCGAGTGTCTTGAAAATGTTAGATGAGATTTAAACCGTCTAGACGCCCATAAGAATCTAGTAAACTTCTATGACAAGGACAACGGAGAAAGCTTTAAAGGCCTAGTAGTAGTGTGAACAGTGTCACTAGAGGTTCTGCCTCTCATCTCCTCCGGTACACCCTTTGGCTAGTAGTGACCTGTCAAGTGGTAGGAGTATAGGAGCAATATCGTCGAGCCAGGCCTAGGGTGGAAAGTGTAGCGTGTCGTTGTGATTAGATACCTTTATCTTGTGGAAATGGCTAAGGGTCTCCTGAACATGGCCTCTGCGAGGTAAACCCGTCCTGAGAGTGGGTATGGGACCATGCTAGTAACCTAGTAGCTGGAAAACACACAAAGCCATACCCCCATACTAAGAGTGACTCTATTTCTATGCCAGCGTTTGTTAGTTAACCTTCTACAAATGATGTTAAGGCCTTGTGATGAGAGCCAACAAGTAGATTGCTTACTAAGAATTTTTATTTTCACCCCATTCTACCTCTCTTTTAGGTGTTTGCTGACTATTGATTAAGGTGAGATAGCATGAGGGCATCAGTTCAGTTTATGTATTTGGACATTTTATATTTTTTTATTTCAAACTGTATCTTGAAGTCATTCTCCATTTTTAATAACTCGAACAACATCGACTTGTATTGATTTTCAAGTGGTGTTGTTTAATTTTAAATTTTGCAAAATTTTATCATATTTTATATGTTCTTGTTTTTATTTTAATTGCTTTTGACTTTTAATTTTATTCATAGTATGAGATTCAATACCTAGAAAACTGGGTTGTGACACTGACGCTGCAGTCCTTATACCAGGTAGACCCTTACCAAGTGAGGCAAGTTCACGATTAGAAGTTGTGCCCTAATCATCCCTACGTAATACGAGTCAATCCATAGAATCATAACATACCCTAATCATAGCTCTACGATCAATGAAATGTAAAAGAAACGCCAAGGCTCACTCATTCATCATGCATATACTATAGGACACATGACATCATTTCAATCATATATTAGGGTTAATCAAGTTTTCCAATCTCCTAACATGTTTCTAGGAGCACTAGAAGGCAATAAATCATCTTCATGAATAATCACCATAAAAAATTCATAAATATCATGTCAGAGTCCGAGTATTGTCAACTTATCATTCAAAATCAAATTTTAATAACTGAAAGCCGTAAAACGTGTAGTTGAGCTAAATCATATAAATATTCAAATTTATAGGCTTAGCTATCCATTTTCATGCTCAATTGGCCCCGTAGCTATCCAAAAACTAATCAATCCCTACATGTATTTCTTGTAGAAAAGTCCAAACAGTTACTTACTCGCTCAGGTTCGAGTTCTGTTTCCCTAGCTTCCCAAACTAGGAATTCCGTAAATTTGCTTGGAGATATTCCAAATTGAGTCTAGTATCCCCTACCAAATTGATTTTTTTTTTTTTTTTTTTTTTTTTTTTGTGATAATCACCTGAAAATGGGGTGAACCGGTCAAAATAGTGTAAAGAAGTCAAATTAGATGATGTGGGTGGTTCAAGAAAATCGACTACATCGTTTTCTACCTCTAGCAACGATGACGCCCACTTCCAGCTAGTTTTGAGACCTGATACTCGAGCTTGTCAAAATACTACAACCATTATCTCACAATATTTTCTTGGTATAAAATGTAGCCCTATTAACATTTGATTCAGTGTCCACAAAGATAGGACTCGAGGAAGAAAGCTACTAACACTCTCAAATTTTCCAAAACTAGACTTTCAACTCACTCTCGATCCAAACATTCTAGAGTTTATCTCTCCTTAAATCTTTCATAAACTTGTTCTCCTTCCTCTTTTGAAGCTAAAGGAATAAAACCCACGTCACAGAACGTTGGGTCAAATCTCTCATTACAAGCTTACAAGAAGGAAAAAGATGGTATGGTAAAAAATTTCCATTAAAAAAAAATAATACATTTTATTTACAAAGCCAAATAAAGTTGGAATAGGTTGGCCCATAAAATAAAATAACTTAAAGTATTAAACATTTGAAAACACGATGACTCCACATCCGTTTTCATCCTCTACCAGCTTCTTATTGTTAAATGAAAAAGATGAGGAAACTTGAACGAATACTAAGACTTAGTAAGAAGTCAACTTAGGGTCTTACGTTCAGTTCTTGAGTTATTGTCATGGTCTAGCCCAAGGACCGACCTTGGTCCTAGGTTTTGAGTCCTTGAATCTCTGTTATGGTTTAAGGACCTTAGTTCTAAGGTTTTAGGTTCTTAATTTTGAGAACTTAGATCTTGATCCATGTGCTAATTCTCATCCTTTATTCTTAGTTCTTGTTCTTGATTCTTGTCGTTGTCCTTAATCTTGGAAATAGTTCGATTACACGGAATTCCAATATCAATAGTATCAGACCGATATGTGAGGTTTACATCTCGCTTTTGGAAAAGTCTGCAAAAGGTGCTAGGTACGCAATTAAAGTTCAGTATAGCCTTTCACCCTCAAACGGATGGTCAGACAGAAATGCTCAAACCAAATGTAATGGACTTCGAGGGAAGTTGGAATGAGTACCTACATCTAATGGAATTTGCTTATAATAATATTTATCAGGTCACCATACAAATGGCCCCTACAAGGCACTTTATGGACGGAGGATTTGGATTTCGAGGTTGGGGACCATGTGTTCTTGAAGGTAGCACTCATGATGGGGGTGCTCAGGTTTGGTAAAAAGGGGAAACTAAGCTCTAGGTTTATCGGTACTTTCGAAATACTAGAAAGGATAGAACCTGTGGCTTATAGACTCACACTAACCCCAAACTTGTCTGCGGTACATATAGTATTTAATGTTTCCATTCTACGGAAGTATACTCCAGACCCCACTCATGTATTAGCACATGACACACTTTCCTTAAGAGAAAATCTAACGTATAAAGAGGAGACAATCCAAATATTAGACCGAGACGTCAAGAGATTGAAGAACAAGAAAATTACACTTGTGAAGGTCATATGGAAGAACCATAAAAAGGAAGCAATTTGCACCAACCTGTTTTAGGATAGGAACTTGTAATACCCAAAAACCATAAGGCTTCCGAAAAGAGGCAAAGTATAAATAGATAATTACGAAAATGCTTTTGCTTAGCACAATCAAATCCGTGAGATTTTGAAAAAGTTAGGTTCTAAAGTTTTATTATGTTATTCTAGAGAAGATTTTGCTAAACTTCCATGAAGAAACCTCAAGTCAATTCATATTGGAATGCGCCTTGCCGATGGTGCACCATGCATCACTTTGTCAAAGGGTGACCCGACCCAATTCTCTACATCTAAGACCTTGATCTAAGCCAACCCCTTCGACTCAACCCAACTCGGATAGCCATCCAGCTTGTGCCATGTGTCAAAAAAATAAAAATTGAGAAAAATGAAACATGGTGCAGATCGAACCTAGTAACGTGGGATCGAATTGACAAACAGATGAGTGACACATGTCATAACGAGCACACGACTAGGTTTTCTGGTACGAGTGCCATGCTGGCACATGGGCTTCACGTAATTTTCCTTCGAGCAGGCACGCGTGGTGAGCTTCTATTTTTATATGTTTAACCTTCACTTGCCTGTTTTTTCATTCCAATTTTAATACTGATCTTATTATGACTTGAATAATAACCTACAAGAGAAATGTTAGAAAATTTGGAGCTTCTAACACGCAGAAAAACTAGCTTGAAAAGGCATGTGTATTCAATATAAGTAGTAATTCAGACTTTTCTCAATTAATACTTGTACGGATCGCTAGGACGTGGTAGCATACGAGCATATCTTCCCATAAATAGTTATAATATGCATGTTTTTTAGTCATGTTATGGGTCAATTGGTACTAGTAGATTGTAGTGCATGTTATGAAAAATTATGAAAATGCCACTAGGATGAGAATTCAAGATGCATGCTAATTTTCATGCTTTTAACTATGCTAGAATGGGAGATGAGATATTGTGATTTGTACTTTAGGTTATTGATGGATGTTATCTACCCGTTTAGCTTTAGGTGAATGATTGTGTTTCTCCGTGTAGAATGTGTTTATCTGTACAGAGCTAGGCATATGACTAGGACATTAGAGTTAGGTCGGCTAGCTGATGATTTAGGTTAAGACATCTCCAGCAGACAGAGCAGCTTAGGATCATGAGCAACGATAAGGAGGTCTAGACCTTAGTGCTCCCAAACTTAGAAAGACTCGATGAATCAGCATAAAGTATACTAGAATCAAAAGTCTGAGTTAAGCCACCTAACCGCCCTAGGAACCTAGTAGACCTCTTCGATTGTTTTCTTCACTTTAGAAGATCGATAGGAATACCTAACAAAGCATTCATGAGTGAACTAAGTTAAAATTAGGGCCTTAGAGCTAGAGTGGCTTACATGTTGACCTAAATTAGTACGTTTGTAGTAGACCAAGCACCTCAGGATCAGAAACAATTATTAGAGATCTAGACCTTAGTGCACCTAGAGATTTGGATTAGCCTCGAGGAGTTAGTCCCAAGCGTCCTGAAAACACGAAATGAGATTTAAACCACATAGACACCCTCAAGAACCTAGTAGACCTTCATGGCATCCAAGAATGACTAAGGTAGCTAACCTGCCTATTAGCAATATGATGGTGTCACTAGAGTCTCTACCACCCTATCCCTTTGGTACCTCGATAGTACACAATTGTCAAGCAGAAGACTTTAGAAATAGTACCATCGAGCTAGGCCTAGGCCTGATAGGATAGTATGTCGATGCAACTAGGTTCCCCAACCTTGTGGAAATGGCTAAGGGCCTCATGAAACAAGGCCACTATGACGTAAACTCGACTTGGGAGGTGGCGTGGGACCATGTAGGTTAACACAGTAGTTGGCCAGCACACAAGGGTTGCTCCTCCCTCCATACTAGGGTGATTTTATGATCTTGTGGGAGGGACTACTAGCTAACCTTTCAAATACCATATTTGTCCCACTAGATTATGATGAGGTAGCGCCTCAACATAGGATGTCGGTCATTCACTGCATAGGCAAGAAAAGCTACCTAAGTCAAAGAACAAAAAGGTTGGAAACCAGTACATACCCTTAGGGTAACATTCAGATCGAAGATCTGCTCAGAGTTTCAAACCTCCCTAGATGTTCAGATAATAGTAGATCTATGCCCGAAATTCCAAGAGCCTAGGAAAAAATCCATAGATATCTACTAGGTTAAGGATGTGATGAGAGCCTATAAGTAGGTTGCTTATTGAGAATTTTTATACTCACATCTTTCCTTATTTCTTTTTCAAGTTCGCAAGTTACCGATGAAGGTGGTGAAGCGTTTAAGAGTTGCGTGGTCACAAAGAGGGTCATCCTAGGGCATTAGTCTATCTTCATATTTTTGGTCCTTTATATTTTGTTTATAAATAGATCCCATACTCTGCTCACTATTTGTAATAAAACTTAAAATAAATTTGTAATTAGATTTGATTGTGGTGTTGTTGGTTGTAATTATATTTTAAATTTACCATATTATTATATTTTATTTTATTTCACTTTTGTTCTATTTGCTTTTATCTTTGTCTCTTCATCACAGTTAGAGATTCGAAGTCTCAATAATCCGGTTGAGACAAGTAAGCCACTCTCTAATAATTTTATATAGTCATATTTTTATGGGAGTGACTTCTATGTCTTGGCAATTATCATCCTATTATAATGTAGATCCCTATTTTTTTTAGAAAGGTTCATTATCAAAAAAATAGTTTTAGAACCTCTAACAACCCACACATAATAACTTAATAGCACTATATACCATATGTATCTAGTGCATACCTTAGTTCAGTAAACACATCTGAAACAAATACCAATCATGTTTATTTAGATGATTCGTTATTAAAGATTAACTAATAATTCTTTAATAGACTCTATGCCTCTGTCAATTACAAGGAGAGTGACCTCCATGCCTCTGTCAATTACAAGATATTATGTAGTCCCTTGTCACTAGAGACAAGTTTACAATTAGAAATTTATCGCTAACCTCTAATAGATCTCACTAAAACTTAATAATGAAGTCAACAATCATGAATTATGGTCTGAATACTATAATTTCGATAACTAAGAATCATAACATTCTATCAATTTTATAAATATATAGGTATTCACTAATCAATTGATATCAAACACTTCTATTATTAGGCATCTAACATGCTTTACTAAGCAAAAAATCATTAATTCAGTCACATTTCGTTCATGTAATCCGTAGCAAATTATATACAAGCTTGTTCTATGATGAAAAATCAAAATAGAAATCCAATTAGCTACTTAATTTCAATTTAATCACTTTTAAAAAAATCCATTAAAATCAAAAATATATTGGGCTTATAAGTTTAGCTCAAACATGAATTTCAAATAGTTAATTATCTTGATTAACTCTTGTTCGTGAACTTAAGACTTTTCTTCCTAGATTGATCCGGTTCTCCTAATTAAGTTATAAAATTAAATCAAATATTAATCTAGTTTAAATGAGAAAACTTGGTCAAACTGGCCTAAGTGAAACAATTGAATTGGTTTGATTGAACCAGTTCATCAACGTCCAACATTTAAATACATGCGATTATGGTTTGCTAGCAACATTAAGCATGGTTTTTAGCTCGACATTAAGCATGGTTTGTGGCGTTTTCTCTTTTCCTTTTTTTCTCATCCATGGTTTAATCATAGGACTAACGAAAAATGGAGAATGTTTGTTTTTTTTTTATACAAAAATCTGAATATTACAAATCCTTTTATTTATTAAATTCAAACAAATTATATTAATTCAATTAATTTTATGTTAAACCAGGTTTTATAAGAATTAATTTATCATTTGATTAAAATAAATTAATTATTCTATTGTAATAAACTAATTATAATTAATTGATTAAATATATGGTTGATGAGTATTTATTCATAGTTATATACTAAACCGAACACTTTTAAAAATAGGATGATCAATCCTATTATCATGTTCTTGGCATGAAATTTATAAAGATATGAATTGCAAAAAATGATAAAAAAAAGAAAAAAGAAAAAAAAGCTTCGAGTGTCTCAAAATCAAGGTTAATTGAGAAACCAATAAACACGACTTGCAACATGTCACATATGTTTAGTAGTGGAATTATTATTGTTTATTTATGCATTATCTCAAACATATATATTTAAGACATTTTAGCCCTCGTGAAGAATTTGAACCACTATACCGACTAAATTAACAAACAGTCGAACTCGTCCATGTTTAAGATCTTTGGTTACTGGACTTCTTGCTAACAATACGACTATCTGAAACTCAGAATGTTGCATTTTTATAATACTTTCTACGATGCTAGCTTGCATGAGATTTAGTTCTAGCCATGATTTTACTGAAACATGTAAACAGAATGCGTTAAGTAAAGACTAAAAGTATATTAACAAAGAAGAACAAAAGAAAAATATGACCAAAAGATACACCAGCCATTTTAAAATTGATATTGGTATGTTTACTTAGTTATTTGTTGAGTAGCTCTATTTATAACTACTTTGGTTATTCGTCAAATAATTATTATTTTTGGAGGATAGGTCGGCAACCAGACCTAATGTATTTTCTTTTTAATATACTATTTTTTTTATTTTCGTTAAATAATAATCATTTTCGAAGCGATTATTAATTTAAAATCAATACAGGATATTTTTTTTTTCCACCATTTGCTATTCAGGACTTTTAGAAAATATCTAACATCATCGTATTACTGGACATAGTCCAAAGCAAATTGCATATTGATTGTAAATTAAGTCCGGTAAATATTTAAAAAATAAAGAAGGTGTTTTTGCCACAATGATAAAAAATAATATCTTGCATAGAAGAAAGAAAATTAAAATTGATTAAGGGTAGTTAAGAATAAAGATTAAGGGTGGTTAAGGGTGGTTAGGATCTTATGCAGAACACAATTCTCTAATATTGTGTTGTTAAGAAATATATTAGTTGTTTTAAATCTACTATTTAATCCAGTTTTGTTATTGTGAGGTGTCATTATCCAAAAATTTCTAAAATACCTTAAACATATAAAATTATTTAAGATGAGCTTAAACTACCCTAGACCAAAATTGCCGTTAAATTATCAATTTTACAACAAATGTCTTAAACTACCATGAGTCAATCCGAAGTAAAGGCTGAGAACTTGACACTTGCCGTTAAATTACAAATTTTACCACAAATGTCTTAAACTACCATGAGTCGATCTGCGGTGAAGGCTGAGAACTAGCAACTCAAAATGCAAGTTGCCGAACTTGATGAACGGATCAAATGTCGAAGTATGATAGTCGTGTCATTTTCTTCAACAATGAGATTGAAAATGTGGAATAGAAGATACCTTATATAGGTGAACGAGGTGAACAAGCCGTTTCCTTTTTTTTTTTTTTTTTGTCTGTGCATGAAAATGACCACAAAGGGAGGAGGGAACAAAGAATATAAGTAGTATAGATAGGGGAGGACACAACCAAAAAATAGATGGAGGGAAGAATAGGTAGAGAAAGACAACAAATAGACTTAAGGTCTTTTTTCTCAATATACTATTTTTAAATTTTCCTTAAATAATAATACTTTTGGGAGAAGAAATTTACAAACAGACCTAATGTTTTTTTTCTCCATATACTATTTTCTCATTTTCGTCAAATAATAATCCTTTTCGAAAAGAAAGTCTGCAAGCACACCTAATGTTTTTCTTCGTAATGTACTATTTTTTTTATTTTTGTCAAATAATTATTATTTTGGAGAGTAGGTCGGTAAGAGACCTCATGTCTTTTTTCTCACTATACTGTTTTTTTTTTCATTTTCATCAAATAATAATCATTTTTTGTGAGAAAGTCGATAAACAGACTTATGTCTTTTCTTCTCAATGTACAATTTTTTTCATTTTTGTCAAATAATAATTATTCTCGGAGAAGAAGTCTGCAAGCAGACCTAATGTATTTCTTTTTTTCTCAATATACTTTTTTTTTCGTCAAATAATAATAATTTTTTTTCTTTGTTTTTTTCATTTTTTGTCAAATAATAATCATTTTCGGGGAGGACGTCTCCGAGCAGACCTAATGTCTTTTTTTCTCAATATACTATTTTTTTATTTTCGTCAAATAATAATATTTTCGGAGAGAAAGTCTGCTAACAGACCTCATATCTTTTTCTCAATATACTATTTTTTTCATTTTTGTCGAACAATAATCATTTTCGGAACAAAAAAGGAGTGAGTAAAAAATACTGTAACATCATTGGAAATAAAATGAAGAGATTTAATTTTGATGCAAACATAAATATTTTATAGATAAATAATCACATAAATATTTTAGGATGGGAGGTTTCCTTCCCTCAATTTTTTTTCCCTCCTCCCTTCTCTTGCTTATTGTCGGAAGAAGCTGCTTGTTCTCTATATAAGGTATTTTCCTTCCTGCGGACGAGAGAAGGAGTTGCTTGTTCATCTCCCGTGTTAAAGAAAATGACAGCGACTATGATGATGTTCCCACGTTTGCTCCGTTCATCAAGGACAACTTGCATACTGAATTGCAAATTCTCATTAGCCTTCACCTCATATCGAACCAAAGTTTATCCATCAAAAACTTTGAAATCCTTTTTATTGATTTATGAGAGTAAAAATCTCACTATTTAATTTATTTCAACTTCCAACTTCAATTTGATACCGAAGATAATGTAATACATCATGTAGATTGGAGAAAACAAGGAGCTATGACCTTTATGAAAAATTAAGTCTACTCTTAAAAAATAAAAATAAAAATTATTAGATATAAGGTTTAAATTTATTAAGGTATACGAGTATTATTATTATTTATTAACTTATAATATTATTATTATTATTATTATTATTATTTGGCCAGACTCATGTTTTATACATGTTGTACTTGCTGCAATTGAATCGACTCACAATATTAAGAAATGAGACCAATTAATCTTAATCTCTTTCGAACTCTTCTTGAGATTTTTGTTATGAGTTTTTCTTTTATGTTAGCAACCTGAAAATGGTGTTTGAATATGCTATTTAGACGCCAATATATAATGTAAAAAATTTCAGTAGGAAAACAATAGTAAATATTTACTTCATAATCCCTTTCAACACTTGGGGAGTGGTTCCGTCAAACTCGACTTACTTCACTCCCCAAGTGTCTATTTACGAGTTCAAAAGCAAATTTAATCATTTCTACCGCTCAGGATCAAACTGGTACAAGTGTCTGAATTTTGTAGGAACACACCACATCTCTGTAAAACAGTAGATTTACAATTTGATCCCTCACAACTATTTTCTCACCATACAATAAACATCTCTCTAGAAAAATCTCAATTGTTTCGAACTTTCTCTTATTGGAATGAAATATTTACGATCCCCATGAATAGGATCAAACCTTATTTCATGGTATTTACATGAGATTCCTCTTTCTTATTCTTAAGCAAGTCTCCGAGAGGGCTTGACTTAGTTGATCCATGATTTATGTTTCGTCTTTCGTTTCCTTTCGAAATGACGAGTTTATTGAAATGTTTGTATCAACTATCTTGCCCAAGATGCATTTATTTGAAAGTATAGTCAAGTAAAAAATTAACATTTAAAAAATCTATTCATTTATTAGATGAGGATGAGTTAATTACATTTTACAGAGTAACTCTCCAACTAATTCAACCGCCTAAAAAGCTACTATTACAAATGAAAAATAACTTTAAAAATAGAAAAATGTTGTAGGGAAGTTTTCAATTATGTTTTTTTTTAATCATATTATACCATTCGTCCCGGTATAAAAATAAAAAAAATGTTTAATTTTTAAAAAATAATTTTAATAAATATTATAGAAGATTCTTTCTAATTTTGAATAACATATTAATAAAATAATAGTTTGGAAGAAGTGAATTAGAAGCGACAAAATTAAGTAGTTGGATGTTCTAAAGGTTAAAATCTTGTTTAGGGGAAAGAATTAGAAATGACAAAATTAATCAAGTTGGTATCATAGACCCGTTGTTTTAAATCTACTATTTAATCAAGTTTTGTTATTGTAATGCGTTACTGGTCCAAAAATTTCTAAAAGACTTTAAACAAATAAAATTATTTAAGATGAGCTTAAAGAGGATCAAAATTGCTGTTAAATTACGAATTTTACCAAAAATGTCTTAAACTACCATGAGTCCATCTGAGGTGAAGGCTGAGAACTTGCAACTCAGAATGCAAATTGCCGAACTTGATGAACGGATCAAACGCCGAAATATGATAGTCGTTGCCATTTTCTTCAACAATGAAATTAAAAATGTGAAATAGAAGATACCTTATATACGTGAAAGAAGTGAACGAGCAGTTTCTCATTCTTTTGTCTGTGTATGAAAATAACCACAAGAGGAGAGGAAACAAAGAATATATGTAGGTAGTATAGATAGGAGAGGACAAAACAAAAAAATAGATTGAGGGAAGGGGAGGAAAAGGGAGACGGAAAATAGACCTAATGTCTTTTCTCTCTATATACTATTTTTTCATTTTTCGTCAAATAATAATCATTTTCGGACCGGAAGTCTGCAAGTAGACCTGATGTTTTTTTTTACAATATACTATTTTCTCATCCTCGTCAAATAATAATCATTATGAAGTTTCAAGTATACCTAATGTCTTTTCTTCTCAATATACTTTTTTTTTCCATTTTCGTCGAATAATAATCATTTTCGGAGAGGAAGTCTGCAAACAGACCTAATATCTTTTCTTCTCGATTCTCCTCGATGTACTTTATTTTTTATTTTCGTCGAATAATAATCATTTTTTAAGAGTAAATCTGCAACCAAACTTAATGTTTTTTTTTTTTTAATATACTATTTTTTTTTGTCAAATAATAATCATTTTCAAAGAGGAAGTCTGCAACTAAAGCTAATGTTTTTTTCTTTTTAATATACTATTTTCTTTTTTTCATTTTCCTCAACTAATAATCATTTTCAAAGATGAAGTCGAGTAAACCTAATGTTTTTTTTTTCTCAATATACTATTTTTTTTCAAGCAGACTTTGTCTTTTCTTCCTAATATACTAATTTTTTTTTCATTTTTGTCAAATAATAATCATCTTCCAAGAGGAAGTCTGCCGACTTAATGTCTCTCTCCTCAATATATTATTTTTTTTCATTTTCGTCAAATAATAATCATTTTCGAAGAGCAAGCTTTCAAGCAGACTTTATGTTTTTTTTTTACAATATATTATCTATTTTATTTCCGTCAAATAATAATTAGTTTCGAAAAAAATAATCTGCAGACTTAATGTGTTTTTTCCCAATATACTATTTTTTTCATTTTCGTCAAATAATTATTATTTTCGAAGAGAAAATCTGCCGATCTAATATTTTTTTTCTCAATATACTTTTTTTTTCATTTTTGTCTAACAATAATTATTTTCGAAAAAAAAAAAACAAAAGAGAGAAGAGGAGGAGAGAAAAAGAAATACTGAAATTGATGTGACGCATTGGAAATAAAATGAATGGAGGTTCCATTTAATGCAAGCATAAATATTTTATGAAAAAATAAAATAATCACTTAAAAGAAAAAAAAAAGAAAGCGAATGGAAAAGTAGGATGCTGATAATGTCATGGACATAGGGAAGGCAAAAAAAATATTCACATAAATATTTTATGAACGGAGGTTCCTTCCCTCAATTTTTTTTTGTTACCTCCTCCCCTCTTGGTCATTGTCGACCATGCACGGATGAAAGGAGCTGCTTGTTTACTTTACAAGATATCCTCCTCCCCGCAAACGAAAGGAGTTGCTTGTTCAGTTCCAGTGTTAAAGAAAATGGCAGCAACTATGATGATGCCCCATGTTTGCTTCGTTCATCGGGACAACTTGCATTCTGAGTTGCAAGTTTTCATTAGCTCTCACCTCAGATCGAGCCAAGATTTGTCTATAAAAAACTTTGAAATCCTTTTTATTCATGTGTGAGAGTGAAAACCTCACTATTTAATTTATTTCAACTTCCAACTTCCGACCAATCAGATAGATTGGAGAAAACAATAAACTATGACTAGAGGTTGTCTTAAAAAATAAAAATAAAAATTATTAGCTATAAGGTTTAAATTTATTAAGATATATTAATATTATTATTATTTATTAACCTATATTATTATTATTATTTGTGCATACTCATGTTTTATACATGTTGCACTTGCTGCAATTGAATCGACTCATAATATTAAGAAAGGAGAACCGATTAATCTTAACCTCTTTCAACCCTTCGTGAGATTTTTGGTACGAGTTTTTCTTTTACGTTGGCAACCCGAAAATTGTGTTTGAATATGTTATTCAGACGTCAATATATAGTGTAAAAAAGATAGCATTAATTTTATAATATTAGTCAAATTTTTTTATTTTTTATTTTTTATTTTTTAATTTCAGAATATGAATAGTAGTAGAGTTGATTTTTTTATTTTTAAATTTTAGAATATTATTTTTTCTGCATCTAGGGTATATATGATGGTCTTTTCGACAAAATGTTAATCAAGTTGTGTTGGCGGTGGGATGTACTCCCAAATACATTATCCTAAAAAAATCTTAGGAACACAAGGGGTGGTAAAGGATTTATGAAACTATCTAGAGAGTCATTAAATATTATGGAATTTACTGTAATTTGTCCGGGTATCCAATAACGTAAGAAATATATTTTTACGTTGTGATCTATTGTGTTGTTAAAAAGGTACGCAATCCAATAATGTAAGAACTATATTTTTACGTTGTGATCTTTGTGTTGGAAAAAAGGTAGGCAGTAAGCGTTGGTGTCTTTTTATGCCTTCACCCACCTAAAGCCACCCTTTTTACTGTTTTCGTTGCGTAAATTCTCGTGTTTCTATGAGACAATTTGATATTTATGTTATATGAACTATAGTTTTAATATATAGCGTTGGGAATCATTATTATCAAATCAAATCTGTCACATGTTTACTCAAAACCATCTATATAACATAACAGTGGAGTTTTGAAAGACCAAAGAGCACTATAATAACTATAGAGTCTCAAACAATTTAAAGTTTTTTGTCTTGTAATCGTTAAACAGTCCTTGAGTTGATCTGAGGTGAGGGCTCGATGTGAGGGCTAAGAACTTGCAACTAAGGATGAAGTTGTCGAGGGCTAAAAACTTATTTGTTTTAAGTAAATATTAAAAAAAATTCAAATTCATTTTTATTATTTTTTAAAATATAATAATATAATAATAATAAAAATAATGTGACTAACGATTTTTTTTATTTTTTATTTTTATAATTCAAATGATGTATAAATAATTTTATTTCTATTTCACTGTAATTGAAAACTCCACCTACTATTCCAAAGTTCTAAGTCATACTTTGATTGGTCCATGATGTCAATTTTGCAGTTACATCGTCACGTTGTCTTCGTTTTAGCTCTGATTTGAGTGACTGATAAAGGCGTTGAAATCGTTATTCCCAACCTTACACGGTGGTTCAAAATACTGATAACTGTTAATAATTAAGTCTAGGTTTGTTATCTTCAAAAACATCAGTTAATTAAAATTAATTAATTTGAGATTAAGGGCCAAAAAGCAAACAGACAACGGAACAAAAACAAAGAAAAAGATTTTGGGGGAGGGAAGAGGAAGCCTTGACATCATTGTCGCTACAATTTTCTTTAACAATGAGATTGAAAATGTGGAATAAAGGATGATCTTATATAAGTGAATGAACCGTTTTTCCTTTCATTCGCGCATGAAAATGACCCAAAAAGATGTTAAGAGAAGTTTAGCCTATTCTACAATGTCTCAATTGGGTTATATGATGTTAGCTTTGGGTATAGAGTCTTATCGAGCTGCTTTATTTCATTTGATTATTCATGCTTATTCAAAAGCTTTGTTGTTTTTAGGATCTGGGTCCATTATTCACTCAATAGAATCGATGGTTGGATATTCTTCCGATAAAAGTCAGAATATGGTTTCGGAGGGAAGAGGAAACAAAAACAAACAAAAAAGAAAAAAAAAGAGATCGAGAGAAGAGAAGCTACGAAACATCACTACAAGAAAGGGTAGATTTAGAATGGGAGATCTTTTCGCTATTTCTTTCTTCTAGGAAAAAAACTTTCTATAGTGTAGCCGTTAAAAGTTTTGCCACAATTTTATAAATATGGTTACCAAATTGATTGGCCTATATACAATACATTGGAAGCTCTGATTTTCTCTGATATCAAGCATATGCTACCAAACTCTTGCCTCAAACCATTGGTGTTCATGCTTTTTGTTAGGCGGTTTGGGAGAATCCCTCCCCTTTCCTTTTGTATATTTCGTTTATCACAAAAATATCTGTTTCTCAAAAAAGAAAGTGTTTCTTGGAGTATGGTCACTTATGATGATTCTTTGTGGGCGTTCTCAATGAAATTTCATTTTTTTCTAATTATCCTTTTTTTCTCAACAATAATGTTTTTTTAGACTCATCTTTGAACCTTTTTCTTTTGAAAATAAAATCTGTATTTCAAGAAAAATCCACAATAATCCCTAGTTTATCTCAATTTCAGTTAAGTTTTTGTTTTGAACGCCCAAAAAGCTTTAGTTATTGCCACCTCCTCAACCTCAGTAAATAGAAGAGCAACGCATTTTTGAAGCCTAGATATCTCATCATCTATGACTTGCTCTCACTTGGTTGTATCCTCTAATTGTAGGGCCTCATCAAGGGGCTCTCGTTCCCCTTTATTAGTCAACAACAGATAGTGTAAAGAAGGTACATACCTAGCTGGTACTCTGATAGCTCTAGATGATCTTTTCAACACCTACTCAAGTGTCACTTGCTTCGCTTCTGGTTCCTCAGCAATAGTCTCAGGAGTTTCTTGAGTATCCACTACAACATCACTAGGTGAATCTTTCAGCAACTCAACCTCAACTCTCACCTGCTTCGTTGTCCCGATACTTTTCTTCAATTCTCTGACAGTCTTTGTGAAACTAACTTGTTTCTGTTTGCTCATAATACAGTTCTCATTGTTGGCTTTTTGGCCGTTAATCTCAAATTAATCAATTTTAATTAATTAATTAATTGATGTTTTGATGATAACAAACCTATACTTAATTATTAACCATTATCCGTATTTTGAATTGTCCATAGTGTAAGGTTGGGAATAATGATTTTAACCCTTTTTCAATCACTCAAATCCGAGCTAAAATGAATAAGTTACCGTCGAAACAAGATACCGACATAATGATGTGGCAGTAAAATTGACATAATGAACCAACCAAAGTATGACACTTAGAACTTCGGAAAAGTAACAAATGGTGGAATTTTCAATTACTTTTAAATAGAAATAAAATTGTGTATACATCATTTGAATTATAAAAATAAAATAAAAATGGTTACCACGTTACTTTTATTAATATTTTTTTTAATATATTATTATATTTTAAAAAGAATAAATAATAAAAATCAATTTAGAAAATTCTTAATATTTACTTTTTTTTTTAATAAAAAATAATAATTTTTTTTGGTCGAGGGTCCACCTTTAATGGCCTACCTTTTATTTCGGATAAATATAAAAATACTTTAAATAGTCTACTTTTCATTTTTTATTTTTCTTTTAACAATAAATATAAAAATATTTTAATGTTCCACCTTTCTCTTCCATATTTTACAGCACCAACTTCCATAATCACTTCAATCTCAATTTTTCTGACTCTTTCCGATTTAATTTCGAAATTGTTATTATGATTTAGTGCGTGTTTTAAGTTTTTCGTTTATTTGTTATTTTTTGAACTATTTTATTATATTAATTATCATCTTCTACTCATACCGATCCAACAATTGGTATTATAGTAGGTTGCTCTCAGATTTTTTATATAAAATTTATTGTTAGAGCTTATGTCAAATCTACGTGTTAATAACTGTTTTTGTGAAGGACAACCAACATCTGACTCCTTATTTTGATGAACAAATTATACTTATTGGAAAGATATAATAAAAATTTATTTGGAATCCGCGGTTGATTATCAATTATGGTTAAATGTTAGTAAAGACTCTTACATTCCAATAAAAATTGTTTTGATATGAACAAATTATACTTATTGGAAAGATATAATGAAAATTTATTTGTAATTAGTGGTTGATTATCAATTATGGTTAAATGTTAGTAAAGTCCTTACATTCCAATAAAAATTGTTAATAATATTGAATAACTCAAAATAGAGGATGAATTTGATGAGCATGATAGCAAAAAAATGTTCTTTTAATATTAGGGCTATAAATTGTTTTTATTATGCCCTAAGTAATGATCAAAAGTAAGGATGAATTTAATAGAGTATTGTTCTTTACCATCAAAAATTTGGAAAACTTTTCGAAGTAACTCATGAGGGAACAAATCAAGTGATCATGTTAGTTCATAATTGTGAACTATTTAAAATGGATGCAAATGAATCTATGGGTGATATGTTTACTAGATTTAATAATATTTTAAATGCTTTGAAAAATCTAGTAAAAATATATTCTACTCTCGAAAACTTAAGGAAAAATTCTTAAGTCTCTCCCTAAAAGTTGGGAAGCAAAAGGGACTGCAATTCAATAGGCAAAGGATATCACAAAACTTCCTTTGGATGAATTTGTTGGTTCTCTCATGTAAACATAGAAGAGGAATCCAAAAAGAAGAAAAGTATAGCCCTAAAGTCCATCCATTGAAAGTTGACTCCGACGATGAGGAAGCCCTTGATGAAGATGATGTTGCCTACTTCACACGTAAGTATAAAAATTTCATCAAAATAAATAAACAATTTAAGAAACATTTCACCAGCAAAAAAGAGTCAAAAGGTGAAAAGAGTAAAAATGATGAGATAATATGCTATGAATCTAAAAAGTCTGGTCATATAAGACCAGATTGTCATTTCCTCAAATCATCAAATAAATCCAAGAAGAAAGTAATGAAAGCTACTTGGGATGATAGTGATGAAAGTACAAGTGATGAAGAAGTACCAAAGTTTTGCTTCCTGACTCATAGTGACAAAAAGGATGAACAAGATGATGAAGTTATTCTTAAATCTCTTATAATTATTTAAAGTTTTTTAGGAGATGCCACTCGATTTAGAAAAACTTTGTTCAAAATATGTTATGCTTCAAAAGAAATATAAGGCTTCAATAATTAAAAATAAGTCCCATGAGCACCTACACTGAACTTGACAATGAAGAAAAAGGTAAATGTATGGATATTAAATCTTATCTAGGCATGATTGGATCTCTATTTATTTAAAGACCAGACATTATGTTTGTATGTCTTTGGGCTAGGTTTCAATCTTGTTCTAAGAAATCTCATTTACATGCCATTAAAAAATTATTTAAATATTTACTTCGACTATTAATTTAGTGTTGTGGTATCCTAGAGATGTTAGTTTAAATTAATAGGATATTCTGATGTGAATTTTGCTGGAAGTTTACTTGATCGTCAAAGTACCGGTAGAACTTGTCAATTTCTTGGTAGTTCATTAGTTTCTTGGTTTAGTAAAAAGTAAAATTCGGTTGCCTTATCTACTACCGAAGCGGAATATATTGTAGTTGCTAGTTGTTGTGCTTAAATTCTTTAGATAAAACAAACTCTTTGTGATTTGGATTAAAATTTAATAGTGTGTCTATGTTTTGTGATAACACTAGCTATTAATTCAACCAAAACTCTTATTCATCATTCTAGAACTAAACATATTGACATTAGATATCATTTTATTAAAAAGTATGTGCAAAATGGACATATTATTCTTGATTTTGTAATCTATAATAATCAATTAGCTGATATTTTCACCAAGCCGTTCAATGAAGAAATATTTTGCAAAAATAGGTTTGACCTTGGTATTATTAGTTGTGATATATGTTGAATTTTATAATTTTGTTTATAATTTTTTTGAAGGCATGTTGTTAGGGGTCATTATCATTCTTAATTTATTATTTTTAATAATTTTTTCGATGATTCCAAAGGGTCAGAAAACTAAGAAAAATATACTTTATGTTTGTTGCTTTAGAGTGAATTTTAAGTACGAAATTTATCATGATATATTAGGTATTGATATTATTATTTGGAATGTATATTATTTTAGGTTTTATGGATTTCATACCATTTTTTTTAAATAGTTTGTCATTTATCAAAGAGGAGATTGTTGATTTTTTTTTTGCCCTTAATCTCAAATTAATCCATTTTAATTAATTAATTAAGTGATGTTTGGATGATAACAAACCTATACTTAATTGTTAACAATTATCAGTATTTTGAATTGTCGACAGTGTAAGGTTGGAAAAAACGATTTCAACACTTTCTCAATCACTCAAACAGAGCTAAAACTAAGAAGTTAAAGTCGAAACAAGATACCAACGTAATGAGTGGCAGCAAAATTGACATCATGGACCAATCAAAGCATGACACTTATCACTTTCGAAGAGTAACACAACAAATGAGGGAGTTTCAATTACATTTAATTAGAAATAAAATTATTAATACATCATTTGAATTATAAAAAAAAATTCTTACACATTATTTTTATTATTATTATATTATTATATTTTTTAAAAAAATAAATTTGAAATTTTTTAAATATTTACTTTTTTAAAAAATTAAATAAGTAAAATAAATTTTTTTGATTCACCTTCCATTTCAGGCGTTAGGCGTTAGGCGTTAGGCGTTGATGGTCCACCTTTAGATCTATCTTTTATTTCCGATAAATATAAAAAGGTCTACCTTTCATTCTTCTTTTAACAATAAATATAAAAATATTTTAATCGTCTACCTTTCCTTTTTCTTTTTAATGTTACATGTTAATTCTTATTTTTGCCATTTTTTATCTATTTAAACTCATTCTCTTCTCCATATTTTACAACACAACTTCCATACTTCTTTAATCTGTTCCGTCTCAATTTTTCTAAAACCTCTATTGTTGCTCTCTCCAAACTTTCAATTTTATTTTTTTCATCTTATTATTTAGAGATGTTTATTGTAGTGTGAGAAAATAGTTGTTAAGAATGAGAAATAGAATTGGGATCGAAGGTGTGTATTCTCATTGATATTCATAACCTTTAAATAGAATTCAAGCTACCAACTAATACTTACAAATAAGAAAAATATAAACTAATTAAATATTGAGAATAAAATAAAATATACTATAAATCAAATTATAAAGGAAATAATATCAAGATATAATATCGAAGATATATTTCATAACTAAATATATTCTCCAAATATTATATCTCAACACTCCCCTCAAGGAGAGTGTATGTAATCATATCCAACTTGTCTTTACGAGTGTAGATCAATAACACCCGAGTTGTCTTTGAGAAGAGAGTGTATGTCAATAACACTTTTATCTTCCCAGTAGTGAAAATAGAGAGTGTAGGTCAATAACACCCGAGTTGTCTTTGAGAAAGAGTGTAGGTCAATACCACTTTTGTCTTCCCAGTAGTGAAAATAGAGAGGGTAGGTCAATAACACTCAACTTGTCTTTGAGAGGAGAGTGTAGGTGAATAACACTTGTCTTCCCCGTAGTAAAAAAATATACGGCCTTTGATTGGTTTGCATTTTTAGACTTTCAAGAAACTATTAATTTACAAGAAAGATGCAAAACTAAAAATAGACCGATTGGTTTGCATTTTTAGACTTTCAAGAAATTATTAAACTTACAAGAAAGATGCAAAACCAAAAAATAGACCGCAATGATTGACTCGAGGATTGGTAACTTGTCCCATTTAATTTGATTTGAACAAGTGAATATCCTCCCTGATCATTTCTTGGTCCATGCATAAATGATTTATTCTAGGATTGGTAATTTGTTCCATTTAATTTGATTGGAACAAGTGAATATCCTGACGGATCAGAATGATGAATATAATAAGGATGTGTTAAATAAACATCCGAAGTTTTGAAGTTGGATAATAACACCAAGATCGGTGCTCTGGATCACTTGAGAGGTTGTGAAAGAAAATACGAACATCTTGAATAACCTTTAAATAGGATACAAGCTACCAACTAATATTGAATAACCTTTGAGGTTGGTAAGAAATTTGAAGATGCTTATAACGTATTCTTGATATTGGATGATCGGTGCTCTGATATTAGGAATACCAAGATCGGTGCTCTGATACCATGTTAAGAATGAGAAATAGAATTGGGATCGAAGGTGTGTATTCTCATTGAATAACCTTTAAATAGGATACAAGCTATCAACTAATACTTACCAATAAGGAAAATATAAACTAATTAAATATTGAAAATAAAATAAAATATAGTATAAATCAAATCATAAAGGAAAGAATATCAAAATATAATGAATATCAAGATATAATATCGAAAATAGTTGTGAGTGATCAAATTGTAAATTACTATCTTAAAGAGTTGTGGTGTGTTCCTATAAAATTCATACACCCGTACCGGTTTGATCCTGAGTTGTGGAAAGGATTGAGTTAAAGAGCAGTGTAGCAGTTGGACTCTATTTAAACTCATTCTCTTCCCCATATTTTACAACACAACTTCCATAATCTCATCAATCTCAATTTTTCTAAAACCTCTATTGTTGCTCTCTCTAAACTTCCAATTTTATTTCTCTTCATGAGAAAATAGTTGTGAGTGATCAAATTGTAAATCTACTCTTTTAGAGAATTGTGGTGTGTTCCTACAAAATTCAGACACTTGTACCAGTTTGATCCTGAGTCGTGGAAATGATTGACTTTGCTCTTGAACTCGTAAAAAGAGCAGTGTAGTGGTTGGCCTCTGATATAAAAAAAGAGTCGAAAAAGGTTTATTCAAATTCCCAAGAAGCGCTCGGGGAGTGGAGTAGGTCGAGTTTGACGGAACCCTATAAAACTATGGTGTTATATTTTCTGATTCTTTCCTATTTAATTTCGAAATTGTTATTATGATTTATGGCATATTCTAAGTTTTTTTATAATTATTTATTGTTTTTTTCTTCAATATATCATATTCTACCCATTCCAAAATAAAAATTCATAATTAGAAAAATTAATCACGCTTAAATATTTTTATTGTTAAAACCCTATTTACCCCTCTAGGGTTGTCATACCGATCCAACACTCACAAGGACTCATATCAACAGATTTCAGACCTTCCAAAACTCCTTTCACAGCCAACATCTTCATTCCTTTAACGCTCATATGTCCAAGTCTTGAAAAAGATTCCAAAGCGCACACTCATAAGTGCTTCGAATTTGTGTCATATACTTGAATTTGAAGCACTCTCAACAACAGTAGCTATGTTCATACACCCTGCATTAGTGTATAAAATTTGTATCATATACTTGAATTTAAAACACTCTCAACAACGGTAACTATGTTCATACACTATGCAGTAGTGTATAAAGTTCCAGATTTTGTGCCACGTGCTAACACCATAGCACCCATCACAATCTTCCACGAACTCTTCCCAAACTCTGTTGCATAATCTTTGCTATCCAACTGACCAATAGAGATCAGGTTCTTCTTGAGACCAGAAATGTATCTAACATCCTTTAATGTCGACTAATTTCCTGCCAGAGTTTTTATGCAGACATCTCATTTTTCTTCAATCTCCAAAACTTTGTTGTTAGCAACATACACCTTCTCGAAATTTTCAGACCTAACATTCTGAAACAACTATTTATTTGGAGACGAATGAAAAGATGCACCTGAATCCAAAATTCAAGATTCAATCGGATTGTCCACACTAAGGATTAGCGCATCCCTAATGTCTTCTGCTGAATGTATAGAATCATCGTCATCCTCTGATTTGTGATTCTACTTTCTCTTTGATCTTCTACAATCTGTCCGAAAGTGACATTTTTCTCCACAACTCCAACACTTTACGTTTATTTTGTTTGGAGATTTTCTTCGGTTCCTTGATTTTGATCGCCCATTGTTTGGGCCCTTCGATTTACTTCTTCCCCTTCGATCAACACTGAGAGCATTGCCTGATGAATCTCCGATTTCCTGTTTGCGAATACTTTCGCTAAGAACTACATCTCGAATTTCATCGAATTTCAGTTTATCAGATCCTCATGAACTATTGATTACGGCAACAACAATATCTCACTACTCGGGTAAAGATGACATCAAAATTAATGCCTTAATTTCATGTTCGAAATTAATTTTCATCGAACTCAGTTGACTTGTAATCATATTGAATTCGTTTATATGATCAACAACCGATCCACCTTCAAACATTTGTAGATTGAACGGCCTTCGCATCAAATACACCTTGTTCATAGCCGACGGTTTCTCGTACATATTCGACAGCGCCTTCAACAGATCTGACGTTGTCTTCTCCTTGATGATGTTTAAGGTCACGTTTCTAGACAACGTCAATCGGATCAACCCTAAGGCCTGACGATCCTTGAGCTTTCACTGCTCCGTGATCATGGTATCTGGCTTCACTCCCAACAGGGGTTTGTGAAGATCTTTCTAGTACAACAATCTTCAATCTATATCTTCCAGAAACTAAAATCGGATCCATCAAACTTTTTAATTCCAATCTTTGAACTTTTGATCTTTACAGATTGTGATGAATTTTGCCTAGCTCTAATACTAGTTTGTTAAGATCGCTCAACAACACATAATTGATCAAGATGAACGCACAGAATAAGAGAGAAAAAATTCAAGGAGGAATATTGGCTTAAGGTTCTATTGATGACTTTAGGTATGAACTAGAGAATACAGAGAACAAAGAAAAGTATAAGCACCGCTAATAGGTATATATAGGGTTTCAATTTATTAAATTTAGTTTTAAGAGATTATATAATCTACCAAATATATCCTACCAAATCTTTACAAAATATTTACTTCGTATCCCAACCGAATTAATATTTTAATTAAGAAACAAAAAAAATCTTTAAACCCCTTTGTTATGGTAAATTGTTGCTATTATATATTCATTAGAACAAAAAAAAATCCAGCTAGCTTCTAGGCAATAGTGGAAATAAAATGACAATGACTTTTGGGATGAAATAAAACAAAAGAGGTGCTATATTTTTTTTATTTACAAATATATATTTTTATCCATCTTTAATATATTGGTTTATTTATATATATTAGGTTTTTTTTCAAACCTTCCTTTTGTATTTTATACATAGTAATTATAGTTTTTCAATTTGAGGAGAGATGGTTGAGTAGACTAAATGTGAGGGTTACTAATTTTTAGAACATTTCAAAATCAAGTAAGGAAAAAAAATCATTTTTTTTTATTCTTGACGTCTCAGTTATTTGATAAGAATCCGAAAATGAAAGAGAAACAAACAATATTAATACTCTATAACCAAATAGTTTTAGAGTAAGCATTACACAATCTCTCATATCATTTTTTTTAAGAGAATAGATTCTCTATCTTTTAATTTGTTTTGACACCAAGATGGAGTGAAATTATTTCTAAAAAAGAAATAAGAAATTTTGTTAAGAGTCAGAGTCTTTATTACTGAAAGTTGTATTTCATACCTACAATTATATATTGTAGGGGGACTCGGGTAGTTCAATGAAAAAAGGTAAGAATAAGAAATTAAGAGTGATCCAGATTTATCACCGCTATAGAAGAATTTCAATATTAGACTCAACTCAAACGATCGTACCTACGATTTATCTAATCTTATAACTAGTTAGAATCTTTTTTTAGTTCTAGTTTTAGTTTTAATTCTAGTTATTGTTTTGGTTTTAGTTTTGTTACTTATGTTAAGAGACAAAAGGGAAGTATGTCTATTTAGCTTTAGTAGGTTAACTAAATGATTTTTTTATTCTTTGTGTTGGTTTAATAATTTCTGTTTTGTATAAATATTTGTTGGATTCACTCTTCCATTGCAACCATCGAATGACTCAATCCGAACGGGTCAGATGCATAGTTTATCTGTCGAACAACTTCTCCCTCACTCTTGTCGAACAACTTCAGCCATGCAATGATTAAGGGAATATACACCTCAATCAACTTCAATATGAGATCGATCTAATGGCAAGGTGTTACTCATTCTCTTATTCGAGTTTAATTGTTAGCTGACTTACCCATTAAATCTTTATAATGTAGGAGGTTTGAATCAAAGGTTACCAATATATTTCACGTGATGAATATAGTTTGCTAGAAGCAATAAGCATGCAATCCGTATACGTTACTATTGCTTCTAGCCAATGTAAGTTCAACAAATATTCCACGGTAAAATAAGGTTATTAAATAGATATTTCATACCGGATGTATGTTTTTTTATAATATTTATTTTAATAATATGAATAATATTTATTTTAATAATACGAACCTTTTCTACTTACAGGACATCTATGAGGGTCCATTTTACTTATCGAAGAGCATGTCAACTATTGAAATTTGGAAAATATATTATTTATAGAATATATCTTAGATATTATATCTTAATATTCTTTCTTTAAGATTTGATTTGTAATATATTTTATTTTATTCTCTATATTTAATTACTTTATATTTTCCTTATTTGTAGGTATTAGTTGTCCGCTTGTATCCTATTTATAGGATATGAATATCAATGAGAATACACACTTCTGATTCCAATTCTATTTCTATTTCTCATTCTTAATATAGTATTAGAGCATCGATATTGTATTCTTAAATATCAAAATTTTCTCTATGAAGGAATCAGCCAAATCCATCTTCAAAGTTTCGGATGTTGATTTAACACATTCTTATTATATTCATTACTCTGATCAGCCAGGATATTTACTTGTTCCAATCAAATTAAATGGAACAAATACCAATCCTGGAGAAATCAGTTATGCATGCTCTTATTGCCAAAAAGAAAATTGGTTTCATTGATCGCACAATTGAAGAACCGTCTCAAGATGCAAATTCAACCGAATTTGAACTCTAGAATCAGTGCAACAATATGATAATATCTTGGTTAACTCATTCAATTGAAGCAGATATCGCTGAGGGTATTATTCACGCCAAGACAGCTCATCAAGTGTGGGTTGATCTTCACGATCAATTCTCACAAAAGAATGCTCCAGCAATTTTTCAGATACAAAAGTCAATAGCAATGATGTCACAGGGAACCATGACACTATCAACATATTTCACCAAGCTCAAAGCACTCTGGAATGAATTGGAAGCGCGTACCACACACCATTTACCTGTAATCAACGTCAAATACATGTTGATCAACGCGAAGAAGACAAGTTGATGCAACTACTCATGGGGCTCAATGAGTCTTATAAAACGGTGAGATCTAACATATTGATGATGACTCCATTACCTAATGTGAGGCAAGCCTATTCATTACTTGTACAAGAAGAGATGCAGCGTCAGGTACTTTTGAACCTACAGAGAATTTCTCGATTGCATCAGCAATGCAGAAGAAAACAACATATTCAAAATTCGCCAAGGATAAATCATGTAACACTGCAATAAAAGTGGTCATACAATTGATGAGTATCGAATCCTTAAGTTTCACTGTAAATTTTGTGATAGAAGGGGACATACAAAAGATCGATGTTAACAGAAAATTAATTCTAGAAGGGCAGTACAAATCAATCAACGCAACAATCGAGGATATCGATCATCTACAAATATGACCAATGTTTCTCAGTTGAATACAGAAGAACAGTCACCTAATTCCATCCCAAATTTTTCTTCTGAGCAATTACAACAGATTGTACAAGCCTTATCTGCACTCAATCATCGTCCTTTTGGTAATTCTAACAATAACATCAATGTTGCAGGTTTGTTTCCAGTGTCTGCATTATCTATTAACTCTACAAGTTCTAATCCATGGATTCTTGATAGTGGAACTACGTATCATCTAGTATCCAAAGCTTCTGTTATGACTGAACCAAAGGCTACCACCATATCTACGATAAATTTGCCTAATGGAGGGACAACACATGTGTCACATACTGGCAATGTTTCCTTTAATCCTGACCTTAAATTAAACAATGTTTTATGTGTGCCTTCATTCAATTTAAACCTAATGTACATCAGCAAACTTACCAATGACTTGAAATGTTATGTCATCTTCTATCCTAATTCTTGTGTTATGCAGGACTTGGCTACGGGGAAGATGATTGGCTCGGGTAAACAATTCGGAGGTCTCTATCATATTTCTTCATCTCCAATCAAATCTTCAGCAAATCAAGTATCTCAGTCATCTGATTTATGGCATTTACGCCTAGGTCATTCTTCTTCTTCTCGTTTTAAATTTTTAGCTGATCAATTGCATCTTAATAATGCTACTCTTTCTCATAACTGTAGTATTTGCCCATTAGCAAAACAAACTAGGTTGTCTTTCCCAAGAAGTTCAATAACAACTCATTCTGCCTTTGATCTGTTACATTGTGATGTTTGGGGACCACATAAAATTCCAATCCATTCTGGTTTGCGTTTTTTTCTCACTGTTGTTGATGATTTTACTCGATGTACTTGGGTTTTTCTTATGCAACACAAATCAGAAGTACATCATTTGTTAGTAAACTTTGTTAAATTCGTTCAAACTCAATTTCATACTACTATCAAGATAGTTAGATCAGACAATGGGACTGAGTTCCTATCTTTGCAACCATTTTTTACTTCTTGTGGCATTGAATTTCAGCGCACTTGTGTCTATACTCCACAACAAAAGGGAGTCGTAGAACGTAAGCATCGTCATATCCTAAATGTAGCTAGGTCTCTTCTTTTTCAGTCACAGGTTCCACTTAATTTTTGGGGAGAATGCATTTTAACTGTTGTTTATCTTATAAATAGAACACAATCCCCATTGTTATCTAACAAGACACCCTTTGAAGCACTCTACAAACGACATCCTACATTTCACCATCTTAAAGTTTTTGGTTGCAAGTGTTATGCAACTATAGTACATCCTAAGCAAAAATTTGAACCTCGGGCAATTCCCTGTGTTTTCATAGTATATCCTTGTGGTCACAAAGGTTACAAGTTGTATGACATGCCATCTAAAAAATTATTTATTAGTCGTGATGTTAAATTTTGTGAAGATGATTTTCCTTTTTCATCAGCTTCACAAACTTTGACATTAGCTCCTTCAACTCCCATTTTACCACTTTATGATCCATCCTACTCAAACATCTATTCTAGTCCTCCTCCTCCTATTTCTTCTATTCCTTCTCCAAATTCATCAGTTCCAGATTCACCCACTAAATCTAATCTTATCCCACCCGATACATCAGTTCCACTCCGACGTTCTACTCGTACCAAACAACCTCCAGCTTGTTATAATGATTATGAGATATCTTCTGGAGCCAATCATTTAACCTCTAGCTCAAGTCCCAACACTGGCACCAGGTATCCCCTTCATCATTACCTTTCATTATCTCGTTTTTCTCCTACTCAACGTGCTTTTCTAGCTCTTATTACAACCCAGACAGAACCTAAAACCTATGATGAGGCAGTTGGCGACCCATTATGGCAGCAGGCTATGAATGATGAAATTGCAGCTTTGGAACGTAATCATACTTGGTCTCTCGTTCCTCTACCACCTGGTCATAAAGTTATTGGTTGTCGTTGGGTGTACAAGATTAAACACAACTCTGATGGTTCTGTTGAACGTTATAAAGCTCGACTAGTAGCAAAGGGATACACTCAGGTTGAAGGTGTTGATTACAAAGAGACATTTTCTCCTACAGCGAAACTTACTACACTTCGTTGCTTACTCACTATTGCCGCTGCTCGAAAATGGTTTACTCATCAGTTGGATGTTCAAAATGCTTTTCTCCACGGTGATCTAGACGAGGAAGTCAATATGTCTTTACCACCAGGTATTTGCCGACAGGGGGAGAATATAGTATGTTGACTCCATAAATCTCTTTATGGGTTAAAACTCGCTTCTCGCAATTGGTTCTCCATATTCTCTACCGCTATATAAAATGCAGGCTACACTCAGTCCAAAGCAGATTACTCTTTATTTACTAAGAGTAAAGGTACTTCTTTCACTGCAGCTCTTATCTATGTTGATGATATTCTGTTGACCGGCAATGATATCAAAGAAATTCAACATTTCACGACTAGTTTACCCAAGAAATTCCTTATCAAAGATTTAGGGAATATGAAATATTTTCTAGGTATTGAATTTTCTAGGTCTAGAAAATGAATCTTTATGTCTCAAAGAAGTATACTCTAGACATTCTTCAAGACACAGGTCTTACCGGAGCACGTCCAGAAAAATTTCCTATGGAGCAAAATCTGAAACTTTCTTTAACAAAAGGAGAAAAGTTGAATGATCCAAGTAAATACAGACGGTTGGTTGGCAGATTAATATATTTAACCGTTACTAGGGCTGACATAGTGTATTCAGTTCGTATGCTTAGTCAATTTATGCATGAACCAAGAAAACCACATTGGGAGGCAGCTCTTCGAGTTCTAAGATACATCAAACGTACTCCTGGTCAAGGACTTCTACTACCATCTGAAAACAACTTAAGATTACAAGCATATTGCGATTCAGACTGGGGTGGTTGTCGAACTTCCAGACGATCTATTTCTGGGTTCTGCATTTTCCTTGGAAATTCAATTTTTTTCTTGGAAGTCTAAAAAACAAACAATGTGTCCAAATCATCAGCAGAAGCCGAGTATCGAGCTATGGCAAATACTTGTTTAGAGTTAACTTGGTTAAGATACATTCTCCAAGACTTGAAAGTTCCACTGTGCGAACCAACATGATTGTACTGTGATAATCAAGCAGCATTACACATAGCAGCCAATCCAGTTTTTCACGAACATACGAAACACATTGAAATAGATTGTCATATAGTTCGAGAAAAATTACAAGCTGGAATCATCAAACCGTGTTATGTTTCGACTAAAATGCAATTGGTAGATATTTTCACCTTTGGGAAGACATCAATTTGATTTTTTTGAAGGACAAGTTGGTGTGATTGACACACTCTCCATTATTTTTAATTTTTTTTATTTGAATATTTTATTAAAATAGAATTAATATATAATTTAATGGGTTAAAATTAATAAATTTACATGATCCGTTGTTATTATAATTTTTTTCGTAAATAAAATTTTTTATTTGGTTTAAAAACCTAAAATATTTTTTAAACAAATAAATTTAATCAACAAAAAAACGAAAGGAAGATTTATTATTATTTCTCCTTCAATATTATTAATTTTTTTTATTTAAATATTTTACTAAAATATAATAAAATTATAATTTAATTAATTAATCTAACTCTATATTAAAAGTTATAAAATGATCCTGGTTTGAAATAATTTTTTAACAAAACAATTATTTCCATTGCCAAATTAATATAAAATATCTACCTCCCAAATTAAATTTCAAGACAAATGACATTAGAGTGAACTCATAACAGTGAACTCATGAGGATCATATCGGCTCCTGAAAGCTGTCTTTGGGATGTCGCCTTCCTTTATCTTCAACCGGTGGTACCCCGATCGCAGGTCAATCTTTAAAAATATCGATGCACCTTGTAGTTGGTCAAATATATCATCAATGCGAGGCAATGAATATTTGTTTTTTATTGTTACTTTATTTAATACTCTGTCGTTAATGCACAAGGCTGTCTTTCTTCTTGACAAATAGTATGGGGGCTTCCGATGGCAACACACTTGACCTAATAGAACCTCGATCTAAGAGATCTTGCAACTTCTCATTTTCTATTATTACTATTTTATGGACATATTGTTACGGTAAAGAATTTGTTGGAGTTATTTTACATTACACTATTTCTTACTTCTTTATCCAGTTTATTTCTTCTGTTTTATTTTTTAATTCTATTCACCAAATCTTTATTTTTTTTCTCTAACTTTCCTTTTTCTTTTATCTCCCTATTTTTCTTTTCTTTTTCTTTTTCTTTTTTTTTAATTTTAATTCCGTTAGTTAGATCTAAATAATTGCAATAATTTAGAGTAGATATAAGATATAATGGTTGTGATTTCATAAAAATGAAAATTTAATATATACCTAACCGACCTACATCTACCATGAATGTCATTTTCGTTTTTCTCAAATCTAACCTTTTTTGTTTTTTTTGTAAGGATATTGAGTACTAAATTATAGTTTACCATATATATCATATTTGATATTTTATTATAAGGCAAATATTTCCTATCATAGGTATCTTTCCATATACTTGTAATTTATTTGATTATAAATAGAGAACTTTCACACACCATTTAGGTGTGGTGGACTAAACAAACATTCTCGTTTTTCTATGAATGTCATTTTCATTTTTCTCAAATCTTTTCTATTCATTTTATGAATGTCATTTTTCGATTTTTTCAAATCTGATATTTTTTGTTTTTTTGTTCATTTTTTAAGCAATTGTGATATTATGGTATAGGGTTGGTTTGAAGGCCATTTTCGTTTTTTTCAAATCTTACATTTTTTGTTTTTATGTTCATTTTTGCAGTAACTGTGATATTATGGCAGCGTAGGGTTGGTTTAGGAGAGATAATTGGGAGAGGGATGAGAGGTTAGTAGGGAGGAGTGGAAAATGGTTAATTTTTTTAAGAAATAAAAAACATAATCTTTATATGGATTATTTCCTTAAAAATAGGCGAATTAAAGAGAAATTAGAAGGAATTTTGTTTTAAAAAAAGATAGCAGAAAAACTCATTACTATAAGAATTTTCAATTTTAAAAAATTTTAACCAAATCTGAACCCAAAAGAAACCCAACCCAACCCAATCCAACATACATAGTTTGGATTGCGTAATTTGTGTTTGTTGAACTCTCAAGTAATTGTGTTTGATGAAAGTCTCACCTCCGCTAATTTAGAGAATGAGTTTATAATAAAGGAATACTCTCCCCATTCGAAAGAGGCCTTTTGAGAGCCCAAACTAAAATCATGAGAGTTTATATTCTAAGTGGACAAAAGAACCGAATTGGGTAAATATGAATATGAATGAAGATGCAGTTGAACTCATAGAGGTAAATTAAAAAAATAAAAAAAAATAAAAATAAATGGGATCGGCATGGCATAGTTTTATTGTATAAAAAATATCAATCAATGTCACCCAAATATTATTAAATAAAGTGATTATAAAACTAAAAACTAAAAAAAAAAAAAAAAAAATAAAAAAAAAAAAAAAGGTCCTGACCAGTGGTAAGTAATGTGTGGTGGGGTTAGATTTGAGTGCGTGAGAAATAATGAATCAAAACGACCTCTTCTTCTCTCCCACATAAACTTTCAAAACACCATCCGACCCGCCAGCCACTAACGTACATTCATCCTCCCCCACTTGCCTCCAACACACACTACTCACCAACCCATAACCCGACCCGACCCCATCAAACTCCTCCACCCATACCGGCTCCCCCCACCTCTTATCGTACACAAACACCCTCTTATCCTCCGACCCACACCCGATCAAACCCCCATTCCTCCACACCGATAACCCGACAAAGCTCCTCCCATTCACGTGCCCCTCGTACGTGCGCACCACACGTCCTCCCCCATCTCCCTCCTCCGCCTTCCACATCTTCAAACTCCCGTCCGTACTCGCGGACACTATCGTCCCCCCGTCCACGAACTTCACATACGTCACCGTTTTCGCGTGCCCCTCAAACACCATAACCGCTTCCCTCATTTTCCGCCGGTCGTACCCATACGCTTTCCTGTCAGCACACCCCACTACCACCAACGCGCCGCCGTACGGATTGAACTCCACGCAACATACCGGGCTCCGTACCATACTCGGCTGCACCACCGCCACGCAATCCACACCTTCGCAGCGCGTGTCCCATACTTGCACCGTCCCATCATCCGACCCCGACGCGCCCACCATTGGATCCACCGTAGAGTAATCCAAACTCCACACGCGCCGCCCGCCGTGCTCATCCCGTTCGAAAACCGGCATCTTCTTTTCAAGATCATACTCCATGACAACCCCATCGTAATCACCGGAGCCCAAGATCCGTCCGCCGGCCCCAGGCTTCCACCGGAGACTACTGAGCTTCGCCGGAGTACAGATGCAAAATTCACAAGCACGGCTGTGGTCCAACATAGCAACAGTAGCGTCATGCGGCAAGAGATTAGAAAGATTGTAGCCACGGATTTTTCTGGCGATTCCGGCGGTGGCGATGAGGGAATCAGAAGGGTCGAATTCGACGACGCCGAGAGTGTCGGAAGCGGGGCCAATGAGGGAGGAGGAGACGACGGAGGCGAGGGAGAAGCTCCATTCGCGACGGAGCGGAGTGGATTCATTTCCCATTCATAAGGTGTGGAAAGGAAAAGGAAATTGTGAGGGGATTTTCTTGGGGGTAGGGAAATGGAACAAATCTACGGCCGCCATTAAACCACCTCTGTTTTTTTCAATCTAATTTAATTCGAAGAATTAGTGATGTGGATAAATGGCGTCGTCATCTTTCATTTCTTTTGGCTTCGATTGCACCGCTACTTTTATTATTCTCTACTCTCAGGAATATGTTTTTAACTGTTTTTGCTAAATCAAGGAATCAAAATCTGACACATTTTTAATATCCACCCCCCACCAATATGTTCTAAATTTTATATCCATTTATAAACTACAAATATTTTCTTTAAATTTAATATATTTAATTTCTTCCATTTTAAATCCGTTCAAAAAAATTTAATAATACTTTTTAAATTCCATTAGTTAAATTTATTGTTAAGTTAAATAAATACATTTTTACTGATGGAGCTGGTATTTATTTTATTTTTATTTAGCTTTACAATTTTTTTATTATTTATTATTCACCCATTCTTTAAATTAATTTTACATACTTTTTTTTAAATATATATTAAATTTAAGTTAGAAATCTTAATTAAAATATTGAAAATAAATAAATATATATTTTACTTTTTTATAAATAATTTTTTCAATAAATAACTTTAACTACTCAAACCAACCCAATTTGAAAGGTTTATTGTTTAATTCGAATCAACTGAGTTCATATTTAATTAAGAAATTTTTATAACTCAACAATAAATATAAAAATGAAGATATCTATTTATCACCCATTTTTAAAAATAAAAAAAAAGTTTATATCTCACCAAATCACATGTAGAGATGATAATACACACAGAGTTAATAGTATTTTAAAATTGATTGAGCAGCAACTCTTAAACACCTAAAAACAAATATTTATTATTATTCGTCTTTCGTTTTTATTTTTTAATGTTATTTTATGTGTACAATCTTTTTTTAGCTAAATAATGACATGAAAACTATACATGGTACGTAGAATATATAGGATTAAAAAAATTGAATATTGAATAAAATTAACAAGATTTATAAATAAATAAATAAATAATCAGAATTTTAGATTTAAAAAAATGTTATAGTTGCAGACGTTACTTTTTTTAAAATCAAGTTGTCTAAAGTTTTATTATGTCAAATTAATAACTACTTCATATCATTATTTAGTGGATGATAATAATGCAAATAATTCGAAAATGGGGTTGAAACTTTAGTTTTAAAAAAAAATTAAATTAGGCATAAATTTATGAAGAAAAAAAAACATAAAATAATACAGTCTAGTCACGTGGCCCAGCCGTATAATGCCACATGTCAACCGTTTTTTATTTTACAAAATATTTAATAACTATAAACTTAGTTTTTCAATATTTAATATTTTTCCCCATTTTTATGCATTCATAATCATAGTATTCCCATCATACTTTATAAGATATTTCTAGTTCATGGTATCTTATATAATATCTTAAATCTACAAGTACTTGTTATCGTGAATCAAACACTTCGTCTCACTTGACTTGACTCCTTTTTGAGCTTTTCCTTTCGAGATTCTCCTCAAGATTTCTAAAACGAGTCTACTAGGGCAAGGTTTCCACACCCTTATAAAAGATGTTTCGTTATCCTCCCCAATCGATGTGGGATCTTCACACCTAGACACTTCAACAGTAAATTCACGTATGTCGATAAGCTTAATACAATGTTCTTATACTCTCGTTAATTGACCATCACATAAGTTCAATCCTAACAGGTTTACTTTCATCAACCATATTCAAAGCATTTGAAAAATTAAACTTAAAGCCTAAATCCACCGCTAGCATATATTGTCTTCTTTAGCCTTTTCCTTTCGGACTTCTTTTAAAGTTTTTAAAACGCGTATGCTAGGGAGAAGTTTTCACATCCTTATAGAAAATGTTTTGTTCTCCTCCCCAACCTATATAGAAATTCACCCGCTAATTTAAAATGTAGTTAATACTAATTAATTAATTATAATACAAGTGTTATAAAAATATAAAATAATTGTAGTAACCCAACAGATACTTCCCCTCATCCAATCAGATCCACCGAATCTCTAGCTTTGGCTTAGAAAACATCACATTATCCAACAACGGTAGTTGATGAAGCGACACACTTAAAACCAAAATCCCACATGTCACCTTATGTTTTTGTATATATATGTACATTATCCACCTCACACCTTTTATATATATATATATATATATAAATTCACATAATTATTCTTATCCTTTCAAACCCTTAAAACTTTGGATTTTACTTACGAAAAATCTAACTTATATTAATTTAACCTTAAATTAATCATATAATTATTTTCACTTGATTTATGTGATATTCCACATCGGTCGAAGAGGAGAACGAAATATTCTTATAGGTATGGAAACCTCTCTTTAGCCGACGTGTTTTAAAAGGCTTAAAGAAATTCGAAAAAATAAAAGCCCAAAGAGTACAATGTGTACTCGCGGTGGGCTTGAACGGTTACCATTTGTTTGTAAAAATGACTGGTATTAAATTATTTTATACTATCCCATTAAGACAGCTGGAAAAAACTCTCGCGTAAATTTTTAAAAATGAATAAAGAAAAAAAGAAAAAGGAAAAATCATAAGGAAAAAGGATAAATATGGAGGAAAACAAAAAAGTACATTAATATATATTGGCACAATAAATGTCAATTAGGGAAAGGCGCGGTGGTGGGTTTTGCGCCTCATTTTTGTGGAGAGGGAAGAAGTGGTAGTGGGTTATTTTGGGAATTATTTATTTATTTTATTATTTAAATAAATGTTGTGGCTGTTGCGAGTTGGGGCCCATGGGTTTACGTGGATTAACCTAAGCCTTCATTTTATTCTTCCCTTTTTCCTAATGCCACACAGCTTTAGGCCTTGCTGCCTCCCACACTTCCCTGCCCTTACTTTCCTCTCTATTCCATTCTATAAGGTCACCCGACTACTCGATTTGAATTCCGTCCCATGTCGAGAGTAGAACGTAACATCTTTTATAAGGGTGGGTGTAAAAATCTCTCACTAGGACAACCTTGGGGAAAACTTAAAAGTAGGGTAAGATTGGATTAGAGTGTAAGGATTAGATTGTAACCCTATTTTTCGGTTGGTTGATGTAACGACTCAAATCCACCGCTAGCAAATATTGTCCTCTTTGGGCTTTTCCTTTCGGACTTCCCCTCAAGGCTTTAAAACACGTATTCCAGAGGATGTTTTCCACTATTTTATAAAGGGTGTTTTGTTCTCCTCACTCAACCAATGTGGGACATCACAGTTGAATTGACCCAACAAAATAAAAAATAAAAAATCAATGCACCAATAAACCTAAATTTTCCAAAAATATAATCCAATCCAAATCAAAAAAAAAAAATATATATATATATATAATCCAAACCAACATTTATAGTTTAATTTGGAAAATCTGGATTAGTCGGGTTATCAGATCATTTGAACACTTCTAGTTTAATTTGGCAACTGATTTTGGAGGACCGTTTTTTTAAATTTTTTTTATAATAAATGAAAATTAATCTTTGAAAAAATCTAATTAGTTTAGAATGAATTATCCAAAAAAGTAAATGACCATAAATCATTTTAGAATCACTTGATACTTGATAACTTGATATGTGTAGAATCTTTTTATTTTTAGAAAGTTTCTAAATTTGAATATATACAAAAGTCTCCCTTTCTTTCGATTCCTTTGACTTTAATTTTATTATTATTATTATTCTTATTGAAACAATTAGCTTATTTTTAATTTCTTTTTATGAGTTTAAAACTTTTAATTTTGTTCCTCCGGTTTGAGAAGCTTAGTTCAAGTTCCCCGTTCGTTAGTCTCTAATCTCTATGATTTGGTCAAGGTTTTAAATTATGTGCATCTTTTTTCTAAATTCTAATACAATTAATTATCTTCATAATTTAAACTACTAAATAAGTCTAATCTCTAGCTAAATCTATAATTTTGACAATAATATTTGAGTTTCTTTAAAAAAAAAATATATTTGACAACCGAGAAAATTGCGACCTTCAAGCAGAATGACATTTGAGAAAGTTTGAAAGTGTAACACTGCTCGGATGAGAATTAGCTTTTCAATTTTTTTTTTAATTTTAATTTTTGAGATTTTATTGAAGATCTTAGAGAATGAAATTGTACACGAGACGGAAGTAAAAAATGCTTTAAAAATTTTAAAAACGTAGAAAAAAAAAAGAAAAAAAAAGTCAAAGTTAACCATGGAGGGGTGTTTATGTCATTTCAGCCTCCTTTCTTGATGAGTAACCTGTGAGTGAGTTAAATGACTTATTAGTGGAGAAGAAAAGAAAAGAAGAAAAATGGGAAGATAGCAAAAGAGAAGACCGCCCTTTCCCATGCATCATTTTAAAACCCTCAAACAAACACATGCCATCCTCATTCCCCTCCAACCAAACGGGCCATAAAGGTTCTTCATAGTAGCGACCCGATGGAAAAATGCAAGCAAGCGTCTCGATGGAAGAATGTAACGATCATAGATTTTTGATAGTCTAAAGTCGCTATTGTATATACAACATACTCATTTGTGCAAAAATAATCATTTGAAACTTCAATTTAAAACACTGTCCTAGACTTACGCGTTCGAAAACGTCTTTAAGACGACATAACAAATTTCTAAATAAAATAAATAAACATTAAAAATAAAAACACCATATTCTAACTTAAGTCTAAGAAAATAAATATGCATATCCTATGCATGTGCCACGGTCTCAACTCGTGATGCTGTCGTCAACTCTACAAGAGTGTCTTGCCTTTACCTGAAATAGAAGTAGCACGTGGCTTCAGTATTTTAACAAATAGTCAGTAAGTGACCCACTATTGGGTCAGAGAATGCAAATACATCCAAGTCATGATTAGGGACCTATCGTTAAAACCATCATAGCTGTAACGACCCTAAATTTTCTTATTTAATCTAAGATCATTACTATACTTCTAACCGTACATTTAATGCGGAATTACTTTAAATGGGCTCTTAATATAAATGCAACAGTAATTCATTTCTCGTGAATAAATAAATACAAGAGAAAGAAACTATTAAACTAAATTAAATATCTTATACTAACCTATAGTTTATTAATGCAATTACAATTCAACCTATACTAACCTATACTAATAATGCAAAGACAGTTCAACTTATACTAACCTATATTATGAATGCAAATACAACTCAACCTAAACTATTAAATTGGAAAGCAAATCTATCATATGCATGTGTCACGGTCACGGATTTTGCGATGCTTCCGTCGATCTCACATGGGTGCCTTGTCTTTATATGAAAATGTAGTAGCACGAGTATTTTAAGAATACTCAGTAAGTGACCCCCTATCTGGATTCTTAAAATGAAAATGTCATTGCATTCACATGTTCTTGCATCATAACTCCGATAGGGGGTCGCTTACTGAGTATTCTTAAAATACTTAAGCCTTGTGCTACTACATTTTTCAGATAAAGGCAAGACACCCCTGTAAAACTGACGGAGGCATCGCAACCCCGAAACTGTGGCACATGCATAGGATAAGTTCGCATTTCAATTTAATAATATAGGTTATAGGTTGAGTTGTATTTGCATTTGACAATAGTATAGGTTAATATAGGTTGAGTTTTATTTGCATTTAATAAACTATAGGTTGAGTTGTATTTGCATTTAATAAAGTATACGATAGTATAGGTTGAGTCACATTTATATTTAGTAGGTCATAGGTTAGTATAGGGCATTTAATTTTGTAATGTTTTTCTTTCTCTCTTTGTATTTATTTATTCTCGAGGTAATAAATGAGGCACGAAGTTTATGTTACATCTATGATAAGGGTTCATTAAAATATTTCCGCATTAAAATGTAAGGTTAAATGTATAGTAGTGGCCTTAGGTTAAATAGGAAAATTTAGGGTCATTACATACGAAAAATCACTAATCTTTCTGGTTCTTCATCGAGGTGAAGGTGAATTTTTTGATCAACATCAACTTCCCATACCTGATAAAAAGCTAAACCCTCTCGTACTTAGGCACGTGTTAGGGCACCTGGCTGTTGAGGAATTGGTCAACCATAAACTATTGTCCCCCTCTGTATTGGTCTCTAACACGGCCCAATATTTTACTGAGTCGTGACTCAAAACGACAACATGAATGTAAAAAAAACCGTTGAAAATGCATTAAGGCGAAATCATGTTTTTCAAGTAAAAGAAATTGCAATACAAAGGTTCAACCAATTAAAAGTTTTGGAAACAAAATAAGAGAATTCAAATACAAAAGAAAAGACTGGACTGACGCACCGAGACATGCATTCCTCTGTGAAAATTCACCTCTCTGATCACGTCCTATCTCGACCCAATGCCTCACGCACTTGCAAAAAAAAAAAGATATAGCACAGATGAGTATAAAATTATACCCAATAAGCAATTTACTTGTAAGTTCTCGTCGCATCCTATGTTTAACAGACAAACACGGACTTCTCATTGACTCTAGTACGAATGGGTCATGGGTGGGTCCTTCAATTTATGTTATATTATATGAATACTAACAAACAATTATAGATCAAAAACCTCCGATAACAATCACTAAACTGAAACAACTCAACGATAAGTGAACTGTATTTGTATTTATTTATTTGAGATAGAACTTAAAAAAAATAGTCCATTTCTCTACTTATTCATAAATTTTAAAGCAAAAGATTTTGGAAAGACACTAAACTCATTAGTTTTATGCAAAATACAAAGAATTAAAACAAACTATAAACAAAAAATACACAGGTGATTGGGTTGTCTGCGTGTATTGGGTCGAGAAGTGTGACTGCAGGCGTCTGGTTGGGCCGAGGATGACCGTGAGTCGCGGGCTGCAGGTTGGTCTGGATTCTAGGCCCAAATGGTGACGGGTTGGGCTGTTTGCTGTTTGGGTATTGGTTTCGTTCGACCCGACCCGAAGTCCACGGACTTCGTTTGCTCAACACGTGATTTAACGACGAGTTTTCTCTCTCTTCCGTACGTCACTTTCCGACGTCATTTTTTTTTTGGGTCCATTTTTCTCCCTTTCCTCTCTTTCCTTTTCACTAGGTTTTCGTGATGTTTTGGTGTCTATAACCACATATATGAGAGCTTCAATAACAACCCAAACTCCGATTTGAAATCCAACGAAGTACAACGGCGTTAGAGTGTGTGAGGCTTACCTCTCGTGGTTGTATGAACGTTTGCAGTCCTTTTCGCAATGTAGGAGGGTTGCTTCGGCATTGGGCTTCCTCTTTATAAGATCGCCCACGAGGGTTTTTTTTCTTTTCTTCTTTCTCTCTCTCTCTCGTTCTCTCTCTGTGTAGGTCGTCTGAAGTGTGGGATGAGGGATAGGTAGGAGCGTGGTGATTCGTGGGAGTCGGGAGAGCATGTATTAGGGTGTTGGAACGAGAACTCCGACACTCGCCAAAGTTCTCAAGTTTTCGCCGATTTTTTTTTTTAATTTCTTATTGTTACACATTTTCATATTGAACCATAATGAACTATTTTATGTTTACTAATTAGAATAAATTGAGCCACTCATGAGAAATTTGTGAGTATGTATGCAAAATTATTGATAAAAACACTTGATATAATTCTACTTTTTGAGAGTTATTATGAGATTAGTGTTGGGGATAATTAGGCCTAAACTCAAAGAATCTGTCAAGCTCACACATTCTAAAAGAGAAAGAAATGTCTTGAAAGCCATGACGGTCGAACAGAGGGCATCCCTTGTGACATGCAAAAGTTGTATGACAAGTCATTAGACATGACTTGACATCTCTCTCACTTAAAACCTAAAGCCTCCACACGAGTTCTAAGGAAGTGTTAAATGGAGCCAGTATAAATAGAATATCTATCGTCAAAGATGGTAGGTAATCCTTTTGACATCTTTCTGACTTAAAACCTACAACCTCCACGTGAATTTTTAGAAAGTGTTAGATGAGGCCATTATAAATAGAATAACTATCTTCAAATATGGTATGTATTCTTTTTGACATTTATCACTTAAAACCTAAAGCCTCCACACGAGTTTTAAGAAAGTATTAAATAGGACCAGTAATAATAGAATATCTATCTTCAAATATGGCACGTAATCTTTTTGTGCACAACTCAACTTAAGCATCAAAGTTGTGTTGAGCATATGTTGAACATATCACCGCACCGATGTATCTTTTAACACAATTGTACATCAACAAAATTGCATATCAACAAAATTATATCATTTAATATTTAAAAACAATCAACATTTTAATATCATGATTTAATTGATTACCAACTATTTATTTATTTTTTAAATAAAGGTTTCCATTGAAATAACATTAATGTAACTTCCCTAACAATTTTAACGAGTACTTGGCATGTGTAACCTCACCTACAAAGTCGGTTCAAATGACATTTTTAAAATATGATATTTTCTTGATACGAGATCAAAACTACGAATCCCCCGTCAAACTAAAAACCAATATACATATTAATGGAGGCTTCAAAGGCAATGGAATTGCTAAATCCCCTATTATTTGTTATTCATTAGTTCATACTTTCAGTTTCAATCCGATCAGGTCAAACAAATGGGGGAAAGAGAGACCTGAGTCCTATTTCCAAATTCAAAGACTTATCTTATTGTCAGATGTTTGTTGAACAAGAGTAACATAAACTCTAAGTCTTAACTCCACCTGTAATATCTTCCTACGCAGCTACACTTCACTTATCTATAAAACAAGATTACTGAAACATGACCACACGTACACATCGTTCTCTTTTGGCGTCTTCACTCACAAAAATATTATTCAACGTTTTTTGCAGCAGCAGGGGTTTCCTCGGCGGCTTTATCAGCATGAGATTCCGAGGCACTGTCTTCAGCAGGCTTGCTGCTGCTAACTTCTGCTGTGCTTGATTCTGCAGGCTCACCAGCAGCCGGCGCAGCATCACCTTCAGCAACTGGCTTCTTGATTGTCCCAACTTTAACATATTTACTCATGAATTTGTATTCCCAGTCCTGTAAGGCTTCCAGTTCAAATGGCCCAAGACCAGAGATATCCCCTGTCAGATCTTTCTCTTCAAATGACATCTTTGCAAGAGCTCTGCTGGCATCCTTTCCAGCGAAAAGGGCATACGGCCCTCCAGGTCCATAGAACATCCTGCAACCAAAGAGGGTCAAAATTGATGCAATATATATAGGCGTCCATTTTCTTCAATTTTAGTTTTCGTTCACGAGTACGCACACACCAGAGAACAAGACATGGAAAAGAAACAGGAGACAAACAGATCTTCGTGTCTACAACCTTAGTGTAGTGAACTTATAAATTTGACTTATTAGAATAAATCACTAACTTATGAAATAACTTTAGGAGAATTGTCGGTAGACTGAGTAGAATAAATTACTAACTTATGGAGCAATATAGGAGAATTGGTAGTAGTTGTCGAATTGTGGACCAGGTTTTATGATTTAATTAGGAAGATTGTTAGTGGTTCTTAACTTGGGGAGAAAGTTTAGGAAGCAAATGAATGCTTTCTCCACTATAAATACTCCCGAGATGTATGTTTTATTTTACAACAACAAACAAAATTGAAAAGGTAAGTGTTTAAGGTTCCTTGTTCCAAAAGATCTCTCCTCAAATTGTTCTTTTTGTTCCCTTTATTTGGCCATTTCCAACAAACACATCATGCAAAGAGCTGTTCATGGAGACAGATAGCATGTTCAAAAGTATACCCTAGCCATGAAAACAAAGGACATGTTCTTATAAAGTCTTTGGGAAAGCAACTTTCTAAATGTTAGCGCATAATGAGAACTACTTTCTACATTGTTTTCTGTTAAACTTATTCTCTTTCAAATCATAAGTTTGTAAAAAGTGATTTGAAATCATTAGCACGTTTATGATTTTACATTTAACAGAACCTTCTTCAGCCCCAAATAAAGGAAGAATCGGTCTCTATGGTCCCTTTACAAGCAAAGTTTTCACAATAACTCGTGGAATATCAAACTCTTGCCTGAACTCCATATGCTATACGAATTCTATATGCTGCAAATATCATGGCCGTAACTTGAAAGCAAAAAACGACAGTCCCAATTAAATATTTTCAAAACCAGATATATAGCAAATTACAGCTATAAGAAGGAACAAATAAACATCAAAATTAAAATTCAGATGCATAAAAACAAGAAGATTAATCTCTCCAATCTATTTCGAGAGGTTTTCTGGTCCAACGCGAAAAAGATTAAAAGTTTGAATTGAAGTCCAGAACTCAAAAAATCAGTAAGTTCTTCTTTGGTTGTCCTAGCATATATTATGACAAACATAGAACACCATAAAAGATAGGGGGTTCATAGTGGACAATGAATGACTCTTAGCATAAGAAACAGGAAGAGAGGGCGAATTAGAAATAGCCAAAAAAAAAAAAAAAAAAAAATCGATGCGGTTCAATACAGTAGGATCAAATTAAGTTTTATTTTGCAGGAATCAGTAGCTCTTTGAACGAAAAGGAGAGCTATAGAAGGCAAAACGAAGCACGAATTCAATTACTTCAAAAAACTGAAATAAAATATAGAAAGCTTTTGTAAACCTAAAACCGGCTAACATTCCACCTACCATCACGAAACTCAACAAAAACATTGACTCAAGGACTAATTGAAACTGAACCAAAACTCATCACGATCATCCAAACACTAAATAGCTAAAACAGAGGGGAAATTTTTTAATAAAAGAAAATTCTCAACCGACCTGCTCTGAGAAACATCGTAGATCTGGCCCTTGATAGCCATGAGCAGAGGCTTCTCAGGATCGGAGCCATCGTATTGCTTCAACTCATCCTCAGAAACCTCACCGACTTGGACAGGCGGAGGGAGAGGCTGGAGCTGCTCTCCCAAGTCCCTAGTATGTGTTCCGTAGTCGGAGGGAGCGAAGAAACTGGAAATGAGATAGTAAAAGGCCAATCCAAGAGCCAACACTGTGAAGAAGGTCGACGGAGAGAGGCCTGTGTAGGCCACGATCGCCTCCTTCAGCGTCTCCCAGACTTGCAGAGCCATGGCAGAGGGGGAGAGAGAGAGAGAGAGAAACTGAGGAGAATGAGAGAGGAAAAGGGCAGCAGCTTTTTGTTACCAACCTAAAGGTTTTTAATCAAGGGTCACCGTTATTCGTGGACAACATTTAACATCTGCGCCGCACATTTGGGTCACGATCTAATGGTTTAACCTGCACAAGCTAGTTGGAACAACAAAACATTTTTAGAAATTATGTTCATGCCCCTCAACTTTTGGATAATTGGTTCATTTAGTCCTTAGATTTAAAAGTTTTACCCTTTCATCCTTAAAGTCTATAATAATTTCTTTTCACCCCTCGATCAACTTAATAATATACAAATTCGCATTTACTATTTTATGATAAAATAGTGACATAGCCTGAAAAAAAGAAGAAAAGATTGATTTTTCCTAAAACTTTTTTAAGTTAGATAGACTTTTTTAAGTTAGATAGACGATGACTTAGGCCAGGATGCCTTCCGTACACTGAGTACCATAGGCATGTGAGTTGCAGTTAGTAGGCCTAGACCATAATACTCTTAGACTAGGAAAGACTCGAGGAGTCAAAACAAAGCCCTCTAGAGTCGAACATCCACGTTAAGCCACCCTAGGAATCCAGTAGACCTCCTTAGTACCTAGAGATGACCAAGGTGATGATTAGAATATGGGTTTCATGCTTTAGGTCATTGATAGAAATATCTCCCTGATAAGCATGCATAAGTGAACCAAGTAAAGATTACGATGTTATAGCTAGAACGGTTTACACATTGACCTAGATCAATATATTTCCAGTAGACTGTGCATCCAAGAGTCGTGAGCGGTGATCACAAATCTAAATCTAAATGTACCCAAAGATTGGATTAGCCTCGAGGAGCTAACTCCAAATGTCCTAAAAAATGCAAGATGAGATTTAAACCGTCGAGACACCCCTAATAACCTAGTAGAACTCCACGACATCCTAAAATGACTAAAGTAGCTCATCAGACAATTAGTAAGATGTTGGTGTCACTAGAGTCTCCACCTCCCATCTCCTCTAGTACATCCTTAGCGTTAACATAGCCCTACCAAATGGTAATAACACAGGTACTATCGAGCCAATCCTATACCATATAGTATAGCACGTTTAAGGTGACCAAATGCTCTATCCTATGCAATAAAACCTGTCTTGAGAGAGGGCGTGGAAGTACGTAGGTAAACCTAGTAGCTAACAAACACACGAGGATTGTTAAAATAAAAATTAAATCTTTTATTACAGATTTGAAGGCATAAATTCCAATCCCGACAAGTATTTGTATAAAATTAATGCGACATATAAGAAAATTCATTTTCCACATTGAGTTTATGGCATAAAGATAAGTGGCATCGAACCACATTTTCTATATTTATACCTCTCTTCATTAATAGTTTTACCTCTTTCTAGAATAGGCGTGAAACACGTGAACCACATTTTCTATTTATATCTGTTGAATAATGATTTTGTTATTATTATTTTTTAAAAAACTCAAAAAGTTATTATATAAATTACTTTTTCTTATTTTCCAATTCTGATATTGTTTTTTAAAATATTAGTATAAAAAATAATTTAATTTTAAGCAAACTAAAAACTAACCCACCAATGTTAATGACATACTTTAAATTTTACAAACTAGTATGTCCATCCGTCGGTTGGATTTCATAAATCTTTTAGGCTAACCTAAAATTTTACGTGGGTGACAATTTGAATGGAGTTCACAATCTAACTCAATCAAACCCTCTATTTTTAGATTGAGTTGAGTTAGGTTGTCCGGTTATCTTTTGTTTAATAATTTAAAAAATCTACTTATTCATGATACATGTTACGATAATAACTAAAATCTCATAAAATTTAAATATAAAATATTATTAAAAGTATGATGGGAGTTGAGTTGAATTGTAATTTTATTTTTGGTTAGTCAAATTGACTCGACCAAACAAATGTCAATCTACGAATGGACTTAAAATTTTGATGGTTTGAAAATTCGACCCAACTCAACTTTAAAAAAAAGAATAATAATATTAATCAACAATATTATAATTTTTTCCAATATAATTTATTTTTATATTTGGATCGAGTTATTGGGACATTTTATTGTTTTTCCGGAGCAATAATATGATGTTACAATTTTAAAATAAAATGTTAAATTGACATTATTATATAGTAAATAACCACTATTTTCATAATTGGTGGTTTGTTTAGGAGAGATATAGGAAAAATAATTAAACATGCTCTAATTTTGTGTCATAATTTTGGAACTTGTTTCTTCTTATTTTATAAACTTTCAAATATTTAATTTTGTATTTATACTTTCTATAAATCTAAAAATTACTTTATAAAAAAATTTGTGAAAAGTCAAAAATGTACTCAAAATCTAAAAGAATGCCAACACATATGTGGACTAAAAATAAAAAAAAATAAATAAAAAAATCGGAAGAAACAGGTTTAATGTTTCTACTTAACCTAAAGTCTGTATACGTATTATAAACGTTTTATATAGAAATACTTCATTCAAAACTTTATCATAAAAACATAACATTGGTGTTATGTGTTTTCTAATAAGCCTTTAAATAATATAATAAAAATGGAAAATGTCTTATACTAACCTACATGCTACTAAATGGAAATGCAAACTAACCTATAGAAACGTATAGTCTACTCAATTCAAATTGCAAACTATCCTATGCATATGTCATGGTCTCTTGGGTTGCGGCTCATTACCTTTACTTGAAAAAAATAAGAATAGCACAAGGCTTGAGTTTTTTGAGAAATAATCCGTGAGTGACCCTGTTATTGAGGTTAGATGCAAGCACATACAATCATGAGTCGGACCTATCATATTAGTCTATTTTCCTACGACAGCTATCCTAAGCGGGTAATTGGATGTGTATTTACTATTCTACACACATATGAGTATGGACCCACCAGTTGGTTCGCACACCTCCTGAGCCCCTTTCTTGTCCGATAAGCATTCTCTGGTAGCTGTTGATGCTGGACACCCGTTACGAATAGCGACCATCATAGCAGCATTATGGTAAACATAATGATCGTTTACCTGTTTCGTAATGTACGTGTTTGTACCATTGTAAAAGGAATAGGGGTATCCCTCGATGCATGAACACACAATGATGCATGAGGTCCCAACATTTTTCCGTTCATTATCGTGTATAACAACTCCTCTAGCGTTTTCCTTTACATCATCTCATTTTATCATATCTTCCCTGCATATATCGAGGCTGTATCTCATTTCAATTCCCAAAATCAACACTTAAAGAGAACTACTATCTACTTACCCTGTATGGGAAGGAATAATTTCATCTCATGAAGTTATGTTTTCAACTTCCAATTTGGTTAAGTGTCCAAAATTGTAGACATACTAAATTTTCGTTCTCACACGACCCACGAACTCAGCCTGACTTCTAGATCACCACAACGCAAAAACTCGATCCTCAGCTACCTCCAAACTACTTGCAAGAAAGAAAGACAGTGAGAAAACGAGAAAGACAAAGAAAACCGACGAAACTCCGGCGAAGCTAAACCATACGAACCTGACGTCGAGACCTCGGCTTACGCCACGAAACACCTCCTAGAAGCCTACCCACACGCCAGGAACGAACTCCGACGCTTCTCACACATTGTACACCGTTGAAGGAGGAAGATAGAACCTCGGGTTTTCGTATCTCTCCAGATCTAGAAGCTTTCGGCCTATACGAGTTAAACAAACGCCATAAACGGGAAGAGGAGGAGGAGGAGAATCAGAAATGAAAGAAAACGGAGGAGAACGGACGTCGAAAATGACGTTACAAAAGAGAGAGAAAAGTCACCAGAACTTTTTCTAGTAATCAGGTGAAGAAGACGAAACCAGACCCGAGATTGCGACCCGCGCCCCAAACCGGAAACCCTCCCAGTCGAGTCCAACATCCGTGACCCAAACCGTGTCTCAGCCCAACCCAATCCGCGCCTCGACCTAACTCGTCAGTTGCAAACCGAACCCAAATCCGTAAGTCCAATCCACTTGCAGACAGACGCCAGCCCATACCCGACGCTGATGGCCTAGCCCACCTGCAACCAAAACCCTGCAGCCCATCGCAACCCAGAACCCGCGACCGAAGTCCGACCTACCCGATGACCCTCGCCTTGACTCGACCTTAGCCTGCACACACGGCCGTTCAGGTTGCACCACGTGTTAGCATCTTGCGCAAACTCCTCCTCGGGTCTGACGGCGCATCGGCTCGAGAACCCTATTTCCGACCTGTTCAGCACTGTTCTGACCTTCTCGGACTTGATTTTGACCCTGTTTAAGGTAAAATAGGTCATTTTAAGGCCGTATTTCACAAATTTCAAGTTGAAAATTAATTATGTTTGTGAAATACTAACAAAGGTGTCGAATGATCCAATATGAACCAACCACCAATGAAAGCGTAGGACGCATACGAGAAGCTAGGAGCTTACGTATATATTTTAGGGAGTACTTCGACTAAAGCCTACTAAGTAAGTGACCCTACCGTCGTAGGTTACACAATTGTATGCTATGTGTTGGCACGTGTCTCTGGATTCGCACATGTCATAAATTGAATGATAGACGGTTACGATTTAATACGTAAAAATATGAAATGTGAGTGTGCTGTTTTCGAAATGATTAATGTGCGATATAATGTGACGTGATGTGTAATGCTTAGATTGTTTATGTGATCGTTGAGATGTTTTTTGTATGAGTCGCATGTCATAATATGTTATAATTAAAATATGAATTTTGATGTTATGTTCCTAAATTATATGTTTACAGTATGATATGTATGACATGACATCACAATGTATAGTATGAAACATAACCCCCGTTAGAATTATACATGATAGGAGGACTGAAAAATGAGAAGTAATATGATACGAATGAGACTGATAGCGGAGTTAAATCTATTAATGATAAAGGTAGAGATATTGGGGACTTCATGCATTATGTGTGCTCATGCATTGGGGTGATACCTCTATTCCATCACGAGGGTACGGACGCGTACACCCAAGAGCAAGAGAACGATCATTATGTTTTACCTAAAAGGTCACATGGTCGGTGAACTTCATGGACCTAAATCCTGACATTTTGCAAGAAAACATGGACATGACACAATGCAAACATGGACGGGATGAAATTGCATAATCATGGGCAGGCGAACCTACATAAACATGGGCAGGTGAAACTGCATAAATATGGACATGACATCTTATTTGGGTGAGGAAAACATGAAACATGATCATCACATCGTGCTAGGGAACTTAGTGCGGGCATACTATCTAGGTGAGGAAAACATGAAACATGACATCTTGCAAGGAAACATGTCATAGAATATCCCACTTAAATAAGGAAAAACGTGTGATCATGATGCACCACCATGTCACAATCAAATTCTTGTGGCAACGGAAAACGGAACAATGATTGTGTAACCCTTGTTCTAAACCATCAAACAAGTCAGTTGTATGAAAATCGTAAGTTGTAGACAATTTGAACATATGATCGAGTCTCGATCACATTTGAGAGAAAATGTTTTAGAAAACGTGAGCGAGGAAATGCATTAAAAACAAATGGTAAGAAAGCAATGTTATAGGTTAAAAGCAAATAAGCAACAACCACAACTTTGATAACATATAACCTGGGTAGGAAGAATTGACGATTAGTCACATCCCTATATAGTACATATTGTGGCATTTGTAGCCCTGACTGGTGTATACATGATTTTGATGAACAGTCATACACCCCTGTAATGAGATGACAAGAATAATGAATACCTAACTATATATGAAAGCAAGTACAAGGGGTTTGGAATAGGCATGCAACTATGGTCAACACGTCCCAGACACGCATGACTAAGACATTTGATATGCGACCACAGGCAACAAATCTTGGATAAGCATGACCATGACATCCTCCCCCACTCAATTGGTCAACGTTCTTATCAACCCATTATTCACAAACTCAGTGATATAAGATGAGGTAGACTTCAAGTCTCTCGATCTCCTCCCGCTGATTTGAGGCAATAAGCTTAATTTAGTAAAAGAATTTATTAAATGGTTAGTTTTTTTGTTTAGGAAACTGGTTAGTAGTGGATAACTCTGAAGAAAAAAAAAAGTAAAAATTTGTTAGTGATTTCTTTACTATAAACAATCATAACAGAATTGAAAAGTATAAGTGTCTAAGGTTCTATTTACAACAACATACCGAATTGAAAAGTATAAGTGTCTAAGGTTCTATTTACAACAACATACCGAATTGAAAAGTATAAGTGTTCAAGGTTCTTTTGTTTTAAGAAACTCTCCCTCAAGTTGTTCTTCTTTTATTTGTTTTTATGTATTTTGATCGTGGGCCATATCCAACATTTGGCATCAGAGCCACACTTTGTGTGTCTAGTCGGACAAGATGGAGATCCCGAGGGTTGATCGAAAACCTTGCAAGTGTGTCAAGTTGTGGATCAAAATCTTAATTCAGTTGTGGGTTGAAGCCAAGACTCCCCCATTGTAACGCACCTAATTTTCTTAGACTAATCAATGACGTCACTCCATGCATGCTTTAATGATATATGCGAAAATTCATAATAAATACTTTTAAAATAAAGTCATGGAATTAAATATTCCATTCAAAACAAGAATTAAAATAATATAGTTTTTGGAACACAAAACAAATTTCATTAAAAGTACCTAATATCTACTAATTAAATTCAATGCTACTACCCTGTCATGATCTATCCGACTTCCATGGCCTTTCGAGCGTTCATCGTCATCCGTGCATGAGAGTTTTGTCTTTACCTGAAAAATACAAGGTAGCATGTGGCTTGAGTATTTTAAGAAATGCGCAATAAGTCACCCCATTCATACGTATCTCCTGGGCCTGACTTGGTGGGGCACAATGCATTACACATCATCGAACGCTTCAGAAAATGAAAATCCACATGATATCATGGCGAACATAAATATCGAAGGTACGCATCCATACTAGCATAACATAACGGAAAAGTATTCCGATGCACATGACATACATACATGCATGCATGAGGTCCCATGACTTTTCACTCATAAGGTAACATTTATTTCATTCCCGTGTCCTTTCATCCATAATATATTTCATATATACATCATGCATACATGACAAATACCACGCCATCACATAACTTTATGTAGTAAGACAACATTTCATTTCATTCATAATATAGTGTAATGGATATCACATGCATACATGACATACATCACATGACAATACTTGCATATAACCATTACATAGTTAATATGGTACATGTAGGAGCTACAAGGCATGCACCATCATACATCAATCAATGAGCTAACTTCAACAGTAAGGTCACTTGCGTGGTTGGCCTTGGCCGAAGTTACTAATTACTTGGTAGTTGCTTTTAAACTATGCTTCCAACACTTAGTTCTAAGCTATATTAATTCATATGACATATATAGGGTATATTAATATTGTAACTTAGCTAAACATGACTTTATGGGTGAATAGGAGTTTTACTGACCTCAAATACCTTAAATAAGGACAAAATGGCTTCAGAATTGTCAGAAATCTAGGAAACGATATATTATTTGTATATCGAGTCATCTAAGTTGAGAATTGCGCCGTCAATCTGAGTCAATTGTGCTGTCAAGTTGAGCTGATCACGTCGCCAAGCTGAGCCGACGCAGGAATGAGGCAGTGCATTATTCGGGTTAAGCAGGATGTATGGGTCGGATCGAGGCGCACTGGGCTGATACGTTGCGGACTGGACTGTATTGGGTCATGCACTTCTAGGCCGTGGGCATTGTAGCAGTGTGATTCACCCGTAACAAAGGGTCGAGAGCTATACAATCTAAAATCTGACGGTTTGTCTCCTTTTCCCGACCAGTGCGATGATGAACGTTCGATATCCCTTCGTCTCCGGTGAAGTCGAGTTTTGGCTGCAGGGTTTCTTTCTTTCTTTACTCTCTGACTTTCTGTTTCTCTATTTCTTTTTCTTTCTCTACGTGTAGTTGGGGCTTGAGAAGACAAATGTGGAATTGGACGTGTGAATGAGGGGCGTGAGATGGGGATTTTAAGGAGAAGTTGGGGTTGGTTACAAGCGCAAATCTCGCCTCATCGGAAATCTCGTGATTTCAGGCGAGGTTTGAAAATTTCTTCCCTTTGTTTTAAAAAAAAAAGTGAACCGTTACACTCATGTTCATTATTGTCGTGTGTTGACACCTCAGTGTGGGGAAATCTATCATTTAACCAAGACCAAACTCATTTGCCAAAGGGTTTGGAGTTCCGATATGGACAAATAGATGCAACAGAAGACACACCATGTTAGGTGTCTTCCAAATAACCATTCACATTAGAGAAATAGTGTCAATGGTTGCAAGCAGAGAAGTCGGGGGTTAGACAAGACAAGCGTCAGCCAAGTGTCAAGTTGACCACAACGCATACCCTTATAGGGGGACGACCTTGCTGCAGAGAGGTAGCCAAGTGGGAGTGGGGGAAGGCCCGAGTGAATGGGTTACTCACCCCATGAATGTGCGAGCACACGTGTATTCCTTGGGTCACCGCCTCATGCCTAAGGTGGGTGGTTTCACAAGAGGATCAAGACCAGTATCAGCTTGAGAAGTGAGCATCAACTAGATGTGAACAAAGTAAAACGAAGCTACAGAAAGACTAGAGAAGTGTCAAGACAGCGATCGCCACATGAAGGTGGCCAGTTGAAGAGTTGGTTGAAGTGTAGTGCCAACACAGGGCTGTGTTACAAGCTTTCAAACATCGCTACTATAGGGGTTGGTGCCACGATGAGTAAATACTATAGTTGGCTTTCAAGCCTCACCCCGAGGGTTGCACCATGAGTGAGGTCAAAGTGGCCAAGTTTGGGGCGTGCTCCCCCTAGCCTAGGCGAAGTTATGTCGAAGCTAGTTAGTTTGTCATGGGTTATCTCGTGAGTCTCGGGCCGAGTCCAAGGAAGGGCGAGAGAGGCCCAGAGGGAATAACCCACAACTATGACACAGTTGTTCTGTCGTGTTTATGTTAGAGTCTCAGAGACTGAGGGAAGAATTCTTCAATAGAATAACTCATAAGTAGTACAAAGTTTCTGTATTCATTCTGAAGCAAGTATTTTCAACGTGCCCATTAGCAGCCTGTTTGAAGAGAGCAAATGAGTAATATTAATAATATTACTAGGACAAGTCACCCAATATTATTATCTTCGTCCTTTTTTTTTTTTAAATATTATTATTTTCTTGTTCCATACATTATATTTTGGCCCATCGTATGTGTAATGGTGGAAAATATGGCACGACGTTTTTAATTAAACAACCTCTTCCTATTTCACTTTATTTTCCTAAAATAATGTGAAAAGTCAACATTATTCTTTCTAACTTTTGTTTCACTTCATAATTATTATTATTATTATTATTTATTTATTATTATTATTATTATTATTTTTTTGCTCAAACATGCATTCAATCATTTAAACTCAAGATTTTTATTGGATAAATCTTACTTGTGGTTGGCCTTATCCAATAAAGGCCTAATGATTATCTTACATGAAAAATATCGTGGTATTATTTATTATTCACAAAAAAATATACTATCAAATTTATTTTCATTAAATTTTTCTTCCATGCAAGCTTACCTAACGAGAGAGAGCCGATGCCAAAGTCGCCCTTTACGCGAGAGAACGCCAAACAGACTGAGCTCTACTAACTACATTTTATATATACTGGAAGCATCAGTATACTGACAGTATAGTGGCACCGCCAGAGAAGGCTGCTTCATGCTAGGCGTCCAGACCTACTACGCCCGAGCCACATTTTCGGTACAAACGCTATATCCATTAAGGCTGAATCCCACTTGCATGGGTGCTGTTGTTGGGATTAGGTACTAATTAGCTCATTAATTAATGATATCAAGAATTTTCTTTCATTTTAATCTAGAGTTTAATCGGTGCTATTGTTGGGATGACTGAATCTTCTGAAGTTGAAAACAACAGTTTTGTGCCTAAGAAAATAACATATACAGAAACAGCAGAAGAGAGATTCAAGATGATTGGATCATCCTTGCAAAACAAAAACTAGCAGACCTTTACCCAAATCTGGTTCATAACTGAATCAAATCATTGTCGTCGTCAAGAACCGATGGTTGAGTACTGCCTCGGCGAGCGGCCGTTGTCGAAAGTCTGGATTCAACATTGCCTAAAACAGTTTTTCTTTTTGTTAGTTCGTCGAAGATTAAGAAAGGTTTAGATCATATTTCAACGTCTATATTTAAACCAAACATTTAACTTTCAATATTAGCTCCAAATACAGGTAATATAAACAAGAACTAAAATTGTTTCTTATTTAAGGCTCGTGAGTCAAAATAGAGCGTTCAAAAATTTAAAGATTAAAATAGAACATCTTGAGTATAATGCACGTGTAGAAAGACAAATAACCTGAAGTAGCTTCCAACCAGCACAATCATCAAGATCGAGAAACTTGACCGCTTCAACAAACCGATCATCTGCTAAACAATATCTTCCAAGACAAAGCATTTATACATATTAGTTCAAAGACAAGTTAAAAGACCTGGAGAAGAAAAGTAAAAATACTTGAATTCTTACTCTCTCGTGGCTTCAAGATCAAGTCTGAATGTGCTCTCCAATAGCCTCTATAAGTTTCCAGAAAAACAAGGATTAGTGCACTTTTTTTAAAAAAAAATTCCTCAGGAAAACTTTTTTGTTCTTTCATAAGAACCCAAGAAAGAACGATTACAGAGAAACCAACGAGCCAAAGTTTTAACACAAGAAAGGCGGAGTAAATACGAAATTCGATACAAATTCTTTTTGTTTTAGGATCCTCTGTAATAATGAGAAAGATTTCTGGATATACGCCCAAATCAATCAATAATAGAAAAATTCGATGAATCGATCCAGGTCGACTTATTAATGGGATGCCCTAACACGTTACAAAATTTCGGTTTAGCCAATGATCCAAGCAGAGTAAGACGGAAGATCGAAGGAAACAATGAAAAAAAAAGTTATAGTAAAAAGAATTACTTGCAAGGAGAGGGTATCAACAACTCCAGCTTCACAAAAGGGCACAAAAGCCAAATATGCAAAGAGGAGACCTGCTCCATATCTGCATAAGAAAGAAGGAAAAATGGTAGACTTGAGATAGAAGCTTATGCAGTGAAGTGTGAACATCAATGTATATATGTCAATAATACATGTCATCTGCTATTCCAAATGCTCTTTTCTCCATTGGAGTGTAGGCACCAGCAGCTGTTGCTCGTCTCCATAGCCCCTCAGCGAGCTGTCCAAGGCTGTCTTCTGGAAATGGATATCTGGAAATCAAATGATTACAGAAACTTTCAAGCTATATTGGATGTCAAAAATTTATAATTAACTACGGTGGTGAAAACAATGTAATTTATGATCCTTAAATGTTGAAAACGATGAACACTGAAGTATCTTATATTAACGGGGGTGACTGGAACATACTTGGCTCTCTTCCATTAATCAGAAACAACCATGAGACACACATGGTGATATGAACTAAGAGACTTGGAAAATATAGTAAAAGAAGCCTTTGTGCTTTCCTTTAGCTAAAGGCTAAGTTTCTTTGCAATTCTATGTAGTTTCTTTGCAATTCTATGTAATTTAGGTTGCATGTAGAATCATTCAAGCTCGACATGATCAATTTTGTTTGTAGAGTGATTCAAATCTCAAACAAGTGTTCTTACCTTGAGATATTCGATCAACAAGATAATCCGAATCTTACTCCCCTTGTAGTGATTTACATATCATTTGGTATTAGAACCTTTTCATTGGGTTGAATTCCATATCACATGGTCTCTCCACAAAATACATAAAAGATAAATCCTTAGCCTTCTAACTTCCTGTGTCAAATACTACAATCATGGAGATAACTTCCATGGGATCCACCCATTCTACAATACAAAACATTCCCCACAAATAACTTACTCTCTCATACCGCTTTACTCTCCCATAACCTGTTTATGCATAAATATCTGCTCTCCCTCTTTGACCAACTACGATTTGAATTTTTTTTTTTTTTTTTTTTTTCCTCAACTTCTTTGAGCCTAAGTGCTAGAGGATGTTGGATATGACCTACGATCGAAATATACCGAAACAAATGAATTAAGCAGAATGAACAACTTGACGAGAGAGATCCTTTGAACGGAAGAACCTTAAGCAATTATGCTTTTCAATTCTCTTTTTTTGTTGTGACTCGAACATACTTCTAATGAGTATTTATAGTCGAGAAAGCACTAACAAGTTTCCTAAACTTTCTCCTCAAGTTAAAAACAACTAACAATCTTCCTAATTAAGTCATTGTCCACAATTTGGCAACTACTAACCATTCTCCTAAAGTTGCTTCATAAGTTAGTCTACTAAGTCAAGTTTATTGGTTCACAAAGGATGTTTTTCTTTTCGTCTTTTGTGAAGTTTATTCACTTTATTATTATTATTTTTTTTTTATAGAGAACAAAATTTTAATTACTAAATGAAATTACAAAAGAGGAGGAAGAAGAGCCACTTCGCTAATTCACCTAGCTAGCTAGGGTGTTCTTAAGCATATAATGCACCTTCAAAAGGGCCTCCCATTGATTTATGGTTGGGCCGCTGGTCCACCAATTACCTATTTCCCTTGCCTACAAGTTAGCACAATCCTCCTCCAAAAACCTGATTTTCATTTTCAAATCTCCAAGGCCATTCCACCAAGAAGGAAAAATTCCTTCCTTTTAGATTTCCCAGACCCAAACCACCAAAAAATGGTTGATAATGCTGAAAAAAACTCAATGATGAAGAGATCAGAATTACCTCACATCCACAGAAAAAGCTAGATCTCGAAGTCGAGGGACTAAGTAAGCAGCATCTTTCTCAACAATTGTACTGTGATCAAATGCAAACATATTTTTATCACATCAGATAGAGTGAAGAGAGAAATTAGCATTCTTTAAAAGCTAGCAAATAATCTATGATACTTCCAAGAGCCATACTTGAGTACTACAGAAGATGGTCCAAGACTTTGGTGTAATCTGTTCCGGTCATGCATATACGCAAGACCTCTCATTATGCCCTGAAACATCCTGATCACAAAATTCCTCCTTCGCTTAATCAATAGTTCTTGTTCATAAGGATTCCATGACACTTGTTCTGCTCTTTTGGAAATCCTTTCACTCATAATTTTTCCATAGTCTGCAGCGCTATATTTGCCATCGTCACGGAACGCTAGCCACTAAGAAAGCAGAACAAGCACATTTCCGTATCATAAGGCAAAAACATACCAAGTCCATAAAATATTTAGATACTGAATATTGTGGATAACCTGCTCCCCAGTGTTTGTTTCAAACCCACCAACAAGTAGCGCAAGATTCGAGCAGATATCCTTGGAACTGCTCTGCAGAATGTCCATATGAACAGTTTCCAGCATAGTTTAATCATCATCAGCAGTAATATGTAGAAAAAAATTATGGAAGAAAAGGAAAGAAAGTTTATGTTACTTGGAGAAATACATGAGCATTTAGCTCATTTGCAGCCATCATATCAGCTTCAAGACCACCAGCCCGCTTTCCTGGATACACCTTCATGTTGAAAATAGTTTATTCAACACAAACTATATCATGGCTGATTGAAAAGACGGAATACAGATTTTCTAAATAGTAATCAAAGAAATTCACAGCACAAAAGAATTACAGTATTCAGAACGGACATTTATTGTAACGGCCCAGATCCACCGCTAGCAGATATTATCCTCTTTAGGCTTTCCCTTTCGGACTTCCCCTCAAGGCTTTAAAACGTGTTTGCTAGGGAAAGGTTTCCACACCTTTATAAAAGGTGTTTCGTTCTCCTCCCCAACCAATGTGGGATTGTGGGATCTCACATTTATCATTGGTAATGTAGAAATATTTTATAGTAATAAGCCTAGAAATGGTATATCTGACATGTAGAAATGGTCTACTAGACGTATAAAAATGATCACTAATAGATATCACTGATAGCGCATCAATGGTCTAAAGAACATTGCCATAAAAATAGTTTACCACCAAAGGACATATGAAATGGTCTATTAGTGAAAGAGGCTCATCAGTGATAGATAGGAGCAAAAGACATAATAAATGGTCTTTAAAGTCGTATAGTGTTTATTTTGCACAATTCTTTTCATGAAGAACTACCTATGTTAATGGGTATTATATCTATATTTATATATGTATACACACATATATATTACAAAGACCAAACAATAGTAAATCTCAAATAATGATACTGTCTCGTTAGTCTATTAACTTTTCCTTCCATTGTATCATATACAACCTACGAACAGATAGAGTGACATCATTTGGACAAAACTTTGCAATTATCAAAAACTGTCTTTTTCATTTTGTTTCCAATCGCTCTCTCTTTCTATTGGATTTAATTATTTCAATTGTTAAATGAGTTTGATTGGAAAACCAAAATAATTTAAATTATTAGTATATTTCATATGGACAATGATGAGAAATTCATGATGGGATCATTTGCATACAAACTTCACTATTATGGCTTGCGTTACTCAAGCCGACATCCTCGCTTCCGCTTCGTCCATCACTGCTAGCGCAATGCTTCCCTCTAAGGTGGAATGCTCCCCTACCGATGCATTTTTACATCCCACGGCTTCGACAGATCGCTGAGCCTTGTTCATCTTCGGTGCAAGAGCGCTGATCAGTGAGCTATTACGCACTCTCTCAAGGGAGGCTACTTCTACGCAAACCTCTTGCCCTACCTCCTTTATCACTGAGCGGTCATTTAGGGGCTTTAGCTGGTGATCTAGGTTGTTGTCTCTCGACGATGAAGCTTATCCTTCATCGTCTCATTGACCGACCTTGACCTCTTTCATTTTGAGATCATATCTAGTATTCAAAGTTTGCCTCGATTTGGTACCGCTCTCGCAGCTCGCACCGAAAAGTGTTTTACCCCTAGATGTCCAGTCAACTATTACACCTCAATGCATTTCGGGGAGAACCAACTAGCTCTGGATTTGAATGACATTTCACCCATAACTACAACTCATCTGCTAATTCTTCAACATCAGTCAGTTCGGGCCTCCACTTAGCTTCACCCAAGCTTCATCCTGGTCATGGATAGATCACCCAATTTGGGTCCATAAGCATTGATAGTGGCCCCAGACTCATTTTCGCTATGGCTCCGGTGGTTCCCTTAACCAAGCCACTGCCTATGAGTCGCCGACTCTTTCTTCAATAGGCATACGGTCAAAGTCCACAACCTCGTTTTCACGGTAGGCTTCTCCCATTTCGCTCGCTGCTACTACGGGAATAGCTTTTGCTTTCTTTTCCTCTGGCTACTAAGATGTTTCAGTTTGCTAGGTTATCTCTTGCCTGCCCATGGATTCTACAGCAATTTGAAAGGTTGACCTATTCGAAAATCTCCGAATCTACGCTTATTTTCAACTCCCCGAAGCATTTCATCGCTTACTATGTCATTCCTCGTCTTTGGGTGCCTAGGTATCCACCATTAGCCTTTCTTCGTTTGAACCTCGCCCTTAACTTTAAGGCTATGCCATCCTAAGATGTTGCTAAATCATAGATTGAACTGTCGCACGAGTTGGAGATAAGCGGACTCGAACCGCTGACATCCGCTACAGAATAAACCATAGTCTCTCAAGCCCCCGACTAATTCTACAATAGAGGCCAATGAGACAATAATCCCCCTGAACACAGCTTACAACTTTCATCGTAGTGTGTTCTCCAAAGAGCAAATCTTCTTTGTATAAGGGAGATGGAAGCGAAACAAAATAGTTATTAAACAATGTTTTTGGTTTACTAGAGACGCCGCCATCATTTTTTAGCTCGGCGGAAACAACCTACTTTTCCTAAGGGTTATACTAAATATAAATATAATATATATAATTAGTTGAACATGGGAGAGTGAGGGATTCAAACCTTGACCTCTTGGTCAAGAATATGCCTTGACCAGTTGAGTCGGGTTAAATTGGATACTAAAAATACGGTTTACGTACACGGAAAAGTACATAAAAAATGTCTAATAGGTTCTGTTTCAATTTTGTATCTATAAGTACATGAACTTTTAAAATGTATAACAGGTCCTACCACCTTCAATTTTATGTCTAATAGGTTTACGACATATTCAAAAAATTTAAAAATTAATTGATCTGAAAGATATAAAATTGAATTTTATGTCTAATGAAACATTAAACTAGTAATTTGTATTTAGTATGCCCGTAAATTTAAAAATATTATTAAATAGGTTAAAAATTTGTTAGACCTCATAAATCAAATAAATAAAAAATAGAAACTAAACTTGTAATTTAATTTTAAAAAATATAAATGAACCAGTACCTCAATATTATCCATAATCTTTATGATTCATCATAATATACCAAAAAGAACTTCTAAACTTTTCAACAATTAAAATAAGTAATACAAAGTAGATGAAGTGTAACACCTATAAATATACATATACTTTGAGGGAGATCAATGTTTTGGACTGTAGTGATTTAATGAGGAATTGTAGGTTTAATAATGATAATTATGATACAGCTAGACAGTAAAATAAAAATACTTCAAAAAAAAAAAAGGGAAAAACTGCATAAACCCCTTTTCAGCTGCCACCATACACTGCCACCGCCGATGACAGTGTACAGCGACGATAACATGCATGAAAGGATGGGAAGCTGCCTTCGAACTGGTTTTTAGGCCGGATTTAGGGTAGACGAGGGCTCAAGGAGGTTCTTTAAATGATGAGGGGAAGAATGGGAAGGAAACCCGACGGGAAGAAGGAGAAAACCCGAGACAAACCCATGAGCACTGGCGAAGAAGAACAAACGAAAATTCGAGTGCTCCTACTAGGACTTGAAGCACGAGCCTGAAGGGATACAATCGTGGGGGCAAGGAGGACGATTCTCATGAAGAGCCCGAGTGCTGAAATGCCGTGAGGAGAATGATCAATTTGAGTTCTAAGGTACGTTTTTCGGGTTTACCATGAGTTTCAATCAACCCTATCTTGCTTGATTTTGAACGAGACTTGATGAATCTGGTCTTGTTGAATTTAGCATGACGAGATCGACAAATATTGTGAAGATCTTGGATTGTAACGGAAGCGAAAGCAAGATCGATTGCACACACACACCCACAAACAACAATTAAACAGAGAGACCCAAAGATTTACGTGGTTTGGAGAAAAGAAATTTCCCTACATCACAGATAGCAAAGAGTTTACAAAGTGTATATCTCACACTACCAAGTCTCTCAACAAAGTTCCTCCCTGAATAAAATAAATGATAGTTATGATCCAAATAAATGTGAATGCATGCATAGGAGATGCATGAACCTATTATTCCGGACAATTTACTACAATCTTCCGCTTGTCAGAAGATCCCTAATCAGATAACCGATTTGGCTGTCACCAAGTCAACATGCTATTTCTCCCATCCAACATTGATCAGATCCAAGCAATGTCAAATCGGTTATCTTTCTGATGAGATTGTTGTAAGTTGTCAAGAATAATAGTGTTTTTTTTTTTCTTCATTCAAATTATTCTTTTGGTGGAAAAACTTGTTACAAATGGCAGATTCATTTATACTAAATCATGGTGTGGATCGAGAATTTTGAGCTCTAATCTTGAAGAAAATTTGATGGAACCAATAATTTTGGTGTTTGGCGAGGCGAAATTAGTAATTTGTTGGCCATGCAAGACCTTGATGTTTCTTTCAACGAGATGATGCCTGAAGACATGTAATTTGTTGAAGACATGTAATTTGTTGGCCACCTTGATGTTTCTTTCAAAGAGATGATGCCTGAAGACATGACAGACGCAGAATGGGAAGTAAATCAACAAGCTTGTGGAATTATTCCGTCCTGCCTCGGCAAGGATCAGAATTATCTATTTATGGAGGTGACCATGGCGAAAGAATTATGGAATAAGCTTGAGACCAAACATATGCAGAAGAGTGGAAAATAAACTCCATTTGAGAAGAAAATCTTTCGTTTTGACTACAACAAAGGTAGCTTAACTTTGAATGATTTTATCACTGATTTGTTCAATCTCGATGTTATAATTGAGGATGAAGACAAGACGTTGCTGCTGTAGAATTCTTTGCCAGAGTCCTATGAGTTTTTAGTAACCATCCCAACGAGTTTATGAGGTTGATTTTGAAGATGAAAAAAAAAAAAAAAATTGTGAACCAAATAAATGAGAGATTAACCAAATAAATGAGAGTTATGTACGAAATAAATGTCAATACATGCATAGGAGATGCACGAACCTCTCCTTCTTGACAACTTACAACAATCTCCACCTTGTCAGAAGATCCCCAAGTAGATAACCGGTTTTGCTGCCACCAAGTCAACATGCTACTTCTTCCGTCCAACATTGATCAGATCCAAGCAATGCCAAAACCTTTCACGAGTAATCACCTTTGTGAACATATCCGCAGGATTATTAGCAGTTCCAAATTTCAATAAACGAATGTCTCCTTCATTAATAATTTCTCAAACAAAATAAAATCGAACATCAATATGCTTGGTACGAGCATGATGGACTTGGTTCTTCGACAAACAAGTAGCACTCCGGCTATTACAAAACACAACACATCTACGTGTTTTTGAGAAATACCTAAGTCATTAACCAAACCATGCATCAAATAGCTTCTTTAAAAGCTACCGTGACAGTCATATACTCTGCTTCGGTGGTAGACAATGCAACAGTAGACTGCAATGTTGAACACCAACAAATAGATCCACTAGCCATAGTGGACAGATAACTAGTAGTGGAAAATACTCGAGTCATCTACGTGTTTGTCGTAGAATTGTCCATCATGCTCGTACCAAGCATATTGACGTCCAATTACATTTTGTTTGAGAAATTGTTAATGGAGGGGACATTCGTTTATTGAAAATTGGAATTGCTGATAATCTTGCGGATATGTTCACAAAGGTGATTGCTCGTGAAAAGTTTTGGCATTGCTTAGATCTGATCAATGTTGGACGAAAGAAGTAGCATGTTAACTTGGTGGCAGCCAAACCGGTTATTTGCTTGGAGATCTTCTGACAAAGTGGAAATTGTTGTAAGTTGTCATGAAGGATAGGTTCATGCATCTCTTATGCATGTATTGACATTTATTTGGTTCATAACTCTAATTTATTTGGTTCATCTTTCATTTATTTAGTTCATAACCCTTTTGTTATCTTTAAAATCAATATCATAGACTCCATGGAGCAGAGTGGTTACTAAAAACTCATAGGACTCTGGCAAAGAATTCAATAGTAGCATTGTCTTGTCTTCATCATCAATTATAACATCGAGCAATTATAACATCGAGATTGAGCAAGTGAGTGATAAGTTTGTTAAAATCATCCAAATGCTTAGCCATAGAGTTACCTTTCTTGTAGTCAAAACGAAAGAGTTTGTTCTTCAAATAAAGTTTATTTTCCATGCTCTTCTGCATATATTTGGCCTCGAGCTTATCCCATAATTCTTTCGCTATGGTCACCTTCATATATGGATACTCCTGATCCTTGTCAAGACAAGACCGAATAATTCCACAAGCTTGTCGATTTACTTTCCTCCATTTTGCGTTTGGCATGCCTTCAGGCATCAGCTTTTCAAGTGAAACATCAAGGTCTTGTAGGGCCAACAAATCACTAACTTCGCCGGGCCAAACACCAAAATTATTAGTTCCATCAAGTTTTTCTACTTCAAGATTAGAGCTCAAAATTTTCGATCCACGTTGTGATTTAGTATTAGATGACTCTGTCATTTGTAGTAAATTTTTCCACCAAATAAATAATTCGAATGAAAGTAGAAAAACACTATTCTTCATGACTACTTACAACAATCTCCACCTTGTCAGAAGATCCCCAAGCAGATAATCGATTTTGACATTGCTGGGATCTAATCAATGTTGGATGGAAGAAGTAGCATGTTGACTTGGTGGCAACCAAACCGGTTATCTGCTTGGGGATCTTCTGACATGGTGGAGATTTTTATAAGTTATCATGAAGAATATGTTCATGCATCTCCTATGCATGTATTGACATATATTTGGTTCATAACTCTCATTTATTTGATTCATGTATGACATTAATGCTTCTATGCCCATAGAAGGTTGTCTAGGATGGTTGAGAGATATAGAGTTTGATTGAGTTTGAGTGTCATTTTGTATTTGTTGAGTGACTTTTGGGAGGAACTTTGTTGAGAAACTTTGTAGTGTGAGAGTGTCGTATGAGATATACACTTTGTAAACAGTTTGATTATTAAGATTGGTTGCTACCCGTGGATGTAGGGGAATTTCTTCTCTCCGAACCATGTAAATCTTTGTCTTTTCGTTTAATTTTTGTTTGTGGGTGTGTGAGTGCGATCGATCTTGCTTTCGCTTCCGTTACAACATTACGAGAGATGTAGCCGAAGATACGGACGATGGAAGATTAAGGCAACGGAAATAGCAGATTCTATTGGTAAGCTCATGCACACGCGTGAGGATGATGACCTGGTTCACCTAATAGACCCAGCTGCCGGTCCAATGGACCAATTTTGGTCCAACCTAACCAAAAACCCCCTATTTTTCGTAATTTACACCATTGCAACGTGATTTTTGTTCCCATTTCAAGGGTTCTAATATTTTACCTTAATGTAGGACCTAATTAAGAACTTTTGTGGAAATGGGGAATCCTTGAAGACCCAAACCTATCGTAAAGCCTACACCAAGTAGCTACATGGAGTAAGTTTTTAATAAATACTAGTAGAAGTCAACTAGGACTGAGGGAAAATTATTGAATATTAGGTTTAGGGGTCTAATTGACCTAGTTTCATGATAACTAAGCCTAAATAACGTGAATAGTTTACGGTTTAGCTTAATTTTCAATTATATAGCTTCCGCGCGTATGAATCCTGAACTCGGATAGTTTCATTGTGCGTATATGTCTTCTAGTATGCTGAGATTGATTTATATCCCTTAATGAGCATGATGAGCATGTTGAATGCCTTAATATGATTATTGTGCATGATTTAGGGTTTGAAAACTCCGTTATTGGCCGGTTATAATTTGGATCTCTAGACTGTCTGTTATGATTATTTTAGACTGAGCAGTTGTTTTACATCATTTTGGTCCTAGAACCTAGTTATGAATTCCAAAGTCTCGTTTGGGTTGACAAGGTACCTTGTAGTAACGTTTAGGGCGCAACCCTTATTTGTGAACTAACCAATAAGGGCTAGGTCTATTGGGGACACATGTCTTAGTTGTCACCGTAGAGAATTCAAGGAGTCATAGAGGGTATACTACTGAGGTAAGACCAGTTGTGCCTAGTGGGAGCCATGGTCTAGTCTAAAAAGGCATAATCGCAAGTAGTTACTGTTCCTAAGATAGGTAGTTGTTCTAAATTGAGGAGGATACACGAGCACGCAATTTACTATTCCAGCCTGAGAATGAATAAGGACAGGTAATTTGCTGATCTTAGGAACATGTACATGTTGTCCGGCACCATCAAGGAAAATCCTCCAATTAGAGTTTAGTAGGTAGACAAGTATGGAGTGTGGTTACCGTTGTAGAGCAAAAGGGCTCCTCCATACGTATGAGTATTATCCTAGGGCCTTTCCATGGGCCACAGCACTCAAGGCGCAATTTGCGCAAGGTTGACGAGAGACCTAAACATACAAAATGCACAGAGCTAAGAGAATCAGAAAACCCTTAAGTTGTGAATCCCAAAGGGGTTAGAGTACTCCTTATAGGAGGAATGTTTAGGGTTTAGTTACACAGGAACCTGCAAAGATCAGTAAAGACGCTAAGTTTTAGCTATCTCTAGAGGTAGTTATAAGTACATAGCCTAAGTTTCCATGTATAGGAATAAGTCTGACAATAGCCTACAAGTAGGTTACTTACTGAGTGTTTTTATACTCATATCTGTTATTCTTCGTTTTTCAGATGAAGCGTAAACCAATGTCGACGGCGGGAGCGTGCGGAGTCGTGCGGCTGCTAAAGAGACTCCTAGATCAAGTCTTTTCCATCTATGTCGCTTTTAATATTATTTGTTTCAAAAACTCATGCTATTTTGTAAACTATTTTTTATGTGTCTTTGCAAACATTGTTCGTACCTTGAGTGTACGTGGCGATTCGTAATTCAAAACCTTGAAAAGCATGTAGTTACACGAAAATTCTTAAAAACAAAATGTGATGAAGTTACAAAAATACGTTCATGTTTCTACAAAATATTTGCATCAAGTTGTTCTCTTTCTACCTTTTCAGGATCTATTTTTTAATAATTTAGATGCAACCCAACTTCCAAAAAGAGAATGAAATACCATAAACTGATAGGTATTTGAAAGACTAAATTTGATTGAAGAACAAGAGTAAAGACTTCTAAAAAATAAGCCTAGAGCTTGGCTGAACGGGGTAGAGAAAGCCAGACTCAATTCATCCCAATGGTGTAGTTCATTAGAAAGTCAATTTGCAACTATACCCAATTAGTTACCAATCGAAATGGAGGCGCCTCTTATTAATCTCCTTGAGAGGTTAATGATTAAAGTTAGGGAGATATAGATTTTAGGAAAGGTATTAAAACAATATTTCAAACCATAATGAGACAGATACCCATAATAAACTAGAAGAATAAAATGGACGAAGGTGCACGAGAGTATCACCTTAAAAATAAGAGAAGTTCCTTTACGAGAACCCTGAGAAACTCTTCCTTCATAAAGCCTGCAGAAGAACTGCCATAGATAGTATCAGTAATGGAGATGGATTAAGAAAATTTGTATTCAATCCCTAGAACACAGATATGCATCAAAAGAGCACCTGATCTTTACACTTCCTTCTCCAACATCTTGAACTCTCAATTGCCCCAAATCTCCAGAAGAATATTCAACGCCTTCCCCTGATTGAAACCCTGAGTAGCTGTCGGGGTTGGGAAATATCACGTAATGTGAAATTCAAATAAATTCCAAACTTAACCACGAAATTTAAATGCAACATATTGAATTGAAAAGAGGGAGGAACATTGTTCAGAAGAGGGGAGACTTAACCAGCTCTGATAACATGTTAAGAATGAGAAACATAGGTGGGATCGAAAGTCTAAGAAATATAGGTGGGATCGAAAGTCCGAGAAACAGAAATGGGATTGAAATTCCCACCTATATTTCTTGGACTTTTGATCCCACTTACATTTCTCATTCTTAACATGTTATCAGAGTTTCTCATTTTTAACATGTTATCAGCACTTCTCATTCTTAACATGTATCAGATCATCATTTTTAAAATGTTTTCAGAGATTTTCATTCGAGAGCATCATTCTTAACAAACATTTTCTCATCCATAGGGCTCAACAACCATGAAAAACTCAAACTCAAAATCCTTTCTCCATACACATCGAAGAACAGGAACTAAAATTAACAGGAAGGAGAGAAAATTAAGCATTTCTTTACAACAATAGTGAATTTAGTCACTAAAATTTCATTCATAGCAACAAATGGCAGCACGGAGCTCATAAAACACAATGAAATTTCCTAATCGAAAAAAAGAACAGGAGTGACATAGATTGGAAAAGAAAGATACCTAGTGACATTCATGAAGCCATAGCTTCCAATGAGGCGTCCGACCTCGAAGGAGTCTGAGTTAGTGATGAGACTTGCGCTCACTGTTAAGGATCGTCTTGCGGGATTTTGAGAACGGAACACTGAGATCGAATTAGCATCGGTTGGGGATTTGAAGAAGGGATGTTTGGTGGAGGAAGAGAGGAAGTAATGGAATTGTTTGAGGAGCATTTCTTTGGGGTTCTTCTTGCTCGCCTACCGTCGACGAAGATGGCGCAAACCATAACCGCCCAACTGGATAAGGCATATTTATTTTGTTTTTTCCCCCTCGTTCTTCCGTTTAGGTTACCATGGGGTAATAAGCAAGTCGGGTGGGATATTGAGACTTTTTTTTTTTTTTAATAAAAGTAAAAAATTATTTTATAAAATATCTATTTATTTATTTTTCAAATATTTAATTGATATTTATCGTATATATTTTAAAATTTTAATTTTCAAATAATTTTTTTAAAATAATTAGATTCATTAGAGAATAGTTAAATAAAAATTAAATAAATATACGGATATATAATTTTTCATTTATTGTTATTTTCATTTATTACTTTTTCTATATCTTGTAATTTATTTATTATAAATAGATAAATTTCACACTCCCTGAGTGCGGTGGTTTTAGCAAATATTATCATCTTTAACTAAGTCAATCTAGTTTTGTTTATTTAAACACAACTCAAATGGTAGGATTGAGTTGGGTGGATCAAGTTCATCAAATTTTTAATATTCATATGGTATGATGATCTGAAACTAAAAATTGGACATAAAGTATTTATTTAGACTGAAAAATCAAAATGAAATCAAATTTATAAACATTACGTCAATCTATATATTTTTACGTCATTATCTACTTCTACCAATATTTTCGAATTTTTGTTTTTATTTTCGAAAATTAGTTAAGATTTCAAGTGTTTTGATTAAGAAATGTGAAAAAATAATAATGGTAAGTTTTAAAAAAAATAAAAACAAAATAGTTATCAAATAGAACCTTACGTTTCATATATGAGTTATAGTTAATTTCGGAATTGAATTTTATTTTTTAACATTGTTTTTATGCTATGAATTTTATTATATTATCATATCATTTAAAATATATTGTGTTATAAATATTTTATTTTTAAACAAAAAGAAATAAGTTAGACCATGAAATAAAATAAAACTATTTTTTTAAAAGTAACTAGCATTTAAATTTTAAAATTGAAAATTTGAAGGGTCGAGTTAGTTTGGTTGTGTTGGCATTTTCAGTTACCTACGTTTTGTTCAAAGTTTCTCTAAGATAGTTGACTCTTACTCAACTAGCTTGAAGAGTAGGAGGAGTGTTTTCAAAAACTCAAATGAAAATGACTTACATGTATTTTAATGAAATTGAAGGATTATGAGCTTTCTACTCTACGCATGATTTAGAGTTGATAGCGAGAGTATTCACTTTAAAAAACTGGAGGTGTTACCTATATGATGCGAAGACCTAGATCTTCATAAATTACAAAAGTCTAAAGTAACTCTTCACTCTGAAGCACCTTAATATGAGACAAGGTAGATGACGGGAACTAGTAAAAGATTATGATGTGAAAATGCAGTACCAACCATAGAAGGCGAATATAGTTGCAGATGCACTAAGTAAGAAGTCGCCCAATACCTCAACATTGATCACCAAGCAAGTCGCAAGTTGTCATTCGTATAGACATGGAATGTGGTGGGATAATTGTGGGGCTGAGAGAAGTTATAACGCAGTTAATAAGATCAATAGTGCAGCCTATGTTGAGACAGGAAATGGTAGATGCTCAATAAATAGACTCGTATCTAATCAAATATTGGCATCTATTAAAGATAGAACAAGGAAAAGGTTTCTCCTTAGCAGCAAATAAAGAACTACAAGTAGAGGCTCACAACTCACAAATTTTGATATATCTTGATAACACCAAGATGTATTCAATCTTAAAGAAGTACTTTGGTAGCGAAGTATGAACGGATGTTTATCGTATCAAATAGAGACCTAAAACTTACATCAAACTTTCGGTGGAGTCTTAAAAAAATGTTAGGAACGCAGTTTGAGTTCAATACAACTTTTTCAGCACATAGATTGTTAAGTCGAGTATTTGAATCAAACTCTCGAAGATATGTTACATGTTTGTGCACTTGAGTTTGTTGGTAATTGAGATAACCATCTATATCGAGTTTGCTTATAATATAACATTTACCAAATGACCATCAGTATGAATCATTCGAAGCTCCTTATGGAAAATGGTATAGGTCCCTTATGTATTGGGACGAAGTCGAAGAGCAAAAACTTTTAGGATCAGAGTTAGTTTGGGGCATGGATGAGGCTATATAAATGACCAGGAGCCGCATGCGCACTGGCCAAAGTAGATAGAAAATTTACGCTAATAAACGACATAGGTATTTAAAGTTTGAGGTGGATGACAATGTATTTCTGAAGATAGCCCCGTGAAAAGTGTCCTGAAGTTTGAATACAAGAGAAAACTTAGTTCACGCTTTATCAATTTGTTCAAAATATTGGAATGGGTTGGATCAATAGTGTACTAATTGACAATACCCTCATCCCTCTTGGGGTACATAATGTTTTACATGTATCCTGTTGCATAAGTATATAGAAAACTCGACTCATGTGATATATTATAAGCTACTACAACTATATGAAATTTTGAAGTATATGGAGAAATCTATGCAAATTTTAGCGAGAGAAATCAAGGCACTAAGTGACTGAGAAATCATCTTAATTACGGTTTGTTGGTAGAACTATAAAGGAAGACACAATATCTTTGAGTAATTGAACTCGATTTATGAATTTCATTCTCGAATTCATAATTTTTTATTTTATTTTATTTAGATTTGAGGTTCGGAAGTCTTATTGTAAAACTTATGGAGGGAAACTAATCGTGGTCTCAAGTCGATCATTTCGGTGATAAAAAGAGGTTGTGGAAAGAAGTAAATTTTGTTACGTGGAGTGTCGTTGAAGTTGCGAGCAAGAAGAAACCTAGAGACCAACATATAATCCATTAACCGAACAACCCAATACCAACTTGAGCCTAGTCCAACATTCAACATAGCTCAGAGTCCAAGCCTCGAGCACAATCTTAGTATAAGCCTAGTCCAACAAACATTGCAACTTGGCTCAATCATGCATGCAGTTTGGCTCCAACATGAATACGACTTGACTCGTGCAGTTGACTCGGCTCCGGTCAGTAGGTCAATCAATGATCAATGATTAACACTTTTTTTTTTTATAAATTCATAATGATTCCTCCATTTTCATTCCGATTTTGAGGTTTAGGGTTTAAGCTATTTGAATAGGGATTTCCTAATATTTTTACAAAATTAACGAGAATTTAAGTAGAATTAGCTTGAGAATTAACCCAAATCTCAGAGACATTGTAATATTCAACGACGATAAATCCTCCAAAATGGGTAAAGTATAGTTCTAATGAGTTTTACCCGGTTTTGAATGAAAATAATAAAGGAATGTTGGAAAAATATGGGGAAAGGAACATTTTTCAATTATTACAAAACTTCCCACTTTTTTTTTGCAAATTACCAAAAGGCCCCTAAAGATACAAAGAATTACGAAATTGCCCCTACTAACCAAATTTTATCCTCCACGTAAACCAATTATTCAACTGCAGATTTTTTGGTACATCATATTCATGCATTTACGATTCAATTTTTTCTATGAAGATACGAAAGAATCAAAATCCAAATAGTTGGAATTTCCAACGTGATACATTCTTGAAGAGCCTTGACGTGGCGGAAGTCATCGGTTCGAGCCTGATTATCCCTAATACAGCTAAGTAAAGCAATACGAGACGATGGAATGCAATGGGATGGATGGTAGAGGGCTGCCTCTTGTTTGAAGAAGTCCTATTGAAACCAAGAAATATAGGTCTGCCTGCCAACGAGGCTGGGACCTTTCTACAAATAATCCATGGTATCTCAAAATCTAGCCGTTGGATCTCCTTCAAAATTGAATATGATCTAGAACATTCACATATCATCTCATTCGATGATTAGAATTTGAAATGTAGGTCGGCAAGGCCTTGATGGGAGCAAGTTTTTCTGGTAGAAAATCCGTGAGGATCTTATGTAAAATTATGAAGACTCAAGACATTTCAAAGGCGGTGGATCCTCCCTCTCTAAATTATGAATGATGGGCAATATCGAGCCTTCAATTGAGAGTTATAAACTTTTCATTTCTGGGTATTGAGTTCTCGAATTCTGTCCAAATTCATGAGCGAAAGTCTACCATTTCCCTCCAAACTTGATCTCACACCTTTTAAATAAGGTTACCCGCAAGTTTGATAAAGAAAGAAAGCGCTAAAAATGTCCCAAACATGTTTTCCTAATTCTGTCCGCCATTGAAGGAGCTCGAAGAAAACTTGAGAAACTCAATTTGAGGCTATAGGAAAATTCACGGTGTGAGATCCATCCCAATCGGTTTCTACACCCCTAAGAGATATTTCCGTAGAAGACCACAAAGGGCATTAACCCTAAGAACATGCCTAATTGGAGAAATTCAATATCAAGTAAGTTGGGGTAAAACTCAAATTCTCGTTTATGGTCCATGTTATTCAAAATTAAGGTTTTTATTAGCCTTAGGGGACTAAATTAAGCTTATTTGATGAAGGGGTCTCGGGCTAATTCGCCCGGAATCAATCTTCCTAGAAGGATCCAACTTTGCGTTCTAGGTTGAGTTGCAAACCGAAGTGGAAATCTAGGAAATTGGCTACATCCATGCAGAGTCTCTCTTCCAAGTTCTTTCCTCTAATTTGAGAGAAGTATAACGATAATGAAAAATTATTGGGAAGAAAATGTGGCCTAAGAGTGCGTCAATAGTCCTAGCCAATAACAAATTCCTCTGGGGTTTGCACCGACTAAAAATTAAGTTTCCAACCAACTTTGGAAGGCAATAACTTAAGCTATAGTCCACGAAAAGGTAATATATCAAAGGTAATATATCAAGTCCTAACTCTTCTTTGGCACTCCATCTTTATGTTTCATGAAGGAATCAAGAGGAGAAACGCCCAGTGGAGAAAAGCCGTTTTCAGGCTACGACAACAGGGCGCGTGCATCTTCTTCCCTTGTGGGAGGAAGAAGACGATGACGTGGCCGATTCAACTCAACTGACCACGTTAGCCCAAAAAGTCCTCTCCCTAGATTTTTTATTTATTATTATTTTTTATATCAAATTGAACTACTTTTTGACTAGTTCTCATAAAATTCTCAATGTTTCCAGAAACTAGACTACTTAAGGAAGCTGCCAAAGAAAATTCAAAGAAGATCTAGTATCTGAAGCTCGAGAAACAAGACCCCAACACCAAACGAGAGGTAAGTAGTCAACTTAGACTTTTCTTAAAAAATACTTGTAGGAGTCACTCTGAATTTAATATAAGCCTCAAGTTAAGTATGAACTAATGAATTGTGAAAGAAAATCACTAGAAACCGTGAGTTAATGATCCAAATCGAACATTTTGCTCGAAAATCAAGTTACTTTAAAATGATCCCATAAATGAACTTCGCTACTTATAAAACTTTAAAATTTGGCATAATATGGTATGTTAAAGTTACGTACCAAATTTGATAGTCATTGAATGAGATTAAGTTGGTAAACCAAGAGGTAGTGTAAAAGGACCATAATACCCTCCAACCATGATACCCACGGTTCACGACCTTAATGACACCTACATGATTTAAAACATTATACACAATCTCGAAACATGACTATCTAGGTATTAATAAGTTTTCATGTCCATCAAACCACATTAAGGTGTCATCTTTTGAGACCTCCATACCATATAGTACCACCTAAATTATATCTAAGAAAATTTTTAAGGGTACCTCAGGCTAAGACATACATCTCAAGAAGCCTAGGTTTATTAATGAACCATGTACCAAGAATGTCCCTATGATCATTGAAGATCATACCTTAGGCCCTATGATAATTATGTTGCTAGGAACTATGCCCACAAGTGACCATCATCTCCCATCTCCCATCTCCCATCACGCACGCAGTGTGTTACGAGACCCTAATTTTTCTTCTAGGTGGGATGTTCTACATCATGTGTCACGAGCAGGATGTCATGATGGGCCTTCTATTTTTCCCTCACTTAAATGAGATACTCTACATTAGGAGTTACTAGCAGAATGTCATGATCATGTTGCACCATTCATGTAGTCGCGTGGAAGATTTAAAGGCCACTGGGGAAGTTTTTCAGGATGGCTATGTGATATGAATCAAGATAAGCTTGACATACTAAGTCCCTGAAAACTCAAGAGAAGCTTATGTACGAACTTACGTTTTAAATATCTTTCTTTCTCAAAAAGAAAAAAAGAAAAAAAATGTGGGTCGTGACCGTTTTGGTATTATAACAAAGGTTTTTCAATGGCTAGGCTTCAGAGACATTCCTCCATGGCCAGATGAGTAAGCGTTTTAAGACTCTAGGCCTAAGAAAACTCTCAAGCTTATCATCATAAGCTTATAGGGTTGCTAGTCGGAAGGAAATGTAAACATAAACATAATATGGAATCAATAAGCAACCTCCATTGTGCTTACGAGAAAATAAGAGTATGGCTTCCAAGAGAAGAGTAGCCACAAGACGCAGAAGCCAAAGGATAGCTTCCGAAAACTCTACAGAAGGGGTGCCAGAGGTGGGAATGTCATAGCCTCAAGCTCCGGTCCCTAAAACGGAGACACAGCAAGGGCCTACACCAAGTCAAACTATGCCCCAAGGACAACCCACCTTCACATTTACCTTGGGGGCGTTACAATCTTTCATGAGGACGACCCTAGAAATGCAAACAAATCAAATTGTTCAAGTTATCACTGCTACCGAAGGGACACAAGCTTCAAGGAACCTCCACAGAACCACAGATGAGTCGGGTATCTTAGGGACTTCCAAAAGTTCGATCCACCCATATTTGATGGAGGCAAAGTAGATCCAGTTGCAGTCTAAGCATGGTTGGAAGGTACAGAGACGGCCTTCGAGTACATGAACTGTCCTGAGGCCTATCAAGTCCATTGCGCAAGTTACATGCTCTAGGAAGAAGCACATTTCCGGTAGAAATCGACCTTTAAGACTGTACCAACTGAAAATGAAATTGTTCCCTAGACTCGATTTAGGGAGGCATTTTCTTAAAAATACTACCCAGCGGCGGCAATGTTTAAAAACCAAGAGGCTTTCCTAGGCCTCAAGCAAGTGGAGAAAATCGTGGCAGAGTATGATTTGGAATTCATAAAACAACCGGGGTTCGCTCCTAAATTAGTGGCACGGAGAGAAAGAAGACTTTTCGCTTTTATCATGGGTATGAGGGAAGATATTCAAGGATCTGTTACAGCCCATGCCTCAAGTGACTACAACACCGTCCTGAAGGCCGCCAACCTGTTGGACATGCATAGACGGCAAAACAACAATAATAGTGACGCCTCAGTAGGGCATAAGAGGCGTTTCGATAGGCACCAAATGACCAGTCACGGCCAAACAAGAAGAGTAACCATAAGAGGCAGACCCAAAAGGACAAACCCCAATGCACAAAGTGCCATAAACATCACGATGGAGAGTGCCTGGCGGGAACCAACGCCTGTTTCAACTCTGGCAAGGGAGGTCACCGTATTGCAGAATGCCGCATTGTAAGGACCAAGGTAATAAGCAAGTAGGCTAGGTTCAAGAAAAACAGCAACCACAAAATCAAAATCAAAATCAACGGGGTAGGGGAGCACCGCCACATTTTAGGGTTGTTGCACGCCACCACAGCTAGAAGGGTGGATGATCCCAATGCAGTAGTAACAGGTACCCTTCCCATCCTTGGCTAACTTTGCATATGTATTATTTGACTTAGGCTCCACTCACTAGTTTATATCATAAGAATTCACTTGGCAGGCTAAGTTAGGAATAGAACCTTCAGAAGTACCCTTCATTCCACACCTCTCAGGACACACCTTTTAGCCACTCATAAAGTAAAGGACGGCAAGATTTTAATATTAGAAAGGTACCTGAAAGTGACGTTGATAGTCCTAGACATGAATGAATTCAACATTATCTTAGGAATGGATTGGCTAGCTTGATGGTGTTACTATATAACACATGCAGAAGTGATTTGGATCTTAGGCACTCTAAGTACATTAATTATAGTAAATTAGCTAGCATGTTCAAAAACATTAAAACTCAATGAGTTTGAATACTAACCTTTTGTAGTTCAAATTTCTTTTTCCTCACGAACTGGTTTCGAACCACCACTAGTGTCTTTCCTACTATTTTTCGGCCTTAGAACGAGATTGTGGAATCCGGTGAGTGACAAAACTTGATAGGAATTTAGTATATGTAAAGAGAGAGTTTTGAGAGATTTTCTCAAGGTTTTTCCCAAGGGTAGCTTCCATGTATCTTGATCACTCTATTTATAGAGTCATATTTGCATGTTCATGCAAATTTGAGATCACCAAATTTTGACACTCAAAATTCCACTCAAATATTAGCATGCAAGTTTAAGTTAACCGAATTTTGATACTCAAATTTTGTGGGGTTTATTTGGCAAGTATGCAAGTTTGATTAAACCAAATTGTGACACCTCAAAATTCCACTGATTCAAACACATTTTTCCATTAATGAAGTCAACATTTTGACTTTCTTTATTTTAATTTAATAATTAATTTTAAATTAAAGTAATATTAAATGATTAATTAAACTATTTAATTAATATTTAATATTAATTCAAATGTCAATTCCATTCAATTCCGCTGATTATGAATTCCTATTCATAATTAAAATATTTAAATTTTATTTAAATATCTCCAATTCTCTCTCTGTTTAATTCATAATTAAAACAAAATGCTGTTAAATATATCGTATATATTTAGCGTATATTTTCTAATATGAATTCGAACACTTTGAACTCACTCGTCACAACGTTCTAAGGTTTAGTCCGATATGAGCTAGTAGAGGGACTTAATGGACCTACAGATCATGGGCTCCAACGATCCGAGATTAACTGGCTAAACTCATTAACCTTGCTAACCAACATTCGTTAACTACTAGGACACTCCACTATAGCCTAGTAGTTGCACTCCCCTCACTATAGATATATTTCTGTCCATTTGATATAACCATGATTAGTAAGTCGATCCTTCACAGGTTGTTCGTAACTAGAGCTGGGTCAATTTACCGTTTTACCCTTAAAGTTACTTATTGTTCCTTAAGTTCCACTGATCCTCTAATGAACAATTGGTTTGTGGTCCAACCACCAAACCGAATCCCTCTCGGGCCAATGAGAGGGTGGGGCCCCTTGTTCAAGACCTGGAGTCAGTACTTAAGGGAACAACCTCTCCTAAAAGCGGGCAGGAGTGAATTCCATCTTACACCCTATGTCCCCAACTATTCACCCAGTCTTACCCCTGAAATGGGAGGCTTATTGAGTCGGCGAACTCGGGCCACTCTCACCCATGCAAATCTAAGGATAATTCCGAATAAATAGGAGTTCATAGTTAGCGCAGGATTAAGATCGAGTTACCTAGGTCATCGAATGAAAAAATCAGTCTCAACAGTAAACGACATTATAAAGTGAGAGTGGTTTTCTTCATGGTCCGATCTTATGCTATACTCATTGCATAGGACGCCCCCACTCACATGTCTCCACATGTACAATTTAGTGATCACATTGTTTATATCATATACAAAAGTGGGCCGCATCCATAGTGTCCCTAGGATAAGGTACTCAGCCTTATCCCTGTACTATAGATCATTTTGACTATATACTTGAACTTGATCCACTCTTATGCCTCTACATATAGTTCAAGTAATCATACTATAGCCAGAGTATTCTTAGTTTATTGGATTTAGATTAATGATCGTAAAATTCACTTTATTCAATAACAATCTTTACTGAATAAACATCAATAATAACTTTATTGAAAATAGAATATGTTTTTATTTACAAACTATGAGTTTTAGGACATAAAACCCAACATAGCTGAAACCTATACCTATATAGACAGCCGGGCTAGGGAGGTATCATTCAGACTACCATCAGGAGAAAGTTTCAAGTACAAGTACTCAAGAGATGTTCCATGGACCATCAGTGTTCTCCAAAATAGACTTAAGGTCAAGATACCACAAACCAAGAATCAATGATGTAAAAGAAAACCTTTAGAAGCAGATATGGACACTATGAGTTCACAGTAATGTTCTTTGGACGGACTAATGCCCATGCAGCCTTCAACCTCAAGAACCCAATATTAAAGGATTTTTTCGTTACATTCGTAATCGTCTTTATTGATGATATCCTTATCTATTTTAAGATCGAGAAGGAACATGACACCTACTTCAGGATAGTGCTGACAAGGCTGCGGACCCACAGCTATACACCAAATTCTGTAAGTGTGAATTTTGGCTTCCAAAAGAGGTCTTTCTCGAACATTTCGTGTCGATAGAAGGTATTTTCGTAGACCCATTAAGGTTGAGGCGGTTATGAAATGGCCCCAACCAACTACGATTATTGTGGTCAGAAGATTTCTAGGACTAACAGACTATTACAGATGGTTCATAAAGGACTTCTCTAAAATATCAGCATCTTTAACCCAACTCACCAAGAAAGATAAGACCTTCGCTTAGACACCGACATGCGAGAAAAGCTTTACGAAACTCAAGGACAAGTTGGTAACAGCTCTAATCCTCGCACTGCCAGATAACTCAAGGAAAGTTTTATTTATAGCGACGCTTCGGGGAAAGGCCTGGGGTGTGTACTGATGCAAAATGAAAGAGTGATAGCATATGCCTCCCGTCAACTAAAAGACTATGAGCGCAACTATCCCACACATGATTTAGAGTTAGCAGCTGTAGTGTTTGCTCTCAAGATATGACGATATTGTGTGTATGTGGAGAAAATACAAGTATATACTGACCACAAGAGCCTCAAATACCTATTTACGCAAAAGGAGCTCAACGTGAGGCAAATGATGTGGTTGGAGCTAGTAAAGGACTACGACATAAAGATCTTTTACCATCCGGGAAAAGCCAACGTGGGGGCTGACGCCTTAAGCCGAAAGATAGATCACTCTTCTGCACTAATCACAGGACAAAGAAGAAATGTTGGGGTCAGCATTGAGGTCTTAGTTAAAGGCTTAACAGCAAAGTTGCACAACTAACCGTCCAACCTACACTAAGGAGGCGCATAATAGATGCTCAAGAAAAGAACCCTTACCTCAACAAAGTCTTGCAACAACAAGAAGTCAACCGTCCCGAAGAATTTTCCATGTCCACAGATAAAGGCCTCTTGTGGAGAGGTCAGTTATGGGTACCCAAGGACGAAGAATTATTGAAGGGAATGACTCATAGAAGCCCACTGTTCACCATTCAACATCCACCCACCCTGGAATCACAAAAATGTACCGAGACTTAAAATCCTATTATTGATGGCTAGGGATGAAATGGGACATAGCTGAGTACGTAAGCTAATGCTTGACTTGTCAATAAATCAAGGCACCGAGACAACACCTATTGGGGCTCCTACAACCCCTAAGTGTTCCCAATGAAAATGGGAGGACGTTACAATGAATTTTATCTCAGGGTTACCCGAGACTAAGAGAGGCTTCACCGTCATATGGGTCATCGTTGATCGATTAACTAAATTCGCTCACTTCATCCCTCGAATGACAACATACTCGGTAGATAAGTGGGCCCAACTTTACATGGAGAATATAGTCCAATTACATGGGGTTCTAGTATCAATAATATCATACCGAGACACCAGGTTCACATCTCACTTTAGAAAAGTCTGTAGAAGGCACTTTGTATGCGACTAAATTTCAGTACAGTCTTTCACCCTCAAACGGACAACCAGATGGAAAGGCTCAACCAAGTATTGGAAGATATGCTGAGAGTATATGTTATGGACTTCGTATGAAGTTGGGACGAGTACCTTCACCTCATAGAGTTTGCCTACAATAATAGTGTCACGACCCGATTTTCGAGGCTTCGAAAATCAGACCGTGACCCAAAAGACGAAATAAAAAATAAACAAAAAGAAAAGAAAAGAAAATAAGAGTAAAAGATGAAAATACCATTTAATTAAAACAGAAGAGAGAAGTTTTGTTTCAAATTATTGCAAAAGGAATTATAAATATAAAATAAAATACAAAAGACTCTAAAAGACCGACAAGGGACTGACGCTCCAGAACGACCCCCTCTGTGACCGCACAGTTCTCGAACGCTCCTCCACCTCGATCGGTACCTGAAAAAAAAAAGAGTAGAAAGGAATGAGTATAAAAATTATACTCAGTAAGCCACCTACTTGTAAGCTCTTATCGCATCTAAATTTTGACAAACTTCCACGGTCTTTTTCTTTGGCTCTAGGACATCTAGTTCAGGTCTTAGCTCCCTGGGGCATGCCCGTTGGGAACTTGTCCCTTGGGGCTTCTTTGGTTCTTCGTCCTTTCATTTAAACCTTAAGAGTTCCCTTATGTCAACCTATGTTTGACTGGTGCGCTGCGAGTAGCTACCTCGACATGGCTATGAAACTACCTGGTGGCTTACATAGGAGGTGAGCTGCAACCCCCTAGTCCCATGGTAATCCCCCTTTGTTCGGGGAGGGCTACCTCCCCCATTCCCATCCAGCTAAATGGTCCGTTACAACGTGGGTCTCCCGTTTCCCATGCTAAAACGGCTTTAGAGCAGTCGAGTCCTAATCAGGAACCCCCTGGTCTCCCACGAAGACATTAGCACCAATCACACACAAGTAACCTAAGGGTACTCTAGAGGTAGTTCGTTTACCGTGGTAGTTTCTTAAGCTTCTAGGGAAGGTTAGGTCTATGTTTAGTGACTCGTCGCTCTAACCAAAAATCCCTAGACTTTATCATAAATGTGGGTCATGGAAATTAACTGAGTGTGCACACAAGTATCTTTTAACATCATCATACATAATTCATGCAATGTAGACATACATGCTCAACGGGACGATAACATCCGTCAAGCTCCTGGAGGGCAGAGTTTACAAGTTTCCATCTTCCTTTCAACATGAATTAAACATATATATATAAAGCGGAAGCTTAAAACATAATTGCAACACTCAGATAATTCTCATAACACTTCACATATTACATCCATACTCTTAACAAACAAATTACCTACCTTCAATCATGGAAAGCTACAACCTAAGGTAATTAAACTAGCATGCATGCATAACCAAGTGATTCCTAAAAGTATTTCTTCCTAGAGTTCTGTGTGGTGACTTACTTGATTGACGCGTGTTCTTCGTTTAACATTTCTACACCAATAGCATATCCACAAATACTGATTTTTCCCCCTTTAAGTCCTATTTCATATAAAAATAGGGTTAGACTTGGAATCGGGAGGGAAATCGGGCAAACAGAAGTCAAACGGGATGAAAACAAGCTTACACGCGCTCCCACGCGCCTTGGAAAGAGCTACACGCGCACGGCCACGCGCATGAGGGAGGGGAAACACGCGCTGATATATTGCCACGTGACGCCCGCTAAACGGTCAGCCGAGGTCGAGGTCGTTGGTTAAAAATCGAAAGGACGCACTGAAAATCCGAATTCTTTTACTCTGACGCGTGGCAACGAGACGCTGGGTCGGAAATTCAGGTCGTGCGCGGGTTAACGGGTTGTGGACTCGGGTAGCGGGCTGCCGGCCTTCGAATCCTGCCCGACACGAAGTATTTCGTTGAATTTCTCCGTCAATACACGCCGGACACGTGTCTACCATTCCGGCGACGTGCGACCCACTCTTTTCCTGACACGCGTCCCTTCGCCGTTCGTCTTCTTCCTCACATCTCTGCATTTTCCAGAAAACCGATTATTTTCTGTTTTCTTTGCATTTTTGTATTTCTTTCTGCATGACTCAGACTAATATGATTCCTTCACGAGATTTGTAGACCTCATACTCATCTACATATAGATATTTTTCTTGTAATTTATTTCTAACCACAGTGGTAATAAACTCAGTCCAAAGTTGGCAAGAAATATCAATACTCACATCCTTGGTCGAACGCTGGAACTCCTATTTTCGATCCGAATCAATCAAGGCTCCCTTCACGAATTATGAGCACAATCCTCTCTAGATTAACATACTCAAATTTCAGGATCTAATTCTCAATATTTCTAACAGATCTGAGGAAAACCCGAAACCAACTATTCAAGAACTTACCTACGGATTTTCTTCGTTCCTTGACGGTTTTGGACAATTTAAGAGTCAAGAATGTTCTCCTCTTTGTTCTGTTAAGATTTTTTGAAGAAGGCTCGGCCGGAACCGGACTCCTCGTGGCCGGAGAGGCGGTTACCTTCCTCTCTCTCTCTAAAACTTTCTTTCTCACTCTCTTTCCTTTTCTCTCTTTTCCTTTTTTTCCTTTTTTTCCTTTTTAATTATCTACTACTAATCTCAATTCTAAGTGCTTAATGAGAGGGGTATAATAACTAAATTACCCTTTCGGGTTGACTTTGACCATACTTCTAATTTTCCATCATTTTTCTTTTATATTTTAAGTTCTTCTTTTATTTCTAATCATTTTTCTCTTATGCCTCATCTCGAACTTTGGTCTCAAAGACCTTCAATAAAATCTCGAGAGTTTGACTTTAAAGGTAAAATTAGATTTTAAACTTTCCATTGAGGCTCGGGTCTTACAAATTCTCCCCTCCTTAAAAATTTTCGTCCTCGAAAGTTGGCATCTCTTGGAAGAACTTGGGATAGACATTTCTCATATCTCTTCACGTTCCCAGTTGCCTCTTCATCACGATGGTTATACCATGAGACTTTTACTAAGTAAACCACTTTGTTGTGCGAGCGCCTAGTACACAATGTATTTCATGTGTCCATGCTATGGAAGTATACATCAGACCTCATTCACGTATTAGCACATGACTCACTTTCCTTGAGAGAAGACTTAATATATACGGATAAGCCAGTTCAAATATTTGACAGAGAAGTCAAGAGACTGAGGAATAAAGAAATTGCTCTACTGAAGGTCCTAACTGAAAGTCCTATGGAAGAATCATAAAGTTGAAGAAGTAACTTGAGAAAGAGAGGAAGAAATGAGGACCTTGTACCCACCTTGTTTTAGAATAGGAACTTTTGAGGACAAAAGGGAGAACTTGTAATACCCGAAGGCGATAAAACCTTAAAAAAAAGAAAAAAAAGAAAAGAGGCAAAGTACTAGTTCCAAAAAATGGGCCGGAGAAAATTGTTTTCAGGCAGTGACAGGGTGCACACGTCTTCTTCCCTTGCGAGAGTAAGAAGATGATGACATGACCGGTTCAACTGAACTGGCCACGTCAACCCAAAAAGCTGTCTCTCCCTGACTTTTCATCAAATTGGACCCTTTTTTGACCGGTTCTCATAAAATTCTCAATGGTTCCATAAAGTAGACTCCTTAAGAAGGTTGCCAAAGAAAATCTAGTACCGAAAGCTCGAGAAGAAAGACCCCAAACACCATACAAGAGGTAAGTAGTCAACTTAGTTTTTTCTTAAGAAATACTTGTAGGAATTGTTTGAAATTCAATATATGCCCGAAGTGAAGTATGAGGTAATGAACTGTGAAAGAAAAAACTTGGAACCATGAGTTAAGGATCCAAACTAAATATTTTGCTCAAGAATCAAGTGACGTTAAAATGACCCCCTAAATGAACCCCGCTACCTATGAAACTTTAAAATTAGGCATAATATGATATGCTAAAGTTACATATAAAATTTGGTAGTCATTGGACTAGACTAAGTTGGTAAACCAAGAGACAATGTAAAATGACCATAATACCCTCCGTCCATGATACCCACGGTTCACGACCTTAATGGCACCTAAATGATTTGAAACTTTATACACAGCCTTGAAACATGACTATCAAGGTATTAATAAGTTTTCATGTCCATCGGACTATGTTAGGGTTCCCTCTTTAAGACCTCCGTACCATATATACCACCTAAATTATATCTAAGGAAATTTTTTAAGGCCACCTTACGGTGTGACATACATCTCAAGTAAGCCTAGGTTTATTAAAGAACCATGTACCAAGAATATCCCTAGGATCATTGAAGATCATACCCGATGCCCTATGATAATTAAGTTGCTAGGAACCATGCCCATAAGTGACCATTATCTCCTATCACGCAGTGTGTTACGAGACCCTAATTCCTCTTCTAGGTGGAATGCCCTGCACCATGTGCCACGAGTAGGATGTCATGATTGGCCTCCTGTTTTTCCCTCACCTAGATGAGATGCCTTACATTAGGAGCTACTAGTAGGATGTCATGATCATGTTGCACCATTCAATGTAACCACGAAGAGAAATTTAAAGGCCACTTTATGGAAAGTTTTCAAGATAACTATGTGATATGAGTAAGATAATCTTTACGTACTAAGTCCCTGAAAACTCAATAAGGTATAGCACCCTAACTTAAGAATGCGATCAAGAGTCTATAAGCAAGCTACTTACTAAGTTTTTACTTACTTCATGCTTTCTATTTTTTTTTTCAGGTAACTAGGAGCTGGTCGAGGGTGGGAGCAGACTTTCGAGCGAGAGCCATAGATCAACCACTTGTTCTCAAACTTATTATATTTTGAAATATTTTTTTGAACTCGTTTCTTTTTTTTTTTTTTTTTTTTGTTTAAAACTAAGTTTGTACAAATACTTCCTTAATATAATATAAGTTTATATACGAGCTTATGTTTTAAATATCTTCCCTTTACACACAAAAAAGAGAGGCCGTGACAAAGATTTTCCTATTGGATGAGCCCTTACAAATATTTTTCTAACTGTTACATAGGGTATGCATTGATTCTTCTATGGTTGATTGTGATGTTATGCATACATGTGAATAGTATTCACAAAGTATCATGTGATCAATTTGTATGTATGCGAACGTAATGGCTTTGAGCATGAAAATTGTATTAATTACCTAGCTAATTACCTAGTTGTGCACTTGAAAATCGAAGTAATTTACCTAGTTTTGTGCATAAAAATACTTTTGATATTTAGTAGGGTGGTGTAGTTGGTAAACAATAATTACCTAGGCGTGTGTATAGAAATTACTTTAGATTATGTAGTGTAGCCTTGAGGGCAACTACTTGTCTATATGTGCGGAAATTGCACGATTTATTCATGAGCCGATTGTATGGCAACTACTAATCTACGTCAGGTTCATGATTTTTAACTTCTGATTAGGGATGCTAGATGCGACAACATAGTGTTTTGAGTTTTATCGCCACAGTTAAGCAAAGTCACAACTTTTTTTTCTTACACGTAACAAAAATTTGTAAGAAAACCTCCAACTATTTTACAATTAATTTGACCGTTCATGGTTGAGTATTCTTGTAAACAAGAGTTATCAATCTTAAACAAGGAAAAACTATTCTTATACTTTGTAGCCAATTAAATATTAATGTACATGAGTCGAAACGATAACGATGTAAATGTCTTTGTATGTACCTCATTTTGAATGTCGAATTGACGATACTTGAATTTTGATTAGGTAAAATAACTTTTCATAGTTCGCGTAAGAAAAAGAAATTGCAAGAGTTGGAAATACATAATTAATAGATACATATTGTGCTCTAACACGCAAGTCACTTCAATGCCTCTTTGTGAACGACTTCTTTTAAGCAAGGGAAAGAAAAAATAATTTAAAAAAGAATCGAACTTAAAAAAGAGAACAAACATGTGCGATGTAGTGAAATCTTGAGTGAGTTAGTTAGTGAGAGCAGAAGCAAGATTGGTGGCATCGAGAGTGTGTCGTGCAACGATAGTGAGAGTTGAGTTGAGTGCAATGGCAAGCGAAACATGGAGTGATTATTACAAAAATTGGATTTCTATGAATTCTTTACAATTTTGTCTAGCAAGAGTGGATGAACACTTTATTGGCGGAAAGATTTAGGATGTTTTTGGATTATTTTTTAACTAATAACTACAAAATTGTATTTAAAATACTACGATTGGCCGACCACCTTTAGTCGTGAGAGTGGTCGTTGATGGTGGGTGGTAGCAGTTTGTTGTTGGTGGTGAGGTGATGATGGTCGTCGGTGGGAGGTAGTAGGATCCAATTGTTGCAAGCCAACCGACGTGGTAGGAGATGGTTATTGGGGTAATGATGGTGATTTTCGACCGCTGATATTGGTGGTGGCTAAAAGTTGGGTTGGGTTGTGTTTTTAGGACTAGATTCGATTCGGGTTGGGTACAAGTTTAGTGTGCAAAAAATCGGACCATCCCGGGCCAACACAATTGCATGAAACAAAAAAGAAGAGAACGAGCTGAAGAAAATGCATTTAAAAAAAAAAAAATCCTTAAAAAATAATAATCTAAACTGATCCTAAGTTGAAAACTTAGTTGAATATAGTTGGATGTGACATGGCAATCAGCTGGAGAGTGGTATAAATACCCCGAGTTTTGTGGTCATATCAATGAAATAGAAAGCAAAACACGGAAAAAGAAAATGAAGAAACCGAAGGACAAGGGGATGGCTGTCTCTGTGCTAACGTCAAACCTCGAGATCAACACCATCGACACCGGTACCGGCACCGGCACCAGCACCAGCACCGCCGATGAAACCATCACCGATGCCGGTAACTCTTCTCAATCTAATGACAATCTCAAAGATTGGTCATCTTTGCCGGTTGCCAGATTGCCCTCGCGTAACACCTCCTCCAAGTACGATTTTGTCAAGGTAAATTTTGTTTTTCCTTTCAATTCTTTGCTTCTTTGCTGAGTGAACTGATGGATATGTAAGAATTGGCTCAATTTCAGTTTGATTTCACGTTCCTTTTTGATTTCTTGTTCGGATTCACCTAGGAATTCTACTTCATTGTTCTTGTATATATTTTTTTTAAATTTCTATTTCATTTTTTATTGCATGTGGTCGCTTGTGTTGTTTATGGCAGGTGAAGGTGTGGTTGGGAGATAACGCGGATCACTATTATGTCTTGTCGCGGTTTTTGCTCAGCAGGATGTTGACAGTAACCAAGGTACAAGTGCATCCAAATTATATTTTTTGAAATACTTTCTTTTTTGCCCAGTTTTTGCTTAATGTGTCTTAGTAGTAATCCTTCCTCGTTGTTCAGAGTAAAAATTATTGTCTTTTTTATTTCTAGTCTCTGCTTGGGGAGCAAAGGTAATGTTGGTTTGCATTCTCATTTATATCTCAATTCCTACTCTTCTAATTTCAGATTCCAAATCATGTTGCTATTAAAATTGCATTGGAACTCAAGAAGCTGCTCGTAGATAATAGCCTTTTAGATGTGTGAGACATATTCCTGTCTTCTCCTCCTTTGTCATATTAACATCTGACCTTTTTATTTTTATTTTTAATTTATTTTTTATATTATTGCAGCTCACAATCTGATTTGGAAGCTAATATTTTCAAGGTATATGATCTCAGCTGAATGTTTTGTTTCTATATGCTGAATTTTGCATTCACTTATTACAATACAACTTTAACAATGTTGCAGAGAAATACAAAGCTGATGAATTACTATTTCTTTTTCATTATGTTGTAATGTGTACCTATAGCTCATGGAGCGGCGTGGTTATGGGGAAGAGTACATAAATCGGTATAAAATGATGACGAGGTTTGTACATTTCCTTGAGTGGGGGCTTCTCTTTCTTTTTCCTTGGTTGGAAACCTCGCATTAGGCTTAATAAATGTATGCAGAATGTGTACGTTTTTCTTGTCTCTCTATCTTCCCTGACTTTTCCCCATAGTTCTCACTTTCAACTGCTGTTGCATGATAATGCAATATCATATTTCATCGATTTTGAGAACATAAGATGGCAAGCACTCTATCAAGATTATTTTTTGTCTCTTCTACTAACGTTAGTCTGATTTATTCTGTAAGTAAGAATATTGGTTATGAATGTTTTATTTTTATTTTTTGATGAATATGAGTTATGGAAAAGCTTGAATACTAAGGGATAAAGTAACTAAAAAAAGTTGGAAATCCATAATTTTTGATGTGATCATGAAAGCACCCAACTCACATCGATCATGGAGGGATGGAAATCAAGAACAACATTTCCATGTCGGGATTTGAAGATTTCTTTTCCCTTTTAGAGAGCCCCTGATTGGAGGCTATAAATAGCCCTCCTGTGCATCATTGTAAGGACAACTTGGTTTTAATGAATTGGGTCTAGTTAAGACATTTTTCAGTTGCTTTGTGTATTGAACTCCTTTTGCAAATCTTGTGCATAGTTTAGAATTTGCATGTCTTAGAAAGGTTGATTGGTTCGAACTTGTGGAGTGTTTTGGAGTAGGGAATTGGGTTCTTGCTTCTACGAACTCGACCTGAAGGTAATTTGCTTTTAACTTTTCCTTTAAGTTGAACGGAATGTTTATGCTATGGGTCTGCAATCACAGGCTTCTTAGGTCAATGCATTAGGGTTCTCGTATCATCTTTTCAACAAATTTGGTGCAATCGATTTTGGCATTTCATGCTTCTTCTATATGTTGCTAAGTCCTATGTAATCTTTGCTAGATTTCACCATCAAAGGGTCCCTTTGGTGATTCTTGTATGTGGAACTGCCTGTGTTGGGAAGTCAACCATTGCCACTCAACTTGCTCAAAGACTTAATCTGCCAAATGTCTTACAGGTCCTGCATATGTGTGTGTGTATATATACATATCTATATATATATATATATATATATATATATACACATTCAAATCTTCCCCTTTTTTATCTCTTGAGACCTAGTTATGTGCTAACTCTTTGTATAACTGCCTACTACTAACAAGCTTTTATATCTGCAGACAGAAATGGTGTATGAATTACTACGCACATCAACAGAGTATGTCATTTATTTATTTTTCTCCTTTCTATAAAACAAAATATTATTACCTTAAGGGTTAAAGCAGTCTAGAATAGATGCAATAATCGGTTGTCCTTCTGTAAAGTAAGTATATTTGCCAAGCATGAGATAGCTGGCCGTAGTTTTGTGCTTGTAGTTAAGGGTGATTCTCACATGTTCCTTAAATTGAAATCAGACTCCTGTTTGTTTTACACTAATTTTACTTTAACGAGACTCCTTTTTGTTTTACAGTAATTTTACTTTAATCAGTTCTGGTCACCCAATATCTTGATAGTTTTGTTTTTTTTTATTTTTAAAGAAACCAAACTTTTCATTCAAATAGTTAAAAGTTTTAGAATGAAAGTACTAATGAAAGCATTAAAGTTCCCATTAAGACCATTACAATCCCCAATCTTCTGAACTCTCCAGACCTGAGCTACCCTAGCCCTTTTATTTACAGCATCACAAAGATTCTACACCTTGATACAAAAAGGATTATTGTTGCAAAAGACATCACATCTGAACAAGTTTCTGAATATCAGTAAATTTTCAATCATAAAATTTATCTAGACTGAAATTTATGTATTATCGTCAAATGAAGATGAGCAACATGAAGAACATTATTGCCATAAAAAAGATCCCTCAAATTCACCATTACAAAGGCCATTTTCATGCAATCTCCTCAACACATCACTAGTAATCACGAAGAAATTGTTCCATGTGGTTTATCATTGAGGGAAAAAAGTGAAAATCTGGTGCTATGAACTCAACCTTTTATCCATCTTCTCTACTTTCCCTAAAACCATTCTTCTTTGAGATTTCCAAGAGGAAATCCCAATCCACTCTTATCACATCCCTTCTCAAGTTCTAATTTAAGCAACCAACCGATCTTCTTACTGCTCTTATTGTTTTCCATAGCTTCATTAGCCACCAAAACTGGGTTGATGATCTTTCTTTCTTCAATAAAAGCATTTTGGTTCAATGAAATAATAGAAGGGATAATTTTCTCGAGTCTTTCAGTTAATACTTTAGCCAATATCTTATAATTACTAGTTTCCAAATAAGTTGACCTAAAATCTTTCACACCTCTAGCCTTTTCTTTCTTCTGAATTAAATAAATGAGGTTCTCCTTGATAGATGCATTTAAGCCATCATTTTCATAGAATTCGTGAAAGATCTTCAACTGCTGACTTTATAAGCTTTCATAATTTCTTGAAAAATCAACAGTGAAACCATTAGGACTCATGATTTAGATTTACCTGAACTCTTTGTTGAAACGGCAACCTTTTCTTCTGCAATAGTTTCAGGCTATGTAGGATCGACCTAACTAATGTGAATCCATCTTATTCCTTCTTTACAAACCTCTTCGAATATAACAGAGTATAGGACTACAAGTTTTCCTTCTCTATTTCTTTGTCTTGTACTAAGCTGTCACAAATAAAATTCCCTCTTATGAACGATGAGTTAATAAGCTTGACTTAGCAAAAGAAGTTATTAACCTAAACCAATTTTAGGATAATTATTTAGTAGTTATTGATTTGAAAGTTTAGGAGATCGATTAGGAAGATTTGTTAGTAGTTGCTTAATTTTAGGAGAAAGTTTAGGAACTTGAGGAGGAAGTTTAGGAGATCGGTTGTGCAATCTTCACTATAAATACTCATGAGATGTATGTTATTTCCACAAAAAAAAAAAAAAAAATAATAATAAAGCATAAGTGCTTAAAGTTCCTCTGTTCAAAAGCTCTCTCCCCTCAAGTTGTTCTTCCGCTTCAGTTATTTGTTTAGACATATTTCGATCGTGGGCAATTTTCAACATTTGGTATCAGCTACACCCACATCCAACAACTGTAATCGTCAACAAGTAAGAGAAAATACTTATTACCAGCAATCGATGATGGGGTGATCGGGCCACACAAATCTGCATGTACCAGTTGCAGTGGTTGCTCAGCACGGAAACTGGTTTGAGCTGGAAACGACAGTCTTGCTTGTTTGGAGACTAGGCAACTTTCACATAGCTGGTTCGGGTGTATGATTTTGGGTAGCCCCATAGCCATCTTCTCTCCCATCATTTTGAGCGCCTGAAAGTTCACGTGCCCAAGTCTTACATGCCATAGCTAAGCTGGGTCTGCAAGTTTCGTCAATAGAGAAGGTATCAAGCGTCAACTCACTGCACCGTACACTCCACAACAAAACGATGTGGTCGAACGAAGAAATCGCACCATAATGAACACTGCAAGAAGCCTACTCAAGAGCATGCAAGTCCCGACGATTTTCTTGGGCGAGGCAATACGACATGCGGTTTATCTTCTAAATCATTTACCGACAAAGGCGCTGGACACTTGCAGCCCCTACGAAGCAGGGTTCGGTAAGACACCTCACTTCGAGTACCTAAGAGTCTTCGGTTGTACAACACATGTTAAGACTGCAAAACCATATATCAAAAAGCTTGATGACAGAAGCCAAAAGATGGTGTACTTTGGTGTAGAGGATGGAACCAAGGCACACAGGTTTGTATGATCCGCAACATGAGAAAATCCATGTAAGTAGAGATGTCGTATTCGAAGAAGAGAAGAAGTGGGATTGGTGCAGCGTTGGCGATAACAAGCAGACTGTTACAAAGTTCACTACTTTGAAAGAAGAGGGAGACGCAACAGACCTAGAAAGTGCCCATATAGCAACACCAACAAGTCCGGTGACATCGAAAGGTGTGATGGACTCTCTAGAACAAGAGAGCTCAGGCAAGAGCACAAGAGGATCCACAACAGAGGATGGACCAAAGAAGTTTCGTTCACTTGCTGAAATTTATGTGGATACACTTGAAGTAAAACTGGATCCCGATGAGTTAAGTGTTGCTCGCGGCCGAGGAGCCGACAACCTACTGTGAGGCAACAACTGAGGCGATGTGGCAGGAGGTCATGCAAAAGGAGCTTGAGGCCATTGAGAAGAACAAGACGTGGGCACTAACTAAATTATTGTCCGGACACAATCCCATCGGTTTGAAGTGGGTGTTTAAGTTGGAGAAGAATAGTGAAGGAAATGTCATTAAGTATGAAGTAAGACTTGTGGCGAAGGGATACGTGCAATGACAAGAAGTTGATTTTGAGGAGGTTTTTGCGCCTGTGGCTAGACTGGACACTGTATGGTTGATTCTTGCCCTCGCAGCTCAACACGGGTGGGAGGTCCATCACTTGGACGTCAAATCAACATTTCTAAATGGTGACCTCCAGGAAGAAGTGTATGTTGCCCAACCTGAAGGGTTCATCATCAAAGCCGAAGAGCACAAAGTGTACAAGTTATCAAAGGCCCTCTACGGTTTACGGCAAGCACCGAGGCCGTGGAACATACGTCTGGACAAGAGTTTAAAGAGTCTAAATTTCATGAAGTGCTCACAAGAACAAGCAGTGTATATAAGAAACGATAAGGTTGAAACACTCATCGTTGGCGTGTACGTTGATGACCTGATCGTCACTGGCACAAGTGTGGAAGGCGTTAAAGAGTTTCAAGCAGCAGATGATGAAAGAATTTGAGATGACTAATCTCAGGTTACTCACGTACTAGTTGGTATTGAAGTGGACCAAAGGAAAGATTGCATCACGCTAAAGAAATCGACCTATGCTAAGAAGTTGTTGCAGCAATTTAAGATGCAGAATGCAACCCGACCAAGTATCCCATGGAAGCAAAGTTACAACTCGGGAAAGATGCTGAAGGAAGCTTGGTGAATCCCACTGAGTATAGGCGTGTCATCGGAAGTCTAAGGTATTTGACTCATACTCGTCCGGACCTTTCATACGTTGTTGGAATAATAAGTAGGTACATGGAAAAGCCCACTATGATGCATCATCAAGCGGTTAAACACATTCTCCGCTATGTGAAGGGAACCACAAGCTATGGGTTGAAGTATCAAAGAGGGTGAGGTCCTGAAGAACTAGTCGGTTTTACCGATAGTGATTTAGCTGGAGACATTGACGATAGAAAAAGCACCGCAGGAATGACATTTTATCTCAACGGAAATTTGATCTCTTGGCAATCTCAGAAGCAGCGAACTGTGGCACTATCTTCCTGTGAGGCCGAGTTCATGGCAGAAACTATGGCGTTGTGCCAAACATTGTGGTTGAGAAATTTGTTGAGCGAAGTGACGAGAAGTGAACTAAAGCCGGTAACTCTCTACATCGATAACAAATCCGTGATTGCACTAATGAAGAATCCAGTATTTCACGGACACAACAAACACATTGACACTCGCTTCCACTTCATCTGTGAGTGTGTTGAGAAGAGACAAATCATTGTGGAGTTCGTATGCACTAGAGAGCAACGTGCGGATATTCTAACCAAGGCCCTAACAAGGGTTAAGTTTGTAGAGATGCGGGAATTGCTGGGAGTGAAAAATCTCGAACAAAGTCAAGCTTACGGAGGAGAATGTGAATTAATAAGCTTCACTTAGCAAAAGAAGTTATTAACCTAGAGCAATTTTAGGATAATTATTTAGTAGTTATTGATTTGAAAGTTTAGGAGATCGAAGATTTGTTAGTAGTTGCTTAATTTTAGGAGAAAGTTTAGGAACTTGAGGGGGAAGTTTAGTAGATCGGTTGTGCAATCTCCACTATAAATACTATGAGATGTATGTTATTTCCACAAAAAAAAAAAAAAAAAAAAAATTAATAAATCATAAGTGCTTAAGGTTCCTCTATTCAAAAACTCTCTCCCCTCAAGTTGTTCTTCCGCTTCAGTTATTTATTTCGATCGTGGGAAATTTCCAACATTAACATTCCTACCTCTAAAATCAAAGACTGAATGGAAAGGAAAATCAATTTATTTTCAATGCTGTAGATTTTTCAATTCTTTTCTTGACTATCATTTAATCAAAAGCAGATTCTCAAAGTCATCCAGAATTCATCTTTTATTGGGAAAAGAGAGTGTACGGTGGGGGTGGGGGGGTGAGGGGTTGAACACGAATCATAATTCATCTTTTATTTATTTAGCTTCATTTCTTTGTCAGTTTATCATTATTATCCTGCCTGGGGTGGAGATGTAACAAGAAACAGAATCCTTTCTTTTAATTAATTACTTTGATATTAGTGGTCCGCATATGAATTCCATTTTGGCTACACTTCTATGTTTTGTGAATCCTATTGAAATGCTTATTCCTTTCCCTTAAATATTTCAGTGCTCCATTGACATCTACTCCTGTATGGGCACGGGATTTTAGCTCCCCAGAGGAGTTAATTACTGAATTCTGTAGAGAATGCAGAATTGTTCGTAAAGGTTGGTCATCCTTTCAGCTGTGGAGCTTGTTGCTATCCTGTTAGTTAGTGGCCTCTGTTACCCAATATTTTTTGTATAGGTTTGGCTGGTGATTTAAAGAAAGCTATGAAAGATGGAAAGCCTATAATAATCGAGGTAAATCTTGCCTTGGAAAAATGCAAACTTATAACACTTAGTGTATTTGGAACGAATTCAATTTGTGGCCTTACAGTAGTCCTCAAGCACAAGTGACTTTCGTAATATCTTCTTCTTTTTTTTTTTTTTTTAATATTTTCTAATAAATAAGTGATTTGAGAGATTCTGTATTATTATTTTTTAAATTTAGGGTTGTGACTAGTCTCTTCCCCTTACAATTGTCTTTTGAAGCTAAGGTTGTTTCTTAACACAAACAAAAGGAAAGAAAAAGAGAGAAAAACGAATGATGTGTATGAATTTTTTTCAAGCAGCATGCATGCAGTAGTTTCATTTGTCATAGATATTTAACAGATGAAATAATAAGTCATATAGTTAATAAATAAACTAATGAACATATTATTTCTTTAATGAATTGAATTTCACTTAGATAACAAATAGTTTCTTTTTCTACTTCTTTTCTCTAATAACATTATCTTCAGGGAATGGTCTTTTTTTATATGAACTTGGTTTGCTTTATAAAAAATTTAGGGAATACATTTGGATCCCAGTATATATTTGATGGATGATGAAAGCAAGACACCAGCTAATATGCCAGCAAAAGATATTGAAAACAACCCTTTGTCAGCAACATCAGATAATAACAGTGCAAAAATGGAGAGTAGTTGTCCAGTTGTTCATCAAAATACAAAAGGGACTGGCACCTGCATTAGATGTTCTCCTTCAAAAGAATACATGCACACCAAAGAAGAGAATGAAGGGTTGGATTCTCTGGAATCTGTGGGCGTAGCAGGAAATAACTCTGGAATTACAGGTTAATTCGAACTCTGAATTTGTGCTGATGTCTTCAATATTTTGTTTAGGCTCCACATAGAATTGAGGAATGTTGACCAAATGTTCATATTTATGACCAATTTAGATTTGGTTGCCTGAGAAAGCTATTTTGCATTTTATGATGTATTCAGATGAAACTCCCAATAAAGAGGAGACAAATAGATCTGGTTCTGTCGGGAAAGATAAATCTGGTGCTGAGCCAATAATCATACCCATAGTCTTAAAAATGGCTGAATTTGATCACAAGGTTTGTTTAGTTTCTTTTTGCTTTTTTTTTATTTGCAAAAAATCTAAAGAAGCATGGACTCAAAATAATAATGGCACGGACATGGCATATGCAGACATGTTAATTTCTAAAAACATATAACTTTGTTCATGCTAGGACCACATCATTTTTCAAAATATGTGTATATATATATTTGGATGGGAACAACTATTGTATATATTTAATACTTTGAAAGAGATAAAGGACGTAAGTTTAACATTTAAAAACTAAATAACTAAGAAGTAAGAACATAAAAGGTTAAGCAATAGACAGCATTAAACATCTGTTATCCAACAAAGTTTAAGCGGGAAAAAAGTTTTCTTGTTTAAAAAGAAAAAAAGAAGAGGAACAAAAGCTTGTGGTGAGCAACATTCTGCAAGAGCATGAAGTGGTCAGCAACAACGAATTGGATCAAGCACAATTTACACAAATTTTCTCATGTGTTCAGTCTTTATTTTAGCCTTGTTTATAGCCTCTCGTATGTTTTAATTGTAACTTATACACTTCTTATCTTGTTCAGGCATTACTAGAGGAATGGATCTCCCCCCGCACATTCAATGACAAATGTCCTGTACAGGTATATAAACTCCCTAAAGATTCAATGGTCATATTAGGAACATACAATTATATGAGACCTTTTCTGATTAAGAACTTTGTGCTTTTGAAGTTTGTGCTTAACTTGGATTTAATGTCATGGCATTTGGTTTAAAATTTCTATCGCATAGGAGACTGTAGATTTATCCTTATAAAAGAGAATCCCGTATTTGGATATAAATTGAGATAGAAGCATCTTTGAATGTACAATTTATGGCATGTTCAGCTAGCTGAAATCAAGAGAAAATGGTAGGTGTTCATGGTTGGTTCTTTGTTCTGTTTCTTACTCTACTATGTGCCAAGTCACAATGCTTTTTGAATAAGCTCTATTTGTTTGTATCACTTTTAGGTAATTCAACTTTCCAACTGTTCTTCTATACCTCTAAGGTTCTTTAAACAGTTCTCCATCCTTCATGAGTTGCAATTAAATTTCCCATCTTAGATGATAGGTCAAGCACATATTTCCTTTGTGGAAAAAGATTCATTTCTTTCTTCTTATTATATCAGTGTTCGATGAGTCTTTTAACGTCTCCAAATTGTTTGAGAGAGGAAGTACGTGCTTTTGTGGAAAAAAATCAATTTCTTACTTCTTATTACCTCAACGTCCAATGAGTCTCTTAACATCTCCAATTTTTTTGAGAGATGAAGTACCTAATAGAATATCAACCTAGTGATGACCATGTGGTCAACATATGTAGATTGACAAAATAATACCGCTCTGGCTTTTGATAGAGAATTAAGAGATCAGACTTGCTCTTCTTGATTCCAAATCTCAGTGCTTGATTAAATGTTCCAACATTGCTCTTGGACCTTATTTTATTGCAATCCTTATACAGATTTGTGAAGACAAAATTTCTCATTCTTCCCCTTAACACCAAACTTAGGTGGCTACATCATATTAACTTTTTGAAAATATCTATGAATAAAGATATTTTAATGTAGAGTTGATGAAAAAGCCCTTACTAGTAGCATCCATGAAAGAATTTCTTAGATTTTTTTTTTCTTTTTAAAAAAGTAGTCTCTCACTGAGAAAACAATAAAAGCATACACGTGCATACAAAAACAGTGAAGTCCACAAAAAGGGAGCCAAACTACACGAAGTGGCTCTAGTCAAGTAAAACAAGACCTAATGAGGAATTATAAAATGGCCTAGAAACCGAAGTCCAAAAGAAATAGAGAATTTGATAATGGGCTAAACATCGCTGAAGGATTTCTTCCACCCCTAAAGAGGTCTCCCCCTACAGACCCTACAAAATAGAACACTAGTCTGCCACCAAAAGCAACCATCTTTTACGAAAAGGTAGATGAAGGAGAAACTCCTCAATCATCTCCTACAACCATGAGAAAATCAAACAGTTCAAAGAAACAACCCCAAATAGCATGAGCAAGAACACCACTCCAGAGGATATGATCAAGGTCCTCAACTATCCTCTTGCAAAGAATACAACAAATCAATTCGACCAAAAAGGACTCTATGTCCGAGATTTGATCCAAGGTGTCTTCCATGCAAAACCTTCCACACAAAAAACTTCACCTTGTTGGAAGTCCTCACCTTCCACAGAGGAGAAAATAAAAGCACTAACCAGGGATGAATTGGTCAAGTGTTGAAAGAAAGAGCGGTAGGAAAGCCTTTGGATGGGAAGGAACTCCGTAGATGGACATCCCCTTTATCGAGCCTAAAGTGAAAATTTCCAAACAAGGATAAAAGAGACATAACATCCATTGTTTTCCTATTGGTTAATAGGCGACGAAAACCCAAGTAGAAGGCACAAATTTTGCCTGTGAAAAGATTGATGCCGCCAAATAATTCTTGAAAGAGGACAGCTATAAGGGTGCTAATTGGGAATATCTTGAGAATAGGAATAAGCATATTAGTAAGGGTATAGTGGTACTCAGCCAAATAGAGGTAGTTCGGTATTTTAGAGGGGAAGTCATATTTTAGAGAGTCAGTCCATAGTGGGTGGATCGAGGGGAAGACATTGGCCACCCAAAAAGATATTAGATTCTATAAATTTTTTTCGATATTGCTATATATTAGTATCTAGTGATATGACTTTGAGATGAAGTTTGTTATTCGTTTTTAATAGAAACCGAGCTTTTATTGGGAATAAATGAAAGAATACAAAAGGGGCATACAAAAATAACACCCAAACAGCAGCCTAAAACAACGTCTAAAGGCTTAACAAGATATAAAGGACTCCAATTTGGCAAGAGCTGACACCTTTTTCCAACATCTCTCAACCCCTCTAAAAATTCTCTCATTCCTCCCAGGAAGGTGGAGTAAGACTTCTTTCATCATGAGATAATAATCACTGTTATCTGAGCTGTTTCCTTGTTTCCTTTGTGCTTGTCCTTCACTTCTATATCACTTTATTAATTATTGTGATTTCTGATATTTTCTTTGTTTCAGGATAAGAATAAGCTTATAGCTAATTTAAAGACCATTCAGGGCTATCTTTGCTCATTCAAATCACAGGTTTGTTCTCATCTAAACAATTGTTGTTTTTCTGTAGACAGATTGAAGCAATTCTTGAACAGTAATCAAGTTTAGCCAATGTCATTTGTTAATATGCTCCTTAAATTATTGGCCACAGGGCTTGATAGTGGTTAATATATCAGCAACTACATTTCCACAAACACTGGATTGGCTGCATGGATATATTCTGCAGGTAACCTATTTAGTCTTTTTTTTAATTTATAGACAAAAATATAAACTCATGCCTATTAAAACAAATAGGTAAGAGATTATAGTAACTATTAAGTAATATTTACAGTTAGTTCTTTGCTTTATTTGGCAGTCATTTATTTATTTCATTATCAAAATATTTTGATGTAGTTTATCTCTAACTAATCTATAAAGTTAAACTGGAGATGATCTCTCGAGTATTTTAGTTTAGTTCTAATGATTAAATTTTATTTATTTAAGTCATTTTGGCCTATGAGACAAATAGGAACTGTTGTTTTGACTGGCGTAGATTACAGCTTCCTTCTCTGAACTAAATCTGGCAGATGATATTTCTAAGAAGAATACAAAGCCTAGTTTCTTTGATGATCTTTTTCGTAATCAATTTTTCTTCTAGCACGCCCTTGTGGGCTTTCTTTTGTATTCTTCTGATATGCCCTATTGGTTGGCACCCTTTTGTGTGCATTTTTTTTATGCCCTTGTATTCTTTCCTTTGATTTGTTCGAAAGTTCGGTTATTAATTAAAAAAAAATCATCTGTGTATTCTTCTAGTAGTTTTATACAGATAAAAAATAGACGAGAAGGAAGCATGTATAGGGGTGGGAAACATTAGTGTAACCAGCATCGCTCCATTCAAATTCACATAAATTGAACTGAAGCAACTTCCTTCGATGAGCGTTGTGACACTTTGGTTACCAGCGAACACTTCCAAAGGCGACCCTCTGGTCAGGTGAAATTTATCTTTGTAGGAAGGGGGAAGATAGAACTGTTAGATGAAACTAGAGGACCATTGGAAGCAGAGTTAGCCAAAGACTGGATAGGTTTTTACCTTTGATTTGAAAATCCTATGATTTCGTTCCATCCAAGTTGAGTATAGATAAGCCCGAATAAGATTCATCCAGAGTATCTCTTTGCTTCCTTGGAAAGGGTGACCCAAAAAGTGGAGATTAAGAATAATGACGGGATCCTTTGGGAAGACAATCCCCCGCCTAAAAGCAGCCATCATGTCATTCCAAAAGAGTTGAGAAAATGGATAGAAGATAAAAATATGAGACTATGTTTCCCCATCAGACTTGCAAAGGATACTCCTGTTAGGATATAAAAACCTGTTGGGAAGTCTTCTTTGAAGCTTATCTATCATGTGTGTTTATAGCCCTGTGAGCCAACTCCCAAACAAAAAAATTAATTTTTTTTCCAGATAATCACCATTCCAAATAGCCTTCGTAAATAGACTGGGTTGTTTTCCATCCTAATCTTCTAAAAAAGCCATATCCTACCAGATGATTTTTTTTTGTTTGTTTGTTTTGTTTTGTTGTTGTTGTAAGAAATAAATTTCATGGATTTCTTAATATCTCCAAATCCATATAGCAAGAAGAGCACAATTCTTATCATCCAAGCCTTGAATTATGAGGCATCCATGAGAGTGTGGACTAAAGACTTCATTCCATCAAACAAGGTGCAATCCGGTATGTGATGTGCCACCTCTCCAAAGAAAATTTATGTACAAATTTCAATGGTTAATACTACCTTGGAGGGAATCTTAAAGTGAGACATGTAATAAGTGAAGTGGTTTGATAATGTAATGCTCCTAAGTTTTCTTAGTGACGTCAACCCATGACATGCTTCGGTCATAAATGTGAAAATTCATAATAAACATCTTTGAAATAAGGCCATGGACTTATCTAAATAGTTTAAAACATGAAATTCAACATAACACAGTTTTAAGTATAAATTAAATTTCAGAAAAACACCTAATAATTTAAAATTGAAAGCAAACAACGGCCTTATTATGCCCTATTCTAACTTCCATGGTCTTCCCAGCATTCTCCGTCATCTGTACATAAAAGCTTTATCTTTACCTAAAAATTTAAAGTTGCACGTGTTTTTACCTTTACTTGAAAATTTAAGGTAGCACGTGGCTTGAGTATTTTATGAAATATTCAATAAGTCATCCCAATGTTGGAGTTAGATATGCAAACACATGCAAAGCATGAGTGGGACTTATCTTTTATAAACATAACATAACCTTAGTCACCTCACTGTTTGGGTTAGATGTGCAAACACATGCAAAACATGAGTAACCTTAGTCACCCCATTGTTGGGGTTAGATATGCAAACACATGCAAAACATGAGTGAGATCTATCTTTTATAAACATAACGTAACCTTAGGCTCTTTTCAGATCCAAGGAGGGTTGGATGTATGGTACTTCTCCACACACGGCCCACGTACGCGCACATAGATCCACCAGGCGGGCTCGTATATGTACCCCTTAGCCTGACTTGGTTGGACACAACATATTACACGTCACCGAATGCCACAAAAAAGAAAAGACCTGCATGATATCATGGCGAACATAAATATCGAATGTACGCGTTCGTATTATCATAATGGGAAAGTATCCCAATGCACAGACATACAAGCATGCATGAGGTCTCATGATTTACATTTCATAACATGATACTTAATTTTTTTTTTCTTTCATAACATAGTTCATATTTGCAACATGTATGCATGGCAACATCTCATAATCCATCACAAAAGTAGTGTAATGGGTTGGACCGTGAGTTTCTACGTGACGTTATACCTTTGGCTTGGGCCGTGAGTTTCTGGGCAATTGATTGGGCCGAGACAAACTGGGTTGAAGCAAGCGGGTCGAGATCTGAACCTGGATCCAATCGCTCCTTCCTCACCCAAGAACGGATTGAAAATCCCTAAATTCCTCCCTTTCTGTTGTCGACGATTTTTGAAGCCGTTCTCGTTGATTTCGTCGTCGTTCGTCCGCGAGAGGTTTACACACAAAACCACAGTACTCGATTTTTGCGAGCGCAAAACCCTCGATTTTCTCACAAAATCATTCTCGGTTTCTCTCTCAGTTGTAATTGTACATATAGAGGAAAAACAATTGTGTTGGTGTTGAAGGGTTTTGAGAATGAAGAGGTTTTAAGAAGTCATGGGGCGTTTTGAAATGGGAATAAATGCCTCGTCGAAAATCACGTGATTTCTGGCGAGATTAAATGTCTTTATTGCCATGGATTGTATAGTAGGGCTACCAAGAACGTTGAAGGGTTACACGGTCATGGATTGTGGACAGATTGACAAAGTCGGCGCATTTTCATCTTGGTAAAGCCATCTACATAGTAGATAATTGGGCAGAGCTGTACATGAAAGAAATTGTCAGACTGCATGGAGTTCTTGTGCCAATTGTATCAGACCGAGACTCACGTTTTACATCGGCATTTTGGCGCGGACTCCATAAACGGTTAGGAACTCGCTTAGATTTCAGTACAACGTTTCACCCACAGACAAATGTTAGACTACCAAATTGTTAAGACTTTGGCTAGGGCCAACCATGTAAGTGACCTTAATGTTGCTGTTAGCTTATTGTTTGATGTATGGTGGTGTATGCCCAGTGGTTTTTGCATGTACCATTATATGGGTAACGCTTATATTAGGTGATGTTTATGTAGTCTTTGTATTGATATGAGACGTATGTCATGTATGCATGTAAACTCATTACACTACTTTTGTGAATGAACTGAAACACCGTTTTTTACCTGTAAAGTTTGTGATGAATTATGAAATATTGCTGCATAAATGTTGCAAATATGAAGTATGTTATGAAAGGAAAAAGAAAGGGATGGTATTAAATGTCATGTTATGAAAGGTAAATCATGGGACTTCATGCATGCTTGTATGTCATGTGCATCGGGATACTTCCCCATTATGTAATGTTAGTACGTACGCTTACGTTTGATATTTATGTTCGCCATGATATCATGCGGGCCTTTTCTTTTCTGTGGTGTCCGATGACGTGTAATGCATTGTGCCCGACCAAGTCAGGCCCAAGGGTACGTATACGAGCCCGCCTGGTGGGCCCATTTGCGCGTACGTGGGCCGTGTGTGGAGAAGTACCGTATATCCATCCCTCCCCGGATCTGGAGAAAGTCTAAGGTTATGTTATGTTTATAAAATATAGGTCCCACCCATGTTTTGCATGTGTTTGCATATCTAACCCCAACAGTGGAGTGACTAAGGTTATGTTAGGTTTATAAAAGATAGGTCCCACTTATGTTTTGCATGTGTTTACATATCTAACCTCAACAATGGGGTGACTTGGGGTGACTTACTGAGTATTTCATAAAATATTCAAGCCACGTGCTACTTTAAATTTTTAGTTAAAGGTAAAGCTCCTATGCACGGATGGCGTTGAATTCTGGGAAGGCCATGAAAGTCAGAATGTGGCATAATAGGGCAGTTGTTTGGCATAATAGGGCAGTTGTTTGCTTTCAATTTTAAATTAATAGATGATGGGTTACATTGAATTTCTATTGGTAGTTGTTAGGTATTTTTATGAAGTTTGATTTGTACTCAAAACTGTGTTAGGTTAAATTTCATGTTCTCTGAACTATTTAGGTAAGTCCATGGCCTTATTTCAAAAATGTTTATTATGAATTTCCGCATTTATGACTTAAATGTGCATGGGTTAACATCACTAATTAGGTTATGAAGTTTAGGGGGCGTTACTAATGGTATTAGAACCAGACACCAGTCGATGTGCCAGCGAGGTTAAGCCTCGAAGGGGCAGTGTGCCAGCAAGGACGCTACGTCCCAAAGGGTTGTGGATTGGGGGGTCCCACATCGATTGGAGAAGGGAACGAGTGCCACGAAGATGCTGGGCCCTAAATGAGGGGTGGATTGTGAGATTCCACATCGGTTGGGGAGAAGAACGAAACATCCCTTATAAGGGCATGAAAACCTCTCTCTAGCCGACACGTTTTAAAACCTTGAGGGGTAACTCAGACGGGAAAGCTCAAAGAGGACAAATATCTACTAGCAATGGGCTTGGGCTGTTACAAGGGTGAAACGACCTCCCTATTCCAAAACTCCCTCTTCCAAAACGGTAGCCTTTTCTCAATTTTCTCAACCATAGGGTTCCAAATAGACAACCATTGAGGCTTATCAAGGAGGGGAAGACTAAGGTATATAATCAGCCATTGGCCCTGTTTACAACCAAAATTGTTAGCAATTAGGTGTTGATCTCCAAAAGTTCAGATTTGAGTGAGTGATGTTCAATCCAGAAGCCTTCTCAAAGGAACCCACAAGGACAAAAAGGTTGTCAATAGCTATTGACAAAAAAAAGGTTGTCAATAGCTAAATCAAATCAGGATTCGAGTTTTATCCCTCAATCTTATTCGATATTGAATTTCTTTGATTACGCATGTTCCTGAGGTTATTTCTCTTTGCGGTCTTCTTTAAAAATCACACCAAAATTAGGATAGGACTTATCTGGTGAATCCTCTTGTAGCCTTGGATTGGATTCGAGCTCACCTTCGAACTTCCTTCAATGACGGATAGGATTGGGGGAATAGGATTATGACGTTTTCGACACTTTTTTTCTTCACCAAGCTTATGGATAATTTTGTTTAGAAGATGTAGAATCAAGTTTGGAGAGGGATAATGGACTGTAGCTCTTGAATTTGAGGTAAACCCGAGAATGCGACATCTAAAAACTTAACGCTTATAACTCCGGATTATGCTTGCTTTTTGCTCCTAATAGTTGTCCCTCATTCATGATTTATAGAGGGATGGACTGTAGCTCTCGAATATGAGGTAAACCCGAGAACGCGATATCTAAAAACTAAACGCTTATAACTCTTGATTATGCTTGCTTCTTGCTCCTAATAGTTGTCCCTCATTCATGATTTATAGAGAGATGATCCACCGCCATTGAAACCTCCAAAATTTCCATCATTCACTCTTCATTTTTCTGTATCTTCAAGCCAGAAAAACCTACTCCGATCAGAGCTTTGCCGACCTTAGTTTTAGATTGTGTCCAATTTTGGAGATCCAACAACTGGATTTTGTGTAGAAGGTCACTGTGGAGATTCTGGTCATTAGGGGCATTTTTGTAATTATCCATACTTTCAGGGGCATTTTGGTAATTTGGTCATTTTCAAATATTTTAATATTATTTTCCCCAAAAATCCAGAATTTCTCTAAAAATTATTTACCCCTTATTGACCATTTTTTCCCAATTTTCCTTTGTTAGTTACTTCCCACAACATTGTACAATTTACTTTTTTTTTTTTTTTTTTTTTTTTTTTTTTTTTTTTTTTTTTTTTTTTTTTGAGGCCTTAGGATTCTTGGGTGTTACAGCTTTTTGCGCTCCAAGCGATGCAACCTTAAAACCTACCCCACAACTTCTTGCATTCTAAGCGTTCTAAGTGATGTAGTCTTAGTTATTAACATTTTGTGTCAGCCTTTGACATGCATTGATGTAATACTCGGAGTTAAAAGTAACTCAAGTAATTTCAATTCCAATCGGCAAAAAGATGGTGGTGGACCCAAACAGAACACTCCCAACTTCAATGCTTCACTGACATCCTTGGCACTAGCCTTAATAATCATTCTACTAAAAAAAAGTAATAACAAAAACTGTACGTCTACCTCCCTTAGACGTGGAATTTTTCCATCCATTCTTCTTTGAATTTTTTTCCACAATCGGTGACCGAAACGAATAATATTTGAGGTTTCCATTAAGAGGAATACCCATCCCCCAACTGAATTCAGAGTTGGTGGCTGTGGATTGTAGACAATCTATAGCAATAACCCAATCTCTTTGAGAAGGGGCATACATAAAGGGGCATACATAGGCTTTGTTGAGTGAGTGAGGCGTTGATAATATTAGGAATCACGACTCTCCACAATGGTATAATATTGTCCACTTTGATTATAAGCTCTCATGGCTTTGCTTTGTGCTTCCCCAAAAGGCTTCATACCAATGAAGATGTATTCCTTACTTATAAACTCATGATCATCCTCTAAATTAGTCAATGTGGAACTCCCTCCCAACAATTCTCTACAATCCTCCCCTCGAACAAAGTACACCATAGAGCCTCCCTTGAGGTCTATAGAGCCATCGAACAACCTCCCCTTAATTGAGGTTTGACTCATTTTTTTGGAGCCCTCGAACAAAGTACACTATTTGTTCGATACTTGAGTCACTTTTTTTACTATACCTTTGAGGCTCACAACTTCTTTGTTCGACATTTGAAGATTCTATTTATATGGCTAAGTTAAGGACATGGCTCTGATACCATGTTAGGAATCACGACTCTCCACAATGGCATGATATTGTCCACTTTAAGCATAAGCTCTCATGGCTTTACTTTGGACTTCCCCAAAAGGCCTCGTACCAATGGAATCTTCATAGTATTCGAAGATTTCTTGTGAAGATAACCTGAAAGTTATTCGAGTACTCCGTCTTACTAGCTAGCTAGCGTGTAGATATTTACTATCCTTCATACTATGACTTACAATCTGTTAAGAGAGTCAGTCAATCTCTCAATGGACGTTTCCTCTTCATAAAGTGTCCATAAACTACCTCAGATCTTGTCTCAGGACTATGTGATGGTTTTCAGTTGCAACTTTGGTTGCGACTATGTCATTATACTCAAAAGTGTAAATTCATGGAGAGTTTCTCAGGCAACAATGACAAGAGTGCACACATTCCTTGAGCAACATCCATGGCTGAATCTTAACGCTATGAGCAACCACGATGTTTTTCACAATTATACATAAGATTCCTTCCAATCAAAGTATATTCCTAATGTCGATTCCTAAACTCTTGATTATTGCTTTTTTCCTTACATAATATGTATTCATGCAAGTAATGCATCTTCTTTGGTACTATATTTGGCGCAATGACTGTTTTCATCAAGATTGTCTGTATAATTCCAATCTTAGATTTGTTTGCATTTTTTTTGGGCAGTGTATTGAACAAGGCATTTCACCTGTATCAAATGAAAATGCAAGACAGTTTATTGAACACTAATTAAGAACAAAAGTTTTGTTCATAACAGGTATGTTATATTCCTCTCTCTCTTAACCGCTAATATTTGAATTTTCTATTGAATACGGAACAAAAGCTTTCAATGCAATGTCGATTAGATAAAACAATTTGACAAGCTGATACTCGTTAAGACATACTAAAAGATCAAGGCTTACACGTACTGTTTGTTGAGGATTGTTGGGAGGGAGTCCCACAATTTAGGGAATGATCATGGATTTATAAGTAAGGAATACATCTCCATTGTTATGAGGCCTTTTGGGAAGCTCAAATGCCCCAAATGTAAAGCCATGAGAACTTATGCTCAAAGTGGACAATATCATACCATTATGGAGATCCGTGATTCGTAACAATCATCTTCACATGAGAAGATTTTATTTCACCAGAAAAATAGGGAATTATGTTGTTTCTAAACTATATTTCCATGCATCCAAGTGACAAAAACACTGCTTTGCTTGAGAATGACTGGATCGTTTGATTATAGATTTGAAGTTTTATTAGGGGTAGTAAGATGTGAGCGCATTGTAGACGAAATCGTAACACGAAGCTGCCATGTCTAACACTTTGTTCAGGTGGAAAATCCGCACACTGCATGAATGGCATGTCAATTCATTCCCTTCGAGCTTCTGTTCAAGTTTGGCCACAACATTTACGTCTTTGGAAGTTGACATTTGCAACAGAGACGTGTTCGGAGTAAAATCGAACTTATTAGGTAAGATTTGAAAGAGCTATCCTGGTTTGATCACCCAACATTTGTGTATTGTTCAAAATGTTTTAATGTGAGTGGGCATGTGAATTTGTTATAGACTGCTATCAACTCTGTCCCCCAAATGTGCGGTGTGGATTGCTTTGGTTTGGAGACTTGGACTACTCATCATATCACGAATTCTGAATTTTATCACATAAACCTCTGTTTATTTGTATACAAATTAAATATTAGTCTCTCTCTCTCTCTCTCTCTCTCTCTCTCTCTCTCACAAGTATATTTTAATTATTAATTGTGGTTGAACTCAATATTATCTTTTGCATTTCTTTTTCTATAAAATCCCTATGCCGTATTTCATTAAATAATACCTAACATCAAGGCCTAGTATTTCAATTCGGACGACTCCATGGGTTGAGGTAATATGGACCAACCTAAAAGTTCGGGTTGGTTAAATTGGTAACTCAACTCAACTCGAAATGGTTTTACAATCTAATCCAACCCTCTATTTTCATATTAGGTTGTTGGGTTGTTCAAAAAATATTCTCAAGAACCTTGTCGAGTGTGATTGTAGAAGGAAAGAAGGAAGAAGAATTGAATGGCAACCGGTGAGAAGACGCCGACCAAAGATAGTGACCGTGCTAGGAGGTGCCAACTGAAAAACTGAAGAGCACATTGTGAGGAGGATGTGAGTGTGGGGTCGTTGACTGTGCAAGGACTATGTTGTGTTGTAGTAGGTGGCGACTACCCCTAGTTTGAGTGAAATACTTTATCTTACTCACATGTATCTTAAAATAATTTTTGAGAGGTCATCTAATAAGGATTGTTCTAATTCAAGTAAACTTATCTTGAGAGGTCATCTAATAAGAATTGTTCTAATTCAAGTA